>JAJEJO010000705.1:376407-555898 GCA_020662805.1 Glaucomys volans | reverse complement strand
TCTATGATGTTGTCAATTCCTATTTAAAATTTTTTCAAAGGTATTGGCCTAAATATATATATATATAATATATATACATATATAATATACATATAATATATATACATATATTATATATATAAAATACATACAAACATATTTGTTTGTTTATGGTACTAGGGATTGAATCCAGGGGCAATCTACCACTGAGCTACATCCCCAGTCCTTTTTAAAAATTTTTATTTTGAGATAGAGTCTCACTAATTTGCCCAGGCTGGCCTTGAATATGTGATCCTCCTGCCTCAGTCTCCCGAGTAGCTGAGATTACAGGCATGTGCCTGGCTATATGTTTAATACAGTTTTAAAATTTAGTTAGTTAAGTTGAAACATAATACCTCCATATGATTTTTAAAATCAAGCTATCTAAAAGGGGTATAATTGTACAATTACATTTCTCTGGGCTGGGTGTGTAGCTCGATAGTGGAGCCCTTGTTTAGCATGTACAAGGCCCTGGGTTTGAGTCTCATCACCGGAAAATTTTTTTCTTTTCATTGCTATTTCTAACACATATTTCCATCCCATCATTTCCTATAACAGAACATCCTGTGGCATGCTGTGGCCTGAAGGAAAAACTGAATTCCTCAGCTGGCACCTACAGCCCTGCAGGGTCAGATCCCACCCAGCTTAGCCACTGCTCATCCCCAGTACTCCCCGGTACCAACACTCTGCCCCAGCTGCTGGGGCCTCACGGAGGACTATGTCCCCTCCCTTCTCCTCCTTCCTTGTTCACCTTCCTTGCCAGGACCCACCCTTTCCAAGACTCCTCCCTATCTGCTTTTCCTGGAGTGCTTTGTCCCCTCCCAGATCCTTCTAGTTCTTATTGACTATCTTGGGCCACATATTACCATGTACTGCTTTAGTTACTGATAATCCTCCCCTTCAACCCTTAGTTGGACACTTCACTGTATAAGATGGAATAAGATCTGCTCGGTGGGGGGGACGATATTTGTTTCTTCTGCCTCCCATATGAAGTTCCTTGTTTTATTTATTTATTTAAAAAATTTTTTTTAGTTGTCAATGGACCTTTATTTTATTTATTTATATTTGGTACTGAGGCTTGAACTGAGGGCCTCACACATGCCAGGCAAGCGCTCTACCACTGAGCCACAATCCCAGCCCAAGTCCCTTGTTTTATACCTTCATACCTATCATAATCATTCCTTGACTCTCCTTCTCTGTTAATTGTTTGCTCTTCATCCAATCAGCTTTTCTTTTCTATCTGGGAATTATCTCCAGGGGTCATCTGTTCCAGTTTCTGCCTTGGGGATTGGAGCACCAGGAGAACTGAAGAGATTATAAGAAGACCTAGAGAGTGCCTTCCTTCTCTTCTTTCCTCTTCTGCTGCCTGAGAAAAACCTCTGGGGAGAGATGTAGGGTCGGAAAGAAGACTCCTCTCCTCAGTACATTAAGGACATAGGTGAGGTGCCTCCTTTAGGAGATCAGTGTACTTGCTTAGTCCAGCTTCCCTAGAAAAGAGGTAAATAGGAATTTGGGGCAGAAGCTCTACTTAGAGTATCCCCTGTGCTAGAAATATGTTGAGGACAGAAAAGACAGGAAGGAGGCAGAAAGGGAACAGTTCTGTTGGTTGAGAACAACCTCCTCTCATCAATGGACTGTGAGGATAAATGGACATGTGACTGGCTGGCCCTGTTTGATGGCTTTCAGAAACAGGGGTATTTTCCATACAAAATATCATCTTTCAAGAGCTTGAACTAGTTTAACAAAGCATACATAAACTAATAAATCAGAATTTAAAGTGAAAAACCCACTGGTGTATGAAGAATGTTGTGTAGTTTGGAGTTTCCCGGACTTAGGCAACATCTAGAACAATTTGTTGCCCAGGTAAGTTTCCCTTGCAGAGGAAATCCTAGGGAGAGGTTTAGATAATCCAGTGGAGGCTCTGTATCTCTGACTGATCACAGAGAGAATTCATTCAAATGCTTTTACACCTGAACATTCACTAAGTAGTTTTATAGAAGTAGTTCAGGAGGTTATAGATGTCAGGGCATCACTCCAACTTTCCACTGTTAAAAGACTTTGACTCTCTCACTTCAAGTCTTTTTGTTCTTGACTTTAGGTCTAGCAATTTGTCAGGCCAGCCCTTGGTGATTCATACCAGCAATAGCAAGAGTGAAAATTAGCATAGAGATACATGGGAGGGTTGCTGTCTGGAGGGTGTTGAATTGAGGCTAAAAATAGTTGGGGGGTTCCTGGGGTAGCCTCCTTTGTGACCACAGGCATTCAGAAGGAACAGTCATCAGGGAAATCTGTCTTTGAGTCCTGCCCACAAGAGAAGGCAAAAGCCCCCACTTCGGTCACTCCTTCTTCCCCACAGGAAAAGCTCAAGGTGACAATGAATTTGGTGCTTTCAAAATGTCACTGACAGATTCTTACTCCTTCCTCCCCCAGAACTCTGATCAGAGGCTTTCTGTCTGGGTAAATTCACATTTTCAGTTCCTGCTTCTTTAGTTCAAGAGCAAATGCTTCTTCCTGACTGCCTGTAGCTGTTTTGTCAAAGGACTGATTAAGGTAAAGGATATGGGTGTGTGGGCAGACCCTGACTGGGTTCAATCCCCAACAACGGACAGACAGACAGACAGACAGACAGACACACACACACACACACACACACACACACAGAGTGAATGTAATATATTGGCAAAGCAAGGGTAAGATGAAAAATGTTGTAAGAAATAAAGCACTATAGATAAAGAAAAATAAACATTAATTTGTCAAGCATTTATTAAGCACTTATTCTGTGCCAGGCACTGTACTAGGGAGTGGAGGTACAAAGAAAATAAAATATACCTCCCACTCTCAAGAAGCTTCTAGGCTGGTGGGGAGATGATCAGGTACATTAGTGATTTAAGGAGCAATAAAGGATATGGCTGGTGTAAGGACAAAGTGCTCTGGGAGCATGGAACAGGGGAAGCTAAGCCAGACTGACTGGGTTGGTCAAGGGTGGCTTGGAAAGGACAAGCAGGAATTAGTCAGAGTGAGGGTGGGGGAAGGACAGGGCAGGTAGAGGGCTGAGCCCATGGCAGAGCAGAATTGTGAATGAGCAGTTCCAGGGGCTTGGTGCATGGAAAAGGGAGACTTGTGAAAATGTTAGGAAAGATATGGTGCACAGCTCTGGGACCCTGGAGAGCCATGGGGGATCACTGAGGTGGGGGACCACTGAGGCATTTTATTTTTTTACGCATTTTTTTTTTTTTAGTTGTAGATGGACACAATACCTTTTATTTATTTATTTATTTATTTGTTTGTACATGGTGCTGAGGATCAAACCCAGTGCCTCACACGTGCTAGGGAATTGCTCTACCACTGAGCCACAAGCCCTGTCCCAACACTGAGACATTTAAAATGGTGCTTTAGGAGGCAGTGTGGTGATGAGAGCAGGTGAGGCAGGAGGTTGGTGACCAGTTAAAGGCAAAGACTGGAAAGTGAGATGGCTAATGAGAGATCTGCCTAAGCACAAGGATCTGCAGGATTTGGTGGCTGATTTGCTGAGGTGAAGGAAGGGGAAGAGTCTAAGAGCTCTGCTTCTGACTTTGACTACTTATCAGGAAGCCAGGAGGAAGAACAGGCTGAGGGGAAGATGATGAGTTCTGTGTTGGACACATCAACTTCAAGGGCCGGGTGATAAAGAACGGGCAATTTAAGGTTGAAGTGGGGACATCCTAAGAGCATACATTCTTTTCTTTTTTTTTCAGTGGTGGAGATTGAACTCAGAGCCTCATGCATGCCAGGCAAGTGCTCTGCCACTGAACCACATCCCCAGCCCAGAATGCAATATTTGATAAACAGCTGAAGTTGGGGTGATGACCAAGCCACCCATGATGGAATGGTGTGTAGAGGAACAAAGGCCATGATTGGGAACATTTAAGGGGTGAGCTGAACTGAGAAACCAGTAAAGGAAACTAAGAAAGATTATCCCAAGAGGAGGGAGGAAAACAAGAAGAGACGATGTCCCAGAGGCGGGAAAGAGGAGAGAAGTACAAGATGGTCTTTATAAATAGTTATCAAACTCTGCAATATTATGTGACTGTATGAAATTGCACAGGTTTGGAAGGCTCAACAATTCAGGGTAGCTTGGGAAGAAAAACGCCAGACTGAAGGAAGAGCAAGTTTTATTTAAACTATGTTTAATTTCTTTCAAATACAGTCATGATGTTAGCTGCTAAGTAGGCAGGCACCTTTGGGGGCAAAGACCTGCACTAATGAACCTTCAGAGTTGTCCTTTTTCATTTTTATTCTTTATTTTTGGTGCTGGGGATAGAACTCAGGAGCACTCAACCACTGGGCCACATCCCCAGCCCTATTTTGCATTTTATTTAGAGACAGGGTCTCACTGAGTTGCTTAGTGCCTTGCTTTTGCTGAAGCTGGCTTTGAATTCGAGATCCTCCTGCCTCAGCCTCCCAAGCCGCTGGTATTATAGGCATGTGCCACTTGTCTTTTTGTTTTGTTACAGAAAGCTTGGTCTTTGTCCTCAATGTCAGTCTAATAACCAGCACATGGTTTTGAGAAAAAGGAAAAAGAAGTTATATTGCTTTGCTGGCAAAAAAGGAACACAGGGACTTCTGTCCCAGAAGCTGTGATTCTGCCCATCAGGGTTTTTTTAAAAGAGGTGATTCAAGAGTTCCAGAGATTCCACGTGTTCTCTGTCAGGAGTTGTAATTTACTTGTTAATTTGGGAAACAGTAATTTCTTAGGTCTTCTGGTGCCATCCCCAAGTGTGAATTACTTCTTTCCTGTGGTGTGTGTGTGCTCAAGGACAGATAACTTGCTTAGGATGGGGAAGAAAGGTAATCCTGCTTCTGAGATTAGGTAGGGGGAGAAGTTAGGGAGAGGGAGGAAAAGAGAAAGAGAAACATGTCAGTTTTAAAAATAAATCTCAGTGGCAGAGCAGCAAGGGCTATATTCAAAGTATAAAGTGAACCACTGTTAAAATTTCATCTAAGACTCTTTCAGACTTTCAGAAAGTCAGCTCAAGTCACCCAACCACTTTGGTTCATTCTTTTAGGTGACCTAGAGTAAACCTAGCTCATTATAACATCGAATTGTGCAAGCCCTGAGGTGTTCCCGTCTATCATCCTAACCTGTGGAACACGTGCTCTTTGACCTTGAGCTAAGCATGCTCAGCAATGTACACTTTAAATCAACCACACTCGGGAATGTGCCTTCCCCAAAAGTGCTTCCCTATATGAATATGTATAAACTTCCCAAATAAAATATCCCCATATTTCTATTCCCTGGGGAAAACTTTGCTTTGGAAATAACCCTAGTGCTCTCTTTACCTGCTGCAGGTAAAAAATCTTTCTCCACTCTTTTATCTCTTGGTTGTGCTTTTTGGCTTTGTACCCACCAAGAAGCAAAACTGCTGCGTGTGGTGGCACACACTTGTAATCTCAGTGGCTTGGGAGGCTGAGGCAGGAGGATTGTGAATTCAAAAACAGCCCAGCAACTTACCAAGGCCCTAAGCAACTCAGTGAGATCCTATCTCTAAATAAAATATAAAATATAAAAAAGGACTGGGGATGTGGCTCAGTGTTTAAGAACCACTGGGTTCAATCCCCAGTACAAAAACAAAACAAAACAGAAAAACCCCCAAGACACCAACTAAAACCCCAAAACAACCCACAGTGTTCAATTATAAAGTCATTTAATGATGGTCTACGATTTGAGAAAAGCACCAGTATGTGATTTCGTCATTGTGTAAAGATCAAAGAATATACTCACACAAATCTCGATGGAATAGCTTACTATACACGTTGGCTATATGAGATGGATATATCTATATTTGCACACAAAGACGTACGCACATACAGAGTATAACCTATTGCTTCTAGGGTCATGATGAAGAGAACATCATGAGATTAAATCAAACACAAGAGACAATCAAGAGACCCAGGAAAGATGAGACGTGTTAGGCTGTGGCTGGCCTAACTTGGCATTCTGTTTTATAGTAAACTCTTTTTATAAGTAGAACACTCTAAAATAATGGTTAACAGTATAGGACAATAAAGGCATAAACCAGTAACATCAGTTACTATCAAGTATCACGTACTGTACATAATTACATGTGCATGCTTTTATGTGAATGGCAGAGCAGGTCTGTTTATACCAGCATCACCACAAACATGTGAGGAACGCGTTGTGCTGCAACATTAGGGAAACCAGCAGAAATACTGAGATGCTGCAAGAAGTTAAACCCCTGCTGCAACGTGGGGAAGGGCGGGCTACCAGAAAGAACCTGGTTAGCAAGCATACCTGCCTGCTTACATCTCTAAGGCAGCGCTGCTCTTTGCCCTGACTGGAGGAGCTTGGGGTACCATCTACACCATTAGCCAATTTTAAAATTGAGGCAGGCAAAGCAAAAGGTTATAATTAAAATGACTACAGTTAGATCCTATAAAGGCTATATTATGAAAATGGACCCCTGGGACTTCTGTTTTTCACAAATCCCCCTTTTTCTTTTTATTCATTTTGGTTCCATTTTCATCGTACCCTTTGGCATTGCCATCCATCCTAGATATATTAACTTTTTGAGGTGGAAATCGCCATGGTAATGAGTAACTCTTTTTAGCAGTTCAGATAGTCATCCTGGTGATTAGGAGCCTTGGTAAGGTCCTTTCCAGCTCAGTTGAAGCTTGTCTTCTTTCCAGGTCTTGATTAAAATCAAGTTGCCAGGCTGGAAGTGATGAATTATAAATTCTGGGAGGGAAATCTGAGCAGCAGTTCATAATAATCATACCAGTGTGGTGGGGGAGCTTAGATAGGTCTTAAATTGACTCAGAACAGACTTGTGACTCTGACAGAGCTTTTATGTGATATTTTTCAGCACTCCTATATAAAGCCCTTCCCAAATAACCTCCCAGTTTTACTTTCAGACACAAATGTACATCTGAAGTAAAAGAACCATTGTTGTATCAGGTACTCCTTTAACCCTTTACTTAGTTTTATATTATGTCCCTTGGTTATTTTGAGATCACAGTGATCTTTAAAACAAAAATCTATCTTTTGAACACTACTTAAAATAAGCTTAAGTTTAGCCTACTTTTGAGCCTAACATGGAGTAGGGTAGGAGGTAGAGATTTCAGATAAAGCAGGGCTCTTGACAAATAACACAATAAAACATTAATCTGAAACATGAATCAAACAAAACTAAGAGAGCTCCTAACTTTATTTTTGTGGAAAAAGTGGCAAAATGCTTCTATGTTTTACAGTGTCAGCTGTAAACAAATCAGGCTCTTTTGAACAAATCAGGCTCTTCTTATCACCTTCCAAAAATATATTTAAATTTCCATCCCAGTGTGAAGAGTAATACAAATTTTATATATAACTTAGTGACAACAGGTTGCCTTTGTCCAGTTACAAAACATTAAATGACATTAAATAACAACCAAAGTTGTTATTTCTATATAAAAATTTGAAGGAGACCACTGCTACAGACAATTTTAGTTTGGAGAACACCAACTTGAAAAGCTTTACATTTCAAAGGCTTGTATACTTGAAGAACATGAATGCATCTGATATACAAAGAAGCCACTAATGGTTGGTGTCACAATTACACAGATGTCCTTTATTGATTAAGTTTGAATTTTAAAGCAAAATATATAATTCATAGTGTATGGTAACAATAATCACAGGCCGGCATGGGTTAGCAGAATTAGCAAAAATCAAAGGATATCCTCAAATCTCTCATACATTTAGGAAACAGTGTTAATGATCAGAAATAGACTTAGTCAAAGCAAACAGATATAAGCCAGGTCTTCAAATGGCAATGTGAACTTTCTATGTCAGATATAGTGTACAAAAGAGAGCACATATTGGTTTTCTTGTTGGTGAGCCTGTGTCAATTTTCATTTTACAAACTTTTACATAATACTTAGACAAGGCTCATACAAACATGGTTCTCAGATGTTTACATATGGCTGGTCACATATATTTAGGGTGAACTAGATTGAAATAACCTAAAATAATAGTGGTTCATTTAACCAGTTATGAAGTAATCATTTAAAAGATTTTAAAACAGGTATAAACCCTGATTCCTTTAACACTTAGCTTCGATAAGTAATAAAACCCAGCAGACATAAGAAGATTATCTTGATAGAAAAGAACAGATTGATGTTCAGACTTTGATTCCTATCAGTATGTTAAAATTCAAATAACTTTAACAGATGGTGCTGATTATGTCAATGTAATCACATACACAAACATTTTGAGATTTACCTTCCCAAAACCTTAGACCTTCTACAAATTGTCAACATCCTTAGTTTTGTCCTTTCTTTCATCTAGAACTTGAGGATCTTCAGAAGGGTGAGTTAAATGAACTAATGTTCTATCACTTTGCTTTTCTTCCAGGAGTCCTACACTCCATTTATACATTCTGTCTCTATCCAAAACACTGGGACCCCATCAGCCAGTTAAAAGCGAACTTTCATACTTGGACACAAGAATATTACTTAGCCAAACAAAATACTTTCTCACCCAGAAATGTTTCTTTTGTCTTCTCATTTTCTGTATTTAAATCTATTTCCATGCCTATTTTCTTTTATCTTTTCTAGCTTCAGACCCTCTCTTATATTCAGATTCTGAAACAATCCTTTTGAATGTTATGTGTGCATTTAATTTACACAACAAATTGCATCCCAGAGAGGGATGGACAATCTTGCATATACAAAAACTGCATCTTAAATTTTTTCACCAGGTGGCATTCAAGGTGTTGGGGCACAAGATATTCTTGTGCCTGACCTGTCTCCCTTAGTATTAGCTTAATGTCATCAACCTTAAATGAGTTCCCTACTGTTGATTGTACTCAGAGGCTCCTTTTGGGTCCTTTTCTTATACTAGACCTATTGATATTCAATGGAGGAGGCCCTTTCCATCCTTTTCCTTTTGTCTCCCTTTCTGAAACTTACTGAGAGAGTGGAACCCCAGAGTATGAGAGAGTACCATAGTGGTTTGGATTTAAAAGTTACACTTTTTTCCTCTGGTCCCGAGCGGGTTTGGGTAATTGCTCATGCATGTCTAGCTGTAGGATGGAGTTGTAGGTTATGCCTCCCCCAAGAGCCATCTCTCTCTGTCCTCCAACTGGTGTTTGGACCAGAATTGAATACAGAAATTAAGCATTTACCCCAGGGTTTGAAGGTCAAAGGAATCCCATTGTATGAGTGCTTGTCCCAGATGGAGTGTTACCCATCTGAAAGACAAGGGAGAATAAGATATCCCTTGGCATTCCTCCACTATCTGAACCAGATCAAGGTGTCCCTTGTAGATCTCAAAGCCCCTTGAGGGCTGACTAGGACTCTTGAATTGACCAAATTATTTGCCTCTTATTGACATATCCTTCAAAGTCCCCTCACTCAAAGTTTCCGTTATCTCTTGTGATCCTCAAAATGTTAGTGACGATGTATATTGGCCAGACTAGGATTTGGGCAGGTTGGATTTAGTTATTCCTTACCAATGCATGACCCCAAATCCCTTTTTTAAAAAAAAAAATTACCTTTCCCTTTTAAATGGAGAAATCTCAATTTTTTGTACTGTGTTTACCCCCAACTATGGAAGCACTGTAGACTGGGTTGAGCATCCCAGAGGAGATACGCCAATTGCTTTCTTGGCTATTGTGCCAGGGTAGAGACATGTTCTTGAGAGCCATGTGCCCTGGACAAGTTTTAAATCTTTCCTGATGTCTATATTTATCATAATACTCATAATTAGGGCCACTAAAAGTCCTGTCCTAGTTGTTCTATAAAAGAATCTAATTTAGGGCCTGGGGCGGTAGCTCAGTGGCAGAGGGCTTGCTCAGTGGCAGAGGCACTGGGTTCAATCCTTAGCACCACATAAAAATAAACATAAAATAAAGGCATGCTGTCCGTCTACAACTACAAAAAAAAAAAAAGCTAAAAAAAAATCTAATTTACATAGCCAGGAATGATGTTCCCTGTGTAACAGACTCCAAATTTGAGACCCTTAACCTAGTAGGTAGGGGGGCAGTGGACAAAGTGTCTTAGAGCAATTGAAATGATGAGAGCCATTTTTTTCCTCCCAGAGAAACTGGCAGGGTTAGAAACCTAGAAAACCATTGTTCCAAAGAAGAAAATATTTTTCTTTATAGTCTGATAAAGAATAAACTGGCAAAAGCTGAGGATCAGTGGAATAGGGTCTGAGACTGGGCTCCAAATTTTCTGGGGGAGGTTGCTGCAAGTCAACTCACTCACACACTAGTAGACTGACACGTAAGGTTGTGCCTTGAAGTCCCCAGATCATGCTGAAAAATACCTCAGCCTGTGATCCAAGGAGCTCTCTGAGGGAGGCCCTTCCTCTACCCATAGATAAGAGGATGTGAAAGGAGATTAAAGTGGAGATGGAGTTTCCATGTGCAATTGATTGACTTTCAGCCATCTCTAGAGAAACCTGTGTTCACACCAGGGAACTTAGCCCAAGCCAGAGACTTAGGGTGCTTCTAAGAGAGATCTCAGATTCTTGATCAAATGGATTGCCATGAAAGGAGACTGAAGCAAGATTAGACCAACATTCTCTCTGCCAAAGGCAGAGAACGATTGATGTTTCACTCCAGCAAAACCTTTGCCCTGAGTCCTGAGTTTGCTTTTAACTGACTGACGGGGTGCCAGTATTTTGGATAGAGACAGAACATATAAAATGGAGTGTAGGACTACTGGAAGAAAAGCAAAGTGATAGAGCATTAGTCTGTTTCACTCACCCTTCTGAAGATCCCCATATAGGCCACCAAGATAAAACCATTTTTGAGATGAAACTAGATTCCCTGCTTCACCAATTTCTTTGTTTTTTTAATTTGTTCTTTTTAGTTATTGTTTTAGTCAGCTTTTTTTGCTGCTGTGACTAAAAGATCTGACCAGAATGATTGTAGAGGAGGAAAAGTTTATTTGGAGGCTTACAATTTCAGGAGGCCAGCTCCTTGGGGCTCCAGGTTAGGCATGACATCACAGTGGAAGACTGTGGCAGAGGGAAGCAGATCACATGGTGATCAGGAAGCAGAGAGGGACTCCACTTGTCAGATACGAATATATATACCCCACAGTCACGCCCCCAATTCGTTCCTTCTTCATCCACACCCAACTGCTTCACTTACCACTCAGTTAATCCCTCTCAGGGGATTAATTCATTGATTGGGTCTCTCACAACCCAATCATTTCTCCTCTGAACCTTCCTGCATTGTCTCACACGTGAGCTTTGGGGGAAGCTCATCCAAACCTCACATCCAAACCATAGCAGTTACACATGATAGTAGAATGTATTTTGACATATCATACAAACATGGAGTATAACTTCCCATTTTTGTGGTTGTACATGATGTGGAGTTACACTGGTCATGTATTCATATATGAACGTAGGAAAGTTATGTCCAATTCATTCTACTGTCTTGCTAATTTCCTTCTGGGTTTTTGTCTCATAAATTTGAAGAATAAAATCCACAGAAAATAATGGAAGGGAAGAGTAAAGGGAGTAGGATTTGTTTAAGCAAGAAGAGAGCAAACTCCTGCCATGTGGAAGGGAGCCTGATAGCAGAAAAAAAAAGAAAAATGATTTTGGTGTAACAATTTAGGAGCTCATATGGGTTGGGGTATAAACATAGATCAAAATCTATGTTAAACAGGCATTGAAAAAGTATCCAGGCTATTGGTTGTGTCCTTTAGCCTGAGTTTTAATCCTTCCTGTAACTCCTATCTGGGTTCACCTCCACCTTCCATTTTCCCACCTTAACGAGTCAAAGGAGTTAGCTGCAGTGTTCCCTCACATGAGCCTCCTGGTCTTTTACATTTGAAAAAGGCCTTGATGGTGCCCATTAATATTTCCACTGGCTAGCTTCCTGGTGTGACCTCTGCAGTTGAACAAAACCTCAATCAACTTGGACCCATCACTTCTGATTCCTGACCATTGATTTTTCTATTCACCAACACTGATTGGCCACCTAGAAAGACATGTGGGGTAGTAGTTTTAAAGGCATCTTTGTTCTTACCAATTTAAATTGACCCTTTTTGTTAAAGCTTCATTTAAATCATGAGAACTGAAAGGCATTTGGATTCATTCATTAAATTTATGAGTACTCATTTATCTATAAGCCAATTTTTATATCATGTACCTGATATAGACAGGAGCGCATACATAGACATGACACGCAATGCACAGGTTAAACAGAGCCTGTCGCAGATTTTTACAGTATGACCCAGACATGAAAAAGTTCCCTGTGCAGTTGGGAATAGTAGGAATAGAGTCTGCCAGCCATGGTAGATGCTGAATTCAAGGGTTCAGATGGCTACTCATCCTCCATGGGGGCAGGAGGATTTCCCCTGCTTAGGACTCCTCAAATGAAAATATTTGTACATATGGGATCCATTGTTCTGCCTTGCCCCTTGGCCTAGAATTTTTATTCCCCATTTTTTTGATAGGTTTCTGTAACTAAATCTCTCCCTGTGTATCCCCTCCATTATTGGAGGTTTCTTGTACACCCTGAGCCCCCGCTTTGTTCTCATTCCCAATTACTAGGAATTTCTTACCTACCCACATCCTGCTTTCCTATGTGTGGTCTTGTGTTTCTGAATTCAGTCTCAACCTCCCCCACTTTTTGAGGGTTTGTTGCACGAATGTCTCAGTCACACTCACACAACCTTTGGGATGTCCCAACCACCAGGGAAGTACTTCTGTCTTGAGCTTGAGAATAGATTTTCCTGCCTTGATCTGTGCATGGAGTTACCTGATTCCAGCAGTGCTTGCTTGGGTCCTCTTCCCATGTTGCCGATCCACTACCAATTTGGGGGTCCATTGCCTGCCTGAGGGATCATAATTTCCTCCCCTGCTCTGAGACTTCCACACAAGGCAGTGGGACATGTCCATGACCTCTAGACAATGTATAGAGTCCCACATTGGGTGCCAAAATTGTTAGAAATATTGAGGTATTGCAAGAGATCAAACACCTGCTCAAAAGTGGGTGGGCAAGGCATTTACCTGCCAGAAAGGTGTGCTATCAGAACCTGGTGAGCAAGTGTGCCTGGGTGGTGGTCAACCTGCTTATATCCCTAATGTGGTGCTGCCCTTCACCCTGATTGGAGGAGCTCAGGGATACAATCTAGGTGATCAGCTAATTTTAAAATTGGAGCAGGCAAAGGGAAGAGTTATAATTTAAAAGGCTACAACTGGATCCAATTATTAAGGCTATATTCTGAAAATGAACCATTGGACTTCCCATTTCTCACACTATGATGCCACTAAATGACAGAAGTTTTTCGAATTCCTTATAATCTTATAGACATCATTGCACATGGTCTGTTATTGACCAAAACATTCTTTCATGCCACATGGCAGTACACAATTGCAGGGCTAACTAGCAGGGTCCTTTAGGGCTGTGTCTGAAAGATTTACCATTCCTACACTAAAAGCATGTAGTGAGAATTTAGCATCTCTTTTATTTGGTGGGTGAACACATGGAGGTTGATAAGGTTGAGTCACCTGCCCAAGGTCACACAGTTAAATTATTTATTTATTTATTTTAGATGTCGATAGACCTTTATTTTATTTATTTATATATATGTGGTGCTGAGGATCAAACCCAGTGCCTCACATGTGCTGGGCAAGTGCTGCACCACTGAGCCACAACCCCAGTCCTCACACAGTTAAGTTAATCAGGACTAGAATCCAGTTTTCTAGATATTTTGCCCACTGCTATTACCTCTCTGTTAGTTGTGGATTCTCAAATTTCAGTATGCATTAGAATCACCTGGAGAGCGTGTTAAAACACAGAGGGCTGGGCCCTACCCTAGAGATTTTTAATCAGTAAGTTCAGGTTGGGGCTTGAGAATGCATTTATTTTTATTTTTTTGGTACTGGGGATTGAACCCAGGGGCAATTAACCACTGAGCCACATTCTCAACCCTTTTTATTCTTTTGTTTTGAGAAAGGGTCTCACTAAATTGCTGAAGTTGGCTTTGAGCTTGCAATTCTCCTGCCTGGGTCTCCTGAGTTGTGGGATTACAGGCATGCACCACCATGCACTGCTCCAAGAATGCATTTATTACAAATTCAAGTTACCTATTGCTCTGGTCAGTGACCACATTTTTTTGTTTGTTTGTTTGTTTGAGTGCTGGGATAGAACCCAGGAGCACTCCACCAACTAAGCTACACCCCCAGCCCTTTTTATTTGGAGACAGGGTCTTGCTGAATTGCCCAGGTTAACCTTGAACTTGAGATCCTCCTGCCACAGCCTCCCAAGTAGCTGAGATTACAGACGTGATTCCCCCCACCCCGACCAGGTCTGGGACCACATTTTGAGAGCCACTGCTTTATAAGCCTGTCTCTCTAACACTTGACACTTGATGTACTTAAAGTTTCCAGAGAATAGTTAGGACTCAGGTTGCTTTGCCAGTTTCTCAGAAACCTTCCTTATAATAATATTAATTTGTTTGGAAAGGATATTTTTTTCATGCAAATCAGAGTGTCCTTAAAGAAATTACAGATATGGATCTGAATTTTTAAATTAACTAATTTTTATATTTAATTTTTATTTAATTTTTTATTTCTTATAGTGCTGAGGATCAAACCCAGGGCTTTGAGCATGCTAGATAGCATGCTAGACAAACACTGTACCACTGAATCACACCTGCTGCCTTGGATATGAACTTTATTCATCCAAAATTCTGGGGCATTGGAGATAGAGTACAAAACCGCCCTCAGAGAATTCACCTTATGTAAGAGATGTAACTGTGTAGGCTATATAAGTAACATATATAACAGTGAGAGTGCTAAGGAGGAAAAAAATAAATCAGGGGAAAGTTATAGAAATATAGGGTAGGAGAGCCTGTTGACCTTTTGGGTGGGGTAGTTAGAGAAGATGACAATAATGAAGCAAAGACCTGAAGGAAGGAAAAATGGTCCAGGCAGTACTTGGTCAGTGCAAAGGCCCTGAGGTGGGACCACCCTGGGCGACAGCAGAAGCCCATGTGGGTGAATAGAGTGAGTCAGGGGAAGAGTCAGAGGAAGTGAAGTCAGAGGTAACAGAAAGCCAGATCAATGCTGGGATCTTAGGAACTTATTGCGACAACATTTAGTAAGTTCCCCTGTTAAATGTCACATCAGTGCTTTTCTTGCTTTAAAACATCCTGCTTATTTTGAGGGAAAATTAGGTCTTTGTAAACTGATAAGTTTGCTAAACTGCTTGTTTCCTCAGAACAATTGTGTACAGACCAGGCTGAAGAGACATATGGAAGGAAATGTTTCTTTGGCCACCTTTTATATGTGTATGTATATGTACATGACCTCATCTTCCCCCTACCCACCACGCCCCACCTCTCAGCCTCGGCCTTTTCACTAAATTCCAAGAGAATCACTCTGGCAACGTCTGCTGCATTTTTTCTGTATTACAAATTACATTGTCTGCACTTCTGGGAAAAATTGACCCCACCCTTATGAGTCGTAAGCTGTGACAGAATTTTAGTTCTTTTTATGGTCAAGCTTTTGGGTCCTGGCCCACTATACAACCACCTGTAATGGGAAAAAAAAAAAAAAAAGACTCATTAACACATTAAGTGATAGACGAGGATGTTTTTTCTTTCTGGAAGATGGCTCAGCTTATATTCAAACAAAAGTTTAATAGTTGTCACAGTCAAAGGTAGATTACTAACTAGGCTGGATGGATCACTGGTCTAAGAAAGTTTTGCATGTTCTTATTGCATAAACAATATGACCTGGGATAGAACAATGAAGTGCTTGACTGTGTGGTCAGTGGGGCCTTGGGTTAGGTCCTGCAAAATCAATGGACTAAAAAGATGCAATTCTGGATTCTGAGAGGTTATATTCTCAAGTAAAAAGGTCCTGGACCTGTGAGAATGTAGGAGTATTTATGAGGACTAATGTTTTCTCATTGGTACATTAAAAGTATTTTCTAGCAGAACAAAGAATTATAAACTTGCCTAGGATTTTTTGTTTTGAGCCATCGGAGGATGTATGTGCACCCTTGTATAGAATGTAGTTTTGGAGTCCAATTGGTAAATTATCAAGTTAGCTGGATTTTAAAGCACTTGAGTTTTCATTAATGAACTCTTTCCTTGTAAATTTGAATTGGTTCCTGGTGGTCCTCAAAGAGCAGAGGGTGACTTTCTGTTGTCCACCTCTTTAGAGTAGGCCCCTCTGTCCCACCCAGAAAAAGGCATTGCATGTGGGTTACTTCAACATCACAGCTTCTTCTGCTCCTACAGGTTGAATTGTTGTTGTTGTTGCTGATCCTTAGAATCTGTTCTTTTTTGCCATAGCTGGGGACTAAACCCAGGGCCTATATGCTTAGGAGACAAGCACTCTACCAATTGAACTGTATTCCTAGCCCTGAGCCTTGGAATCTTAAACTGTAGGAGCTGGAAGCTGTGAAGTCATATAGTTCAACTACCCTTTTAGCTTAAAGTATGCCTTCAACATCCTTGCCAGAGTGTCTAGCAACTTGGGTCAAATAGCTCTAATATTTACCTGTAGTGAGAAGGTAAACCCTAATTCCATTTACTGGGGAAGACTTTTTTTTTTTTTTTTTTTTTGGCAGAAGGTAAGCTTTGGTGTTGTTAATGTTTAGTTTAAATGTAATTCAGTTCAATTTTTAAAAGAGAAAAAAAGGAGACTTGGCTAATGCATCTTTTCTTTTGCCAAATTAAATAATATTGTGGATGGAGACTCAAGAATAGCTCTTTGGAGCACAGCTAAATTGTAAACACCCTACACTCCTATTTCCCATCCTAATGAAAAACAATCTTAAGTGCCAGACTACAATAACAAAATACTTAATAGTGCCCCCCACACCAGTAAGCCACGGTTCCTCGTCTCCACCAACACAAACACATTTTATGGCCCAGTCTTTACATGAATCACTCTGAAAATGGTAGCAAATGTAATAATCCCAGACAGCTGCAATTATCTAAATGTCTCCCTATTAGCTGTTTGAATGGTTAAAGTCCTATAATCAAATAAGAGTGAATGCTAATTGAAATCTAATAGAGCATACATCCGTGTGATTAGGTATCAGAATTTGATTCCAATATTGTTAAGTTACAGATGGGGCCCATCAAGTCACACTAAAAATAAATATTGTAACCTCAATGTCAAAAAAGATGGATATTTTTCAATAATCGGAGATCAAATTGGAAATGGTTTGCATGGTGTTACTGCCACCTACTGGGACTTGTTGGAACTGCTTTCCTTTGACGCTGGCACAACTACACATTTGTTTTTTTAACCCACGAGATTTTTTAACAAGCAAGAGAAACCGTCCTAATTTTGAATTCTGTGATTAAATATGATTTATTAAATGGAAATTTTTAAGAATGACAATTTCTGTAAGAAGCAGCCAGGAACATTACAGAGAAATTTATATTGACTTCAGAAAACTGTGGTGGCAAAGTTTAAAATATCCCAGCGATGGGAGATGATGTTGGCAGGAAGACAGGTGAGGATGAATGGACTAAGTGGACCCAGGTTATAGAGTGCTGCTGAGTGAATGGTTAGGGAAATGGCCTTTAACAGTCCCCATTCAGCTGACTTTGTTCTTTCCCTAGTTTCTGGTAATGGAAAATTCACTTACTCTTTGTAATATCTCTAAGATAAATAACATTTATTAAATCTCTACCACGAATGAACACAGTGTCAACTTCTGTTGAGTATTAGAAGTATAAAACGTGAGCCCTCCTCAGGGAGTTAATTATCAGGTCAGCAGTGGAATTAGAAAAAAATACAGGCCAGCTTATACTAGCAATAAAGAGCTGACTTTTGTCATATAGCAGTCGCCCAAGAACAAAGTCTTGAGATATAAATAGAGAATTTACACATAAGACAATGCCTGTATTCTACAGTCATGCTTAAGACAGTTTGGCTAAATAAATTATAATTTTCTCTTACTTGTCTAATGCATAGGAAACTTGATTGTGAAATCGGTGGTCCCCAAATGTGAGATGTAGTGGAGGGATGGTAAGCTAAATTTGTAACCAAATTTTACCAACTAAACAGAAATCTAAAGTCTACTTATTTTCTTAAGTGTGTATTGATAAACCACATGGAATTATTAATGACAAAAGCAAAAACATAAATAAATGAAAAGATTTGAATAGAATTGATAAGAAAGGTCATCTGAAACAATTAACAAGGGTTATGATACATCTGAAGTGATATAGAAAGATTATATCAATGCCAGCATTATGGCTTGTTATTACAGGCACAACAGTGCCCCCCTCCCAGATGTCTGAGTTTTAGGGATGCTGTACCACTGAGCCATATCCCCAGCCCTTTAAAACATTTTTATTTAGAGACAAGGTCTCTCTGAGTCACTTAGGGCCTTGATAAATTGCTGAGGCTGGCTTTGAACTCGGGATCCTCCTGCTTCAGCCTCCCGAGCTGCTTTGATTAACAGGCATGCGCCATCCCGCCTGGCCTCCCCATCACTTTTTATTTTGAGACAGGATCTCACAAAGTTGTTCATGCCGGGAACACACAATTCTCCTGCTTCAGCCCCCAAGTCAACAGGATTACAGGTGTGCATCACCACACCTGGCTAGATGTCTGAGTCCTAATTCCCAGAACCTGTGACGATGCGATAGGTTACATGGTAAAGGGGAATTAAGCCTGCGGGTGGGATTGTCTGCTCAGCAGATGATCTTGAGATGGGGATTTGATCCTGACTGACCCAGGTGAGCCCAGTGTAATTACAAGTATCTGTGTAAATAGAAGAGGGATGAAGTGAGAAAACCAGCAGGATGGCAGTGTGGGAAGGACTGGCTTTGGAGATGGAAAGATAAGGCCAAAAGCCAAGGAATACAGTCACCCCCTAGAAGCTGGAAAAAGATGGGGAAATGGGTCTTTTCCTGGAGCCTCCAGAAGGAGCACAGCCTGCTGACACCTTGCTTTAGCCCAGTGAGACTCATTTTGGACTTCTGACTTTCAGATCTGTTAACTATTATGTTTCTATTGAAGCCACTAAACTTGTGGTAATTTATATCTTGTGGCAGTAGGAAAACTAATACATGGATTGACCAGAGGGAAGCGGAAGGAAGGAGGCAAGGAAAGACCATGGCCCGTGTGTAGGCTCAAAGCAGCAGAGGTGAAATCAGACCAGTTGAGGTCCCAGCTCTGCCCGTTATTTCCTGTGTAACCCAGATCAAGTTCCTTAACCTCTGTCTCGATATCTTCATCTATACAAAGAAATAATATAGTCCCTCCCCAGAGGCTTGAAGAGGGTGAGACGACACAGTGTGCATGAGCCCTTTGCCTGTGCTGTCGATAAACCCCAACATACCCGAGCTGCTCTCCAAGCTGAGACTATCACTAACCACTGCCGCAGGTTTTATGGCTTTGTGTTATGGTTTTGTGTTACTGTTGTTCTTAGTGATCAGGTGTTTATTTGCAAGATCATCTGTACAGCATGTACATATTTAGCCAAAATTGACTTGTGAAGTAATACAGATTAAAATTATATTAGTATTTTGAACATAAGAGGGTTTTGGGAGGACACTCTATTAACCCTATTCCCTCTAACCACACTTCAGATGAGGAGGTTCCTGCAGTCGATGACAACCCTCACCATCCAGAGGGTAAAAACAGACCATTTCAGTGTAATCGTTATTCTTGAAATCTTCAATGGCAACTGTTAATCCAAGGTTAGTAAAATTAAATTTGCTTCTTATTAATCGTGATTATCAGGTACCAATTTAGAGTGTAATTCATTTATTAAGTTTTAGGAATGATTCAGAATATGCAGAACTCCAGAATATGAAATAAAGTTCTAATGGTTGCAATTGAGGATCTCCCAATGTAAACTTATTTGCTTGCTGACCTTTCTCATTAAGAGCTGGTCATTTCATATTTTATATATCTATATATGATTTGTATAATTACATCTCCTTGAAACTTTTATTTTGAAATAATGTTATACTCATGAGTAAGTTGCAGAACAGTATAGAGTTCTCTGCTTTCTCTGACATCAAAACTGGCAAACTGACAATAACTACAGATCTTATTCAGATTTCACGGTTCTTTCATGTACATATTTGTTGTTGTTTTTTGGTGCACACAGTTCTATGACATTATATGGAATGTATAGATTTGTGTAAACATTATCATGAGCAGGATTTAGAATTGTACCACCACCCTTGTAGTCACACCCTCCTTGTCCCTAACCCGTCAATGACTGTTCTATTCTCTATCACCATGATATTGTCATTTTGAGAATGTTGCATAAATGGAATTACACAATATGTAAACTTTTGAGATGGGCTTTTTTTCACTCAATATAATACCTTTGAAATCATCTAAGTTTTTGCATGTATCAATAGTTTGTTCCTTTTTATTGAGAAGCACTCCATCATATAGGTATATCACGTCTATCCATCACCTGTTAATGGATATTTGGGTTATTTTTAGTTTTTAGCTCTTACAAACATAATGGCTATAAACATTCACGTAAAGGTTTTCATGTGAGCACGAGCTTCATTTCTCTAAGAAAAATACCTAATTGTACACGGTTTTAAGGGTTAAGATACTTTGTAAATAGCAATGTTCAATTCAAATTTAAAGTAGATTATTCTGAGTTATATTATTACTGATAAACAGTGACAAAAGGGTGAAAAGTTGGAGAGTGATATTGGCCAAATTAATTGTTATATTGCATGCATGTGTGAATATGTAACAACAAATCACATTAGTATGCACAACTATAATACACCAATTAAAAAGTGGGGGGGAAGGATGAAAAAACTATGGGAGAAGAGTTGGTAAGAGTTGGTGGCAGAGGGGACCCTCCCCCCACGCCACCTCTTGGAGAAAATATGATGCTGTTTGTTAGATAACTGAGGTTTGAGGCTTGGAAGCAGCTTTTCATAAGGTAGAAATGTGGGATTGAATTAAAAACAAAAGATTGAAATGTCTTGGCACATTGTCAATGCATCAGCCTCTGGAGAATATACACAATTAGTAGAGAGAATATTAATAAGAAAAGAGACAAACAAAGACAGGAAGAAAGGCAGATTCATTCATTCATCCAACAACTATTTCCTGGGCCCCTACTACGTGTTGCCCTAGATAACCAGCAAATATACTAGACAAAGTCCCTGCATCATGAAGCTTCTATTGTAGAGAGAATGAAAGACAATAAAGAAGTTAAAATATAAGATAATATCAGGTAGTGATAGATGCTATAGACTTACCCCGGGGGGAAGAAATGGTATTTTTGAACAGATAGTTAGGAAGTCCTCTCTGAGGCAGTGAGAGAAGTTTTTGAAGAGCTGAGATCATGGAAAGATAAGAATTGGGCCAACATTTGGTTCAGAGGAAGTTATCAGAGACACTGTCTACATTTCTAGGAAAAAGGAAAGTGTGCTGTGTTGACTTGTGTGTGTTGGTGCCCAAACCCATGGTAGTCTTATCAAGGTCCTGTTCCATTTCTGATTTGATGTAACTGTGTCCTGCACTCTTCCAGTGAAACAACTTGAAAATGGAAAAGTGCTATGGGAAAGTAAAGTGGTGTTGTTAATGATTTTTGTGGCTCCTACTGTTCCGTGATGACAAAATGTATCCATTCTCTGAAGAGAGGTGTTATCCTTATAACAAGAGCTGTTGTGATTTATTTCATTTTTTAGTTTTTGATCTGGATAAGCAGGTACTGATGTCCAAGTTTGCTTGGAAGACCAAGAAAAATGAAAAGAAAAACAGTGAAATAGCGCATCCTTATTGCTGCATGATTTGCTGGGGGAGAGGGAGCTCTTCCTGAACATCCTTTGTAGCAGTCCTCCAGATAGGATGCATGATTTAGCTGTTTCACTGACCCCCTTCTCTTTTCCAGGGGAGGGGGGAGGGTTCTTGGGAAGGGGTGAACTTTTAGGTTGTTTTTAAATAAATAAAATATTATGGATATAATTCAAAGTCCTTTTGGCTAGACTTGGAGGTGCACATGGGGGTGATCCTAGTGGCTCTGGAGGCTGAGGCAGTTCAAAGCCAACCTCAGTAATTTAAGAGACCCTGTCACAAAATAAAAAATAAAAATAGGATTGGGGATATGGCTCAGTAGATAAGTGCCCCTGTGTTCAATCTCCGGTACCAAAACAAAACAAAACAACAAAACTCTTCTCTCTCTTTGTCAGTACTGGGAATTAAACCCAGGGATTCGTGCATGTTAGGCAAGTTCTCTACCACTGAGCTCTATCACCAGCCCTTTTTATTTTTATTTAATTTATTTTCATTTTGAGGACCCTGCTGCTCTCATACTTGTGATCCTCCTGCCCAGATCTCCCAAGTAGCCAGGATTGAAGGCAAACCTTCAATACTTGTAGCTGACCCATATGACTCCTCCCTAAAATCCCAGAGCCCTGAACAATGCCCAACACAGATCAAGTGCCTAATAAGTGTTGATTCACATTACAGAAAGTGCTGAACTAACCAGGCCTGGTGGCACACTCCTGTCATCCCAGTGACTCGGGAGGCTGAGGTAGAAGGATCACAAGTTTGAGGCCAGACTCAGCCATTTAGCAAGACCCTCAGCAAGTTAGTGAGACCCATAGCAACTTAGATCCTATCTCAAAATAAAAATACATAAATAAAAAGGACTAGGATATAAGTTAGTGGTAAAGTGCCCCTGGGTTCAATCCCCAAGACAAAACCAAACCAACCAACCAAATGGGCTGAACTATCCCAAATTTCAGATTCTCTGACTTCTATCAGGGGCGCTAATCCTGCAGAGGAAAAGCTGAGATCATGATATATACCACAGAGCAACAATTTATCAAGTCTGCCCCCCTGTTATTTTACATATTTAAAAATTTTTACAAACATGATGCTTTGGAAAGATTTATTAGTATGCAATTTGTACATGAGTATTGTCAGGTCTAGGTTTTCAATTTAGTTTACTTTGTGGTAAATTTGCTTTACAAATATTTTATGAACTTATTGTGTGCTTTACTAACTTCCAAAGGCACAATAATGAGTATGAACTGTCCCTACCTTAACTCATTCATGATTTTTTTTTTCCTTGTGGTACTGTGAATTGAACCCAGGGCTTTTCTACCTCTGAGATATAAACCCAGTGTTTTTTTTTTTTTTTTTTTTTGATACAGGGTTCCAGGCTGGCCTCAAACTTGTGATCTTCCTGCCTCAGCACCTGGTGTGATGCTGTTTCCTCTCTGTATTATAAATATGTCAAAACACATCTATTTAATTGCAGTCCATCACTGTTATATTTGGGAATTGGTGGAAATGTCTTGTAAGATTTTTTACCTTAGACAAAAATACAAAATTCTCAATCACACATGTGAACTGAAAACACATAATATTCCTAGTAGGCCTTCTGGAGTTGGGTATAGAACTCAACCCTAAAGGAAGTGATGTAAAGGGCAGGCATGAGGTGCCTGTTGGTTTGGGGAATCTGGAGGAAATAGTGGTGAGCAATTGTTACTCTAACTACCGTTTCCTGACTATGGAGTGGTGTCACTGGGCTCCCCATCTACTGGTAATGGAAATGCATTTCCTGGGGTGGTCCTTTGCCTTCTTCCTGTGCTTGCTAGAATCAATGCCCTTTTATCCACCATCCAATTTTCCTGGGTTTGTTTTGCCTGCCATGATTCAGGGCCTCGCCATACAATGCCTACAGGTTTAGTTCTGTCATTGTAGAAATCAAATGAGCCTAGAGGTTATTTGGTTTTAATTACCATTCATTGAAACAATCAATGTAGAGGATTGAGTCATTCGAATGGTTAATGGTGGGGACATTTAGATAATTACGACTGGTGAAAGTTCTTCCTTCTGCTAATTGTTTTTATTGAACAAGATTTATATGTAGAACTTGAAGAGAAGTCGTTGAGGCTGTGGGTATCATGGGCCAACATTTTTAGAAAGAGGTATTAAAGAGGGAGATCTTCTGGGGTTTACCTAAGCCTGGTCCCACTTTCCATTCTTCTATGACCTCGCCTCATGACCAGGTTTTCAAGGGTCACATAAGCAGACAGTTGAGGTGAGACCATCCTCACAAACATGTACGTTTGTCCACAGTTCTGTGCTTAGTTGCCATAATAGACTCTCTTAAGATTATGTAAAAAGGGACTCTGGGCATATAGATCAGCGATAGAGTATTTGCCTAGCATCCTGAGGCCCCCCCCAAAGATCACATAAAATAATATGCACTGCCCTAAATGAAATTTTGAGTGTAGTATTTTGCTTGGCGCCTCAATTTCTTTTCTTTTCTTTTTTAAAGAGATAGGTCTCACTCCTGGACTGAGGCCATTGTCCTGCCTCAGCCTCTTTAGCTGGAGCTACAGGCCCTCACCATTGAGACTGGCTCTCAATTTTTTACATAATTATAACTTTATGATTCTAATCATCTGGCACTGTTATGGAGGAAAAAAATTTTGTCTACCCTCTTAGGCTCACTATGTGAGGCCTATAAAACAAACTTTTTTGGTGGTGCTAGGATTTGAACCCAGGGCCTCACACATGCTAAGTACTGTACCACTGGGACACTTCCCCAGCCCAAGGCTGTAGGTTAACTGACAAAAGACAGATAACAGGAAAAAAGGCACGATTTTTATTGCTGTTAATAATTTTACTTGCATGGGAACTTTATAAAAATGAAGTGAAAACTTGAAGTGCTTAGACTTGAAAGCTTATATACCCTTCTTAAAGAAAAAAATGGGCTTCAATGGTTGATAAACAAGGGGGAAGTGACTAGGAAATAAGTGAAGGAAATGGAAGATAAGGGTTACTTTTGTAAGGTTTGTTTATGCAGAGGCGTGTCTTAGTGTGACATCAGTTATAAGAGTCATTCTCTCCTTGGTACAAAAGGATACCTTCCTCAAAGGACAACTTATGCCCTGCTGTTAGGCCGATAACTTTGCCTGTGTTTATTGTTTCTCAGTTGCTTTTAGTTCAAAATAATCCCCATGCCAAAGAGGCATATTTTTGGGTAGCATATCTTGATTTCCTTCCCCATTTTTAGAGATGCAGGGCTGGGCCTGGGGGTATAGCTCAGAGGTAGAGTGCTTGTCTAGCCTACGCGCAGACCTGGTACTTCCCCAGCATGGGAAGGGGGAGGAGGGAGAAAAGAAATGAAGATTAGTAGAGTTAAAGGATTTTTTTTTTTTTTTGTAAAAGGACATGTGGTTGAGTTTGAGGCAGAATCCCAGTCTTCTGATCCTGAGGTTGACATTTGTACTGTCAGAGGTCAGCAGCCAGCAGATGGTTTGACTGGGAACAGAAGCCTAACTCAGGGCACAGAGACTTCAGTAATCAATTCCTGCTGGACAAATGAGCGTTTACATTTTTAGTCTCAACGAAGGTTTGGTTTTAGCACCTAACTGTACCGAAGACCTACACATTCTCCCGCTTTTTCTTTTTTTTTTTTTTAATATTTTTTATTGGTTCTTTTTAGTTACATATAACATTAGGATTCATTTTGACATCATTATAAAAGCATGGAATATAATTTGCTCTAATTCAGTCCCCTGTACTTCCCCTTTCCCTCTCCTCCTCCCTCCCCATGTTCCCTTTCCTCTACTCTGCTGATCTTTCTGCTATGTACTTTTATTTTTTATTTTATTTATTTATTTATTCATTCATTCATTTATTTATTTATTTATTTTTTAGTGTCTTGTAGCTATATACAATGGTGAGATTCTTTGTGGTTTATTCATATATGTACATAGAGCAGTGAGGTCAGGGTCATCCCACTGTGCTTCCCCTATCCCATCTCTTCTCCCTCCCCCTCAGTCCTCTTCATTTATCCACCAATCTTATATTTCGATGGAATTGCCCTTCCCCCCATTTTGTACTAGCTTGTGCATAACAGAGAAAATGTTTTTGACCTTTGGCTTTCTGAGTCTGGCTTATTTTACTTAACATGATAGTCTCCAGTTCCATCCATTTACCAGCAAATGTCTTTATTGAATAATAAGAAAAAATGCTTGACAATCTCTCCATTCTAAAATAATATAATTCTCATTGAAAAAAAATATGTACACACATATACCCCTCTCTCTCTCTCTCTCTCTCTCTTTCATGTTTTCTTTTTAGTACTAGAGGTTGAACCCAGGTATATGCTCTACCACTGAATTACCTCCCTGGAATTTTTAAATTTTTTATTTGAAGACTGGGTTTGGCTAACTTGCTCAGGCTGACCTCAAACTTGCAATCCTCCTGCCTCAGCCTCCGGAGTAGTTGGATTACTGATGTGTGAGGTGGCTGGATTGATATTTTGAAATGTCTTTACAAGAAAAGTTTTTACTGGTTCTGTGATTTGTTTTCAAATAATGAGATTTTTTTCCTAGTAAAGGTGTATGTTTTCTTCCAGGGATATCTTTTTTCCTAAATAAGAAAGTTTTAAATACTCTTTCATTAAAAATTTAAATATTAGAGGGTTGGGGATGTTGCTAAGTGTTAGAGCACTTGCCTAGCACTTTTAAGTCTTTTGGTTTGATTCCTTACATTGCAAAAAAAAAAAAATCAAATATTAGAGGTATATACAACATGAATGTTGGCAAGGTACCATATCTGTTATTTTCAGAGATAATCACTATCAATTAGATACTATATCTCTCTCCAGGTTTTTTCCTATGCCTAGACTAGTAAATATCATTTTTCCCACAGAAAAATGAGATCATGTTATTCAAACTGTTTGTTAAAACAAAGAAAATTTACATTCCGTGAAGTTACCTTTTTAAACATTTCAAACTCCACAGTTTGGTGGCTCATAGTGTATTAATGATGCTGTGCACCAAAGCCACTATCTAATTACAGAACTTTTTTTAATACCATAAAAGTCATACCCTACTTAATGTAGCATATATGAAGATCTGTAGCATTTTTAAAATAATTCAATAGCATTCCATTATTAAGTACAACAAACAACCTCAATTAATGGATAGTTGGGTTATTTTTAAAAAATGTTATAAACATTGCTATACTGAACATCCTTGAACACTTGCATACTTTGGTAAGATAAATTATTGGAAACAAAGAAGATGAACATAAAATATGTAAGAAAATATGTACATTTCCTTCCCAAATTGTAGTAATTAACAATCCAAACAAGACTATCTCCTCATTTGTTTTCTCACCCTCTTGACCAACCTCTTCTTTCTATATTTTAGGGGTGTGTGTGTGTGTGTGTGGGCGCTGGGGATTGAACCCAGGGACTCATGCCTGTTTTCCCACCAGGCTATCCTCCTAGTTCCTTGGCCAACCTTGAATAGTATTAATCTTTAAATATTTGCCAATCTGATAGGCAGAAATATTCACACTATTGTTTTAAACTTTATTTGATGAATTATAAGGGAAGCTGAGTATCTCTTAATTTCTTAGCAATATGGTGTGTGTGTGTGTGTGTGTGTGTGAGAGAGAGAGAGAGAGAGAGAAACTTACCTGTTTATACTCTTTACCCATAGTTCTATAGAGTTGTTTTCTTTGTCTTATTGATTTTCAGATAGTTAATAAGAAATTTTTGTTTTGAAAGAGCTTTTTGGCTCTCATTTTAAATCAACTCTTTTCCTTCCCTGCCCCGGAAAGATGTTCTCTCTGATTCATCTGTGTTAAGAGCTTCCAGGCCATTTAGCTTAATGAGACCTTTTCCTGCTGAAGAGGACTTGGCCTGTGATCATCGAAAGGATAATAACACCCTATTTCCGTTTCCTTTAGAACCACCAACCTCTTTTTCGCTCACATTAATTGCTTTATGTTTTCCCTGCTTGATGCATTTGACCTTAGGTTTCTCATATAGTTCTTTCTTGCTCATATCCAGCTGCATTCTATCAGAAAATTAATTCTTTTGGATTTTGGAAACATTGTTTAAGGAAACTCCCTTGCATTCAATTTCAAGACTCACCTAATTTTTGTCTCAACCAAAGAGTTCCCTTTGGTTTAAACTTTATTCTTTGAAATCTACCTATTCTAAATATTTGAGGACCTCATCTCAAAACCAATGGCAGCTGTTATTTTTATTTTTATTTTAATATTTTTCTTTAGTTGTCAATGGATCTTTTTTATTTTATTTATATGTGGTGCTGAAAATTGAACCCAGGGCCTCACACATGCCAGGCAAGTGCTCTACCACTGAGCCACAACTCCAGGCCTAGCAGCTGTTATTTCTTTGCCAGGCTAAGAAGGTCCTCTCAAAGTCCACGTTAGCTGGTCATGTGCAGTTTTCCTGAATTGCCTATAGTGGGAACCCTTTTCTGCTTCTTAATTCAAACGGCTATTCTGGGTTTCTATGCTATCAGGTGGTGCTTTGCCCCAGAAGCAGCAGCAGTGACCCGTGGGCTAGATTGAGAAATTAATGAAGCCCGGTGGGATCCTTCACAAAAGAAGGGTTGACATAAAGGGAGATGGGTTCTATAAGTTCTCAGGAGAGTAGAAAACAAACCAAGGATGAAAAAATGCTGCCACAGCTGCTATCGCCTGTGAGTAATGTGAGGGTGAAGTGTTGACAACACACAGATTCCCCAGAGAAAACTTGGGGGTGAGACAGTCACGATGCAGCAGAGTTGTGTGTGTGTGTTTTATGATCTTAGCATTGATTTTCAAATAACACATTCACTTAAAGCCTAATCTGACTGCTCTGTGGTGTGGGATAAGGTAGCGATGCCAGGCCACAGCAGCTGTGTTATCTACCACCAAGCATCAGTGTGGGAACAAGCCAGCCATTCTTGGTCCTTTTCAGCTCCCAGCTGGTCAATATGTTTCATTTGGAGATAAGCTGAAAGAGGCCAGCCAATCGGAATTGTCCCTTCCATGCCTTTGACAATGAATAGAATGAAGTTTTATTCTCAAAGATGAGCACAGTACTATTTAGTCACCTCTCTGTATTGACCCCCACTCATCCTTCCAAAGGGAGAACCCACCTCCTCACCTCATTGGTTCCTTTGTGTGGTGAGTTATGCTACTGGTACCTTTAGAAACCTTAGCTCTAATGCATTCATTACCTTTTATGGCCTCTTGTATGTTGCTAAGGCCTTTAATTGGCATAATCTGGTTCTCAAGGTCTTACATTCATTTTATAACTAACTTTTCTTCCATTATATGTAATATATGTTACTGATGGCAAATATGGGGTAGTATAAAAGAATTATGGGACTGGGGATATAGCTCAGTTGGTAGAGTGCCTGCCTCACAAGCACAAGGCCCTGGGTTCAATCCCCAGCACTGCAAAAAAATAAAAATAAAAATAAATAAATAAAAGAATTAAAATCAACCACATCCTTATAATCAAAGATAGCCACAGTTAATATCTTGATATTTATCCTTCCATATTATATATATGCATTCAGTTGATTCTCATTATTTTGATAGTTATGTTCTATAATGGTATTTTGGGAAAAATGAATTAATGACTACAGAGTCATTGTGTCTAGGGAAAGCACAGGGTTAGGTTCCTATGAGCCTCTGGTCACAACCTTTCCACAAACTAATTAATACATAAACTTGATCTATGTGTTTTTCTATTTAAAGGCACTGATACATATTGCTGAGTCATTAGTATTTAACTCATTACCAGCAGCACCAGAGCTCATGCCCAAATGAAACTCAGCACAGGCATTTCTGTAAAACACATCGCAGCCCTTCTGCACTGAAGAACATCTGGTAACACTTCAGCACCATGGTTGGAACATTTTAAATAGCAAAATCATTTGAAAAGTTCAAAAAAATAAAATTTTACAAAAATGTAAATATATGGCAATAAACAAATCATGAAAATGATACTTGTTTATAATACAAGAGCTGAAACAAGGCAGACCATTGCCATGTTTGACTTTAACTGGAAATGTGCACGTTAGGAGACTCAAAATTTTTGAAACTCTGTACAAGTCTGCAAGTGACTACAAAGTGCTTCAAGTGTTGATTTTTGGCACCACAAATGTTTCAGTAAATAAGTGGATTCACAATAAAGAATTTGTAGATCGTGTGGATTAACTTCATTGTAGCATTTTGCTTGCCAACAATCACATTTTTTCTCCATTTTTTTGTTGGTGCAGTGTAGTTGTATATAATGATAGGATTTGTTGTTACATATTTGTACATGCACACAACAGAACAATATATGATTTGGCCAATATCACTCCCCAGCACTTCCCCCCTCTCTCCCCACCTTTCCTCTATTTTGGTCCCTTTCCTCTACTGACCTCCTTTTGGTTTTGGAGATCCACCCATATCTTTCTTTTCCTTTTTCCTCTCTAGCTCCCACATATGAGAGAAACCTACAACTCTTGACCTTCTGAGTTTGACTTATTTTGTTTAACATGATGGTCTCTAGTTCTGCCCAATTTCTTTTTTTTGCTATTATTATTAACTACAATTTATTGAATGCCTACCATTTGCCAGCATCTTCTAGGTATTTTATTTTTTTATTTGTTCTTTTTAGGTATGCATGACAGTAGACTGTATTTTGACATATCACATATATATGGAATTTAATTTCTCATTCTTGTGTTTGTACATGATGTGGAGTTAGATTAGTCATGTCTTTATATACAAACACAGGAAAGTTAGGTCTGATTCATTCTACTGTCTTTCCCATTCCCATCCCCCCTCCCTTCCCTTTATCTCCTGCTCCCCAAACTGTGAGTCATCATCTGCATATCAGAGAGAACATCAGCCTTTGGTTTTTTGGGATTATTTCACTTAGCATGATAGTCTCCAGTTCCATCCATTTACCAGCAAGTGCCATAATTTCATTCTTTGTTATGGTTGAGTAATATTCTATCATGTATATATACCATATTTTCTTTATTCATTTATCTATTGAAGGGCACCTAGGTTGGCTCATAGTTTAGCTATTGTGAATTGAGCTTTTATGAACTTTGATGTGGCTTGTCAATATAGTATGCTGATTTTAAGTCCTTTGGGTATATACTGAGGAGTGGAATAACTGGGTCAAATGGTGGTTCCATTTCAAGTTTTCTGAGGAATCGCCATACTGCTCTCCAGAGTGGTTGCACCAATTTGCAGTCCCACCAGTAATGAATGAGTGTGCTTTTCCCCCACATCCTTGCCAGCATTTATTGTTACTTGTATTGTTGATAATTGCCATTCTGACTGGAGTGACATGAAATCTCAATATAATTTTAATTTGCATTTCTCTAATTTCTAGTGATGAGCATTTTTTCATGTATTTGTTGACCATTTGTATTTCTTCTTCTGTGAGGTGTCTGATCAGTTTCTTAACCCATTTATTCATTGGGTTAATTGTTTTTTTGGTGTTAAGTTTTTCGAGATCTTTATATATCCTGGAGATTAATGCTCTATCTGAGGTATAGGTGACAAAGATTTTTTTTCCCATTCTGTAGGCTCTCTGTTCATGTTCTTGATTGTTTCCTTTGCTGTGAAGAAACTTTTTAGTTTGATAAAATTCCATTTATTGATTCTTGATTTTGCTTCTTGTGCGTTAGGAGTCTTGTTGAGGAATTTGGTTCCTAAGCTAATATGATGGAGATTTGGGCCTACTTTTTATTCTAGTAGGCGCAGGGTCCTTGGTCTAATGCCTAGGTCCTTGATCCCCTTTGAGCTGAGTTTTGTGCAGGGTAAGAGATAGTGGTCTAATTCCATTTTATTACATATGGATTTTGAGTTTTTTTAGCATCATTTGTTGAAGATGCAATCTTTTCTCTGATGTATATTTTTGGCTCCTTTGTCTAGTATGAGATCACTGTATTTATGTGGGTTTGTCTCTGTGTCCTCTATTCTGTACCATTGATCTTCATGCCTGTTTTGGTGCCAATACCATGCTATTTTTGTTATTGGAGTTCTGTAGTATAATTTAAGGTATGGTATTGTGATGCCTACTGCTTCACTTTTCTTGCTGAGGTCTATCCATTTTCTTGCAAATGAAATAATCCCATTTTTCTTTATGACTGAATTAAAGTCCATTGTGTGTGTGTGTGTGTGTGTGTGTGTATCATATTTTCTTTATCCATTCATCCACTGATGGGCACTTAGGCTGTTTTCATAGTTTGGCTGCTATGAACTGTGCTGTTATAAACATAGGTATGCATTATTACTATAGTATGATGACTTTAATTTTTCAGGAGAAATACTGAGGAGTGGTATAACTAGGCATGGTTTCCTGCCTAATCTTTTGAGGAATCCCTATGCTGATTTCCATAGTGTTTGTACTAATTTACAATCCTACCAACAGTGTAACAGTGTTCCTTTTTCTCCACATCCTCTCCAGCATTTATTATTATTTGTATTCTATATTATAGTAATTTTCATTATAATGTGTCTTGGTGTGAGTCTGCTGTACTTTTGTACATTTGGAGTCCTATAAGCCTCCTGTATTTGATTTTCCATTTCATTCTTTAGGTTTGGGAGGTTTTCTGATATTATGTCATTGAAAAAATTGTGCATTCCTATAGTTTGTATCTCTGCTCCGTCTTCTATCCCAATTAACTTTTAAATTTGGTCTTTTCATGTTATCCCATATTTCTTAGAAGTTCTGCCCGTGAGTTCTTACCATCTTCTCTGCATGGTCATCTTCATTTTCAATATTAAATATTTTGTCTTTATTGCCTGAGGTTCTGTTTTCCAAATTGTCTAGTCTGTTGGTGATGCTTTCCATTGAATTTGTAATTTGATTTATTGATTCCTTCATTTTAAGGATTTCTGCTTGTTTTTTCCCCCACAATCTCTAACTCTTTACTGAGGTGATCTTTCACTTCCTGTGTTTTCTTTTTGATTTCACTCTTTATACCATCCTTTACTTTGCAGATCAGTTTAACTATGTCCATTATAAACTCCTTCTCAGACTCCTTCTCTACTGTGTTGTCAGTGGAGTCTCTTATTGGGACATCTTGGTTTGTTCGAGGCATTTTGTTCCCTTGTTTTTTCCCATATAGTTGTATGTGTTTTCCCATCTATCTGTATGAATCTAAGGCAGTACAGATTCTACCCTGTAGACCTATATTGTCCCTGAAGATTTCCAGTATCCCACCTTTGAGAGGGAGTCCAATATCAACAGCCTCCAGTGCAAACAATGTACAGCCTCAAATCTAATAGCTCCCACCAAGGCATCCACAGCCCTCTCACTATGAACAGCAATGAGTTCAATCATTGTCCACAGTAAAAACCCAGATGTTCTGGGTTTGGCCATGTTGCAGTTCCAAGATCTCAATGCCATTGGAATTTGGGGAGATACCACCAGGGATGAGCAATCCTGAGAGTCAACAACTAGATGGTGGCAACAAGCACTCCCAGGAGGAAGATCCCCGGTACAGCCAAACCTGCAGGTACCCTGACACTGAACCTCCAGATCCTGGCTGGAGTCCCCAGACAGGGGTGGCTGGGCCTCAAGATGGCAGTGGCAGCAAACCTGCCGGCACTCCATACAAACCCCAGGCTCTGGCCGGCATCTCAAAGTGGATGTAGCCGCGTGCAAGCAAACCTGGAGTCTCCCTGGCAGTGGACCTCTGGGCAGTGGTGGAAGTGCTAGTGGCAGGGTCAGTGGCAGGGTGTCAGCAGCAACTGCAGTCAGTGGTGGCCTTGGCAGCAGTGGGAGGACAGTGGCAGCAGTGGTGGTGGAAGCAGTGGTGGCTGTGGCTGCCACTGCAGAGGCACCCAGAGAGAAGACCCCCAGATGACCTCTGGAGAGTGGCAGTGGCTTTGGCGGCAGCAGTGTCAGCATCAGCAATAGCAACAGTGGAGGCAGCAGTGTAGATGGCAGCCGTGCCCAGAGAAAAGACCTCTGGGCACCTGCGGCAGCAGCCTCAGGGGCAGTTGTGCCCCAAGAGAGAACCTCTGGGCCATGGCAGCAGCACTGGTGACAGTGGTGCCCCTGTAAAAGATCTCTGGGCATCCTCAGTGGTGTGGGCAGCAGCGGCACCCCAAAGAAAACACCTCCTGGTGCCTGCAGTACCACCCTGTCCCAAGAGAAGACCTCTGGGCATCGCCGCGGTGTCTGGCAGTGACATCTGCAGCAGCCATTATTTGTGTTCTTAACGATTGACATTCTGTTTGGTGTGAGATGAAATCTCAGTGTGGTTTTAATTTGTATTTCTCTAATTGCTAATGACAAATTTTTAAAATGTATTTGTTAGCCATTGTATTTCTTCTTTTGAGAAGTGTCTGTTTAATTCATTTGCCCATTTATCAATTGAGTTATTTGATTTGTTTTTGCGGTATACCCATATAATTTTGGTACTGGGGATTTAACCCAGGGTGCTTTACTACCTAGCTATAGCCCCAGCCCTTTTTATTTTTTATTTTGAGACAGGGGCCTAAATTGCTTACAGCCTTGCTAAGTTGCTGAAGTTGGCCTTGAACTTGTAATCCTCCTGTCTCAGCCTCCTGAGTCACTGGGATTACAGACATGCACCACCATGCCTGGCTTGGTGTAAAGCTTTTTGAGTTTTTTTAATATATTCTAGATATTAATTCTCTGTCAGAAGAGTAGCTAGCAAAGATTTCTCTCCCATTCCTAATTGTTTCCTTTGCTAGCAAAACTTTTTAATTTGATGTTATCTCATTTGTGAACTCCTGGCATTATTTGCTGAAATTTAGGAGTCCTATTGATAAAGCTGTTGCCTGCGCCTATATGCTGGAGTGTTGACCCTATGTTTTATTCTGGGAGTTGCATAGTTTCAGGTCTAATTCCTAGACCAGAATGGATCAATACAAAATTTATGTTGACTTTTATGCAGGTGAGAGATAAGGATTTAGTTTCATTCTTCCACATATGGATAGCCAGTTTTTCCAGGACCATTTGTTAAAAAGGCTGTCTTTTCTCCAGTATGTTTTTGGTTCCTTTGTCAAGAATCAGACTGTATTTTGTTTTTGTCTTCTATTCTGTACCATTGATCTACCAACATTTGCATTTTAATGGCTCTATAGTAGTCCAAGATATGACTGTGCCTTGACTTATTTAACCATTTTTAAAATCTTGAATACTCAGTTTGTTTTCAAAGTTTTGCTCTTTTATTATCATATTTGAACATAGATCTTCATTGATATTTGTTATTTACTTGGATTTATTCCTAAAAGAGGAATTGAATTGTGGCTGGGGTTATAGCTTAGTGGTAGAGAGTGTGCTAAGCATTCTCAAGGCCCTAAGTTCAATCATTAGTACCAATACCAATAGAAAAGGAATTTTAATTCAGTCTTTAAAGACAGAGTATTAACAATTTTGTTTTACATAAATACTCTCTACATAGTTCATAATTTTATGTGTATGTGCACTAACAAGTTAACTTAGCAGGTATAAGTGTTTGAATCCTGGACATTCCAAAAGTCTTCAGGTCTGACCTTCGACCAACTCCTGGGAGAAACCTCTAAGCCCTTGGAATGGCCTGCCTGATAACAGTATCTTGGCATAGTGACCACAGGCCATGTGAGAGAGTTTGTTAACAATGTAATTTATGTTGAACACCTGTTCATGTTTACCTGGGGTTCTGGGTCACACTGTATCAGTTATACCTCTGATGGGGGATAGGGTAGAGATGGAGTAGTTAGGATCAGTCATATAAGTGTTCTGGTCTATGTGATTGATTTCCCCTTACTCCCCAGTAAAAACCTTGGACACCCAGGCTCAGGTGAGTGTCACTGGTTAACAGTAGTTTGTGCATATTATCACACACTTTTGCTGGGGGAATGAAGTGCTGTCTGTGTGATCTGCTGGGAGAAGAACAGCTCAAACTCTGCTTGGTTTCTCCTGGACTCTGCTATATACACATACACCTTTTTCCGTGTTGATTTTAATCTCAATCCCTTTGCTCTAATAAATGGTAACCATGAGTATAATAATTTTGAGTTCCACAAGTTCATATAATGAATGATTGAAGTTGAGAGTAGTTTGGGGGATCCCCTAATTCAACTCATTATATTCTAACACATACATGTACCAAAGCATACATACTATATTTTATTGGAGATTTAAGAGATTTTCAAAGGCAATTGACTATTATACTTGATTTTTGCCTTATATTTCTATTTTTAGAAACCAGTCCTTATCAGCTGTGATTGTGCTATTGAACATCTTTTAAAAAGCTTATTGGTCATTTGACTTTCTTTCTCTGTGAATTGTCTATTCCAGTTCTTTTTCTTCACTGAGCTGTTCTTGAGTTTAGAAAACATTAAGCCCATTCACATATACACAAAGGAAATCACATTTTTATTTCCCTGTTGGTGCATGAAGCTTAGCGCTTTCTAAATGATTTGCTTTGTCTAAATAATCCCTAAAATTGCCTGCCCCTCAGGAATAACAGTTTTCTCCAATATCCACTTTTCTTATGCCATGCCCCTATTTTTAAGTCATATCAATTCCACCCTCAATCTCTCTTAGGCCTGCTTTATCTCTAGGAAAAACTTTCACTGAGTTCAGTTGGCTTTTCTTTCTTTTTTTCTTTCTTTCCTTCTTTCTTTTTCTTTCTTTTTTTGGGGGAGGGGTACCTGGGATTGAACTCAGAGGCACTCGACTATTGAGTCATATACCCAGCCCTATTTTGTATTTTATTGAGAGACAGGGTCTCACTGAGTTGCTTAGTGCCTTGCTTTTGCCGAGGCTAGCTTTGAACTTGCAATCCTCCTGCCTCAGCCTCCAGAGCCACTGGGATTACAAATGTGCACCACTGCATATTCTTTTATATTACCACTTTGCAAAATCAGGCATTCATACATTTATTTATTTATTTATTTATTTATTTAGCAACACTGGGAATTGAACCCAGGGGTTCTGTAACACTGGGTTACATCCCAACTTTTTATTTTCTATTTTGAGAAAGTTCCTGCCAAGTTGCTGAGGCTGGCCTCAAACTTGAGATCCTTCTGCCATAGGCCCATGAGTTACTGGATTACAGGTGTGCATTACTGTGCCCAGCACAAAATCAAACCTTCAAAATTTCACCTTTGATACTATAATAACCTTCCCATGAGCACCATAACTTTTTTAAAGTATTTTTTTCATTGTAAATGGACCTTTATTTTATTTATTTATATGTGGTGCTGAAAATTGAACCCAGTGACTCACACATGCTAGGCAAGTGCTCTACCACTGAGCCACAACTCCAGTCCTGAACCCCATAACTTTTATCTTTATGTCCATCCTACAGTTGCCAGATTATCCTTCTTAAAACACTGATTTCATTGTCTCTCTTTCTTGCTCAAAATATTCCAAGATTTTCTTTTAGCTTCTCTTACCAGACATGGGAACCTCTGGGCCAGACATGGAAGAGCTGGGTGTGCTGAGCCCAGTCCAGTTGGTTTGCTCATGGAATTGCCTCCCAAGACACAGATGCTGCAATAGGACAGGTATGTTTCTGTGTGGCCAGTTCAGTTGGGATGAGCCAGGAAAAGATAAATTATGACCTAGGAGGTTGAAGTGGTGAGAAATGTCAAAACCTGGTTAGGGTAGTTCTAAAGCAATTATGGTATTTACTGGTAGGATCAAACTGGAAGAAAGCTGAAAATAGTGTGGTCCACGATAACAGATTATATAGAGTGGATGCCAGATCCTAATTATAGTATTTTTTTTAAATGATGCTGGGGATCCAACTCAGGAGTAGTGCATGCTAGGCAAATGCTCCATCACTGAGCTATACCCTTGGTTCTAGAGTATGCTTTTATGTGTGACCTTTGCTTCCAAGGCCTTCATTTGTATTCTCAACTCTTAGTCTCCACTGTGAATTGGGATAGACTCTGGGTTTCCCCAAGTTCTTTTAAGGGAAATTTGTGAAAGTCTTTGGAATATATGTAGGGCAGGCTGTGGGTCTCCCAGGCATTACCCTCAGGGACTGACTCATTTCTGTCTGAGCACACATCTGTAGGACCCTGTAATGGGCAGACTATTGTGGAATACTGTTGGGTTACTGGAAGACCTAGTGGACCAAGTATACCTTCATAACTCACTGAGTGGACTTTATAGGCTAGGACATAGAAAAGAAAATGTTGCTGATAATGGCCTACAGAACCATACCAGTAAAGTGGCTGGAGAAAGATAATAGGTGAATGCTGTAGTTTCTTAATCCTCTTAGAGTTCCTGGATAGGCCTGAAACTAAACTTACAGAGACAGATTAACAGCAGAAAAGCACACACATTTATATAATGTAAATTTCACATGACGCAGGAGTCTTCATAAGGAAATGAAGACCTGAACAAACAATTAAGTCTGAGGATTTTTTTTTTCAGTATTGGGGATTGAATCCAGGGCTTTGCATGTGCCAGGCAAACACTCCACCACTGACTCATGTCCTCACCCTAAGCCTGAAATTTTTATAATAGGTTTGATGAAGAGTGGGCAGTCATAGGAAATATGATAAGACAAAGGAATATGAGCTGAAGGTAGGAAACTGGAGGACTTAGCAAGGCATGTTTACTGAAATTATCTCAGTATCCCTCCATCTCTGGAGATGAGGATGCTCTTGTATTGTAGGGGTAGGGAGGGCATCTCTTATATGAGGATCTTTTGAGCTGCTCCCCGGGAGGAAGGGAAGGTCAGAGGTTTTTCTATACTTAATGTTTCTCAAATTTCCTTAAGTTTAAAATATTCAAAGTGCTAAGGTACCATCATTTGGGGTAGTGTGTTCTGAACCCCATTGATGCCAAAAAGACCATGTGGGGCCCTATTTCTGTGAAATCTTTCACTGGGGTGATGCAAGTCTAGGATCTCTGGATATTCTGTTTTAAAATTCATTTCTGAGGGAGGATCTGATTTCCTATCTTATTCCTGCCTCCTTCAGAAGAAGATTTGAGACTGCATTAGACAGGGGTTACTTATAGAACAGGGCCAACTGTGTCAGTTTTTGACTCATCTTGCAGAAGCCCACAGGCAGAGGAGAGGTCTCAGATCTTATGGGTGCTGGGCCTCTCCCAGGCAAGTTGAGGAGCTCTCTCAGCTCAGCATGCTGGGGTTAAAATAGAGGTGTGTTCTTCAGAAGTATGCTTGGGTTATGAGGGCACTTGTCTAAAGCAGGTTGCCTGAACTTGTTCATGGAAATTGTGATTATAGATCTAGGTTTGGACACAGGAATCTGAGATTTACCTTCAGGGAGGCTTGGGAAGTACTGACCTAGGGTTTGTGAAAGTATAGATAGCACTGACTAATGTTGGAAGTGCCAGGAATAGGCATGAAGATTAGCATAGAGCATGGGTGAAAATTCTTTTTAATTTACTGTATAGCTTGACTTTATCCATCCAGAAACTGTATGGATGATAGCCCTTCTCAAATAGATTCATGAGCAGGTGTCACACTGAGATGTGGGTTACCCCAAATGATGGTACCTTAGCACTTTGAATATTTTAAACTTAAGGAAATTTGAGAAACATTAAGTACACAAGGAATGTCTGTCCTTGATGATCTGGGGAGAGGGACAGCATTTTAGGACTTGTGGCAAGCTTTGCTGGGAACAGTCATCTGAACTTGGGTCACAGAACAATAAGCCTCATGAACTTGATCTTAACCAGCTCCTGTAACCATTTCTTCTGTGTATTCCCAGAAGGAGCATCCTGGATGATGTCAGCTGAGGGTTTAAGGTCAGATGTGGGGAATATATGTGTCTCCTGAGGGGACAGTATAGGCATGCATTTTTTTTTTTTGGAACCGAGGATTGAACTCAGGGGCACTGGGCCGCTGAACCACATCCACAGCCCTGTTTTGTATTTTATTTAGAGACAGGGTCTCACTGAGTTGCTTAGCACCTCACCTTTGCTGAGGCTGACTTTGAACTGGTGATCCTCCTGCCTCAGCCTTCCGAGCCACTGGGGTTACAGGCGTGCGCACACCCGGCTGGCATGCATTTTTTTTTTTTTAAAGAATATTCACAAGTGATTCTGATGTCCTGGTTAAGAATTCTTGCTGTAGAGGACTCTGGCATCAACTGAGATTTACTGTATCCAGACTGCAGACCCAATTTTGCCTGGCGACCCCTTAATAATTTCCTTTCTTTGTCTATCCTACTTACCTAAGGCAGACTGGTATCTGGACAGAATAGATTCCCTGATTCATGTCCTTCACCCACTATGACTTGCATGGGCCATTTTGATATTCCATTACTTTGGCTGGGCCTATAAATCTTACTAGGATTTGTTCTCAGAAGCAGATTCAAATGGAGTTGCTTAGCATCCTAGGCTTTCCTTCTTCTACTCTAGTTGCAGAAGGTTAAATAGTCATTCAAAGTCTTCAGTGGGTCCTAATTTACTTTTCTCAGTTTCTCTCCCACCATCTCCTATGAGAAGTCCTGGCATCAGTGATTGCTCCCAGACCATGTCTAGCCCATCACTATGTGGCCTCACAGCTTTGCTCACCACATTCCATATACTTTCCCCTTCTTTTAATTTGTCTAAACTCCTCTGGTTTTTAGAATTTTTTTTCTGATTATAAAATTGATACATGGCCAGGTATGGTAGCACAATCCTGTAATTCCAGTCACTCAGGAGGCTGAGGCAGGAGGATCTCAAGTTCAAGGGCTGCCTGGGAAACTTAGCAAGACCCTGTTTCAAAATAATATGAAAGGGCTGGGATGTAGCTCAGTTATAGAGCCCTTGCCTAGCATGCATGAGGCCCTGGGTTTGATCCCCAACGCCTCCAAAACAAAAAACAAACAACCTAATACATATTTACTGTAGATAATTTGAAAAACTTGGTAAATCATGGAAGAAACAATAACCACAGAAAAGGTAACCCTCTTTTTTTGTTTACAACCTTTTCACAGTATGTGTTCAAATATAAATGTGGGATTAGCAGCTATTGATATATGAATAGCTTTAGATTTGTATGTTGTTTTCTAGCTTATCATTCTTTCTTTTAATTTAACAGATAGGGTCTTACTATGCAGCTCAGGCTGCTCAGGCTGGCCTCAAACTCCTACGCTCAAGTGACTCGCCTGTCTTAGCCTCCCAACTGCTGAGACTGTAGGTACATGCTACCTGCACCCAGAATTTTTTGTTTTTAAAAAATACTTAATAGTTCTTCACTCCCTCTTTTCCCTCTTCAGGACAACATATTTCTCAATCCCACACAAGCATCTTTACCTCTTTCTCTAATACTCTAGGGGTCCTATCTGTAACTACTTTGGAAAGTTTGATTTTTTAAAAATTCTGATGCTAGTTCTGAAGAGAATAGTAAACTTAGCCAGGCATGGTGGCTCACATCTATAATACCAGTGACTCTGGAGGTTGAGGTAGTAGGACTACAAGTTTGAGGCCAGCCTCAGCAACTTAGCAAGAACCTGACTCAAAATAAAAAATAAAAAGGGCTGGAGGGCTGGGGTTGTGGCTCAGTGGTAGAATGCTTGCCTAGTAAGTGGAGGCCCTGGGTTCGATTCTCAGCACCACACATAAATAAATGAATAAAGTAAAGATCTATGGACATCAGAAAAAAAAAAAAAAAAAAGGGCTGGAGATGTAGCTCAGAGGTAGAGCATCCCTGAGTTTAATTCCCAGAACCACACACACACACACACACTAAATAAATAAATAAATAAATAGGAGAGAGAGAGAATAATAAATTTCATAATTTATTTATAAATTTATAATAATAAATTATAAATAATAATAATAAATTTATAATAACAAATTTATTATAAATAATAAATTTTTAGCTAGAGGAGAGATAAGAAAAGTGATACATGTAAATTTTTAAAAATTTGGGTTTCAAAATAGTTACATTCTTGTTCCAGATCAATGTTGTTTTGATGGTTGGGAAGAAGAAAAGGCAAAATCTGTATTATGATCAAATTTTGAAATTTTAGGAAAATTTATATTACAACTAATCTAAAAATCCAGAAATGCTATTAATGTTGTATATATTGAAGTTTTTATGCATTTGAAATATAGAATTTTATTAGTTTATATCCTTTATTACTATTATAAAATGAACACTTAAATATTCTCTCTCTTTTTTTTTTTTTTTTTTGTACTGGGGACTGAACCCAAGGGCACTCCACCACTGAGCCACATCCCCAGCCCTATTTTGTATTTTATTTAGAGGCAGGGTCTCACTGAGTTTCTTAGGGCCTCTCTAAGTTGCTGAGGCTGGCTTTGAACTTGCAATCCTCCTGCCTCAGCCTCCCAAGTGCTGGGATTACAGGCATGCGTCACCATGCCCGGCTTAAATATTCTTTAAAACGAGATTTTCATAGCTCTCTTTCACTCTCTTTATGCATATATTCTGTCACTGAAAGAAAGTATCAACTGTAATTAAATGATATTGATAAAAAATTGGCCAGGTGTGGTGGTGTGCACCTGTAATCCCAGTGACTGGGGTGGCTAATCCATGGGGATTGCAAGTTCAAGGCTTGCCTTAGCATCCCAGTGAGATCCTGTCTCAAAATAAAAAATAAAAAGGGCTGGGGATATACCTTAGGGGTAGAGCACCCCTGGTTTCAATCCCCAGTGCAAAAAAAAATCATTTAACAACATGTGAACAAGCCATTTTTAAGCCATTTATTCTCTACTCACTTCTGGCTTCTGACCAGTTGATCTCTCCAAGATCATTTTTATTCCATTCTGTTTTTTTATTATATAAGTGTTTATTATATAAGTACATAGAGTTGAATGACATAGCATTGCAGATGCTCTACCATTTTTGGCTATAAAAATAACAATTTCATACACACACAGAGAAATGTTTATTCTGTGTCTTGCAACTCTGAAGCATTCTTCATTTGTTACTCTCTCTGTGCCTCATAAATTATTTTTCGAAGTGATGCTGCTGTTACACCTTCTGTCACCCGAGGCCTCTCTGATGAACTTGGCTGTACACGATGGTGAAGGGAGCTGGATAAACACCCTGAACCAGGAGGCCTCCGTGCTGTGGTCTGCGGTCACTCTGCGTTTGCTCTCTCACATTTGGGAGGGCAGCCCTGACTGGCTTAGAAATGTCAGGCTGCTGTGGTTGAATCAAACCAGATAGTGAAGCTCTTCTCAATGGCCTCTGTTTCTTGCTCTCCTCTGGGGAGACACACTTTAAATGTGCCTGAATTGCATTTTTTGGCAGATTGTTACAGTAGAATATTGACTCTCTGATCTGAAGCCAGGCTTGTCCCAGAGATTGTCTGTTTTTCTAAAAGCTAATAATGAGAATTGATCAGCAGTGGGGGTGGAGACCAGAGGTGGAAGGAAGAAGAATACTGTTCAGAGAATACTGAATTCTGAAGCTGTTTGGCAATTTATCTCTATTATTTTGCATTGTTTTTCCTCACCAGCAATGAAGCAAGTTTTTAAGGGACATTATAAGATTTAATTAAGGCAAAGTAAAGTATGGAAAGCAAATAGAAATGCTGCCTTTTCTTTCTGTGAATTTCTTTATCCTTTAATTTTCATCACCATCATCCATATAGGTCAAATCCAAGTACAACTGACCCCATGCGGAATTGCGTCCTTTTCAATGTAATGGAATTTCATTATTGCAGTGAAAGCCTGGGAAGATGAAGGATTGCGTCCCAGTTCATCTCCTGGGTAAAGAAAGATAAGCACCTACCATTTTGATTAATTATTATTTCCCACCCCAAAACAAACAATCAGAGAAAATCCATACACATGGCAAAGAGACAGGGTGGTGGAAATGCAAACCCATAACGACTTCTTGTTTAAACTGGAATTTCCTGTTTTAATTAACTAATTTGCAGTCCTGGGGGATTGAACCCAGGGATGCCTCCCCATTGAGCTACATCCCCAGTCCTTTTTTCTTATTTTGAGGCAGTGTGTCCCTAGGTTGCTAAGGCTGGACTTCAAATTGCAACCCTCTTGCATCGGCCTTCCAGGTTGCTGGGATTACAGGCGTGCATCACCACAGCTGGCTGAAAATACTGTCGTGAAGAACCTTTCCATTTTGTTTTCAAATATGTTTATGTGTGTATGGCTTATAGAAGAAGTTTCTGTTTCATTTTCTTTCTTGAAGTCTGTGAGGTGGGGTGTGTGTATGCATATAAAATACATAAACTTTGCGGGGTATTTCCTATGTGTGGGTATTGAATGTTTTAATTCCTGGAACAGTCCTATGAAGTGGACACTATTATTATACCCATTTGAAGATGAAGAATCAGCCCAAGGTCATTCAAGTAGGTGATGGAGTGAGAGCATGGGCCTGGATAATCTGACCCTCAGCCCAACTTTTGACCTCTCTGCTTATGCTTTATGGTCCAGGACAGGGGAAAGGTACATTGTGATGATGCTATCTGGGTCAAACCAGTAGTTAAAAGAACACTAAAACAACAACAAAAATTTTCTGAACAAATATTTTGAGCTTTAGTTGCTGACTAGTGCATTTCAAGCAATATTTAACTACATACATTCCTGGTTCCAAATATATAATAAAATGGTTGGAAATCTCTTGGAATTTCTTATAGTGGAATTTGGCATTATGAATTATGCTTTCATAATATTTACACCTCAAAAAGCTTATCTGGCCGTGTGTGGTGGTGGTTCATGAAGGAGAATTGCAAGTTTGAGACTAGCCTCAGTAACTTAGCAAGGCCCTAATTAACTTAGCAATTCCCTCTTAAAAATAAAAAATAAATAGATGTAGTGCAGTGATAAGCACTTCTGGGTTTAATCCCCAGTACTGCAAAAAAAGAAAAAAATATATGCAGGTAGCTGGGTGTACTGGCGTACTCCTGAAATGCCAGCTACTCAGGAGTCTGAGCCTGGAGGTTTGTAAGTTCAAGGCCAACCTTGCAACTTAGGGAGACTCTGTCTCAAAGTAAAAAAAAAAAAAAAAAAAGTCTGGGAATGTAACTTAGTGTTCGAGCACCCTAGGTTCCCTCTCTTATATTGCAAAAAATAAAAAAATAAAAAAATGTTTAATGTTGAGGCAATAAAAATTTATAAAGAAATGGTTAAAATGATCACCAGAATTCATTAGAATTTATAACTCATAGTTGAGTAGTAGAAAGTATCATAGAGAACTTATGTTCATGTGGTTGAAGACTAGAAGGTGTACAGTAGAGTCCCCTCTAGGAGCTGGGGATGTTGCTCAGTGATAGAGTGCTTACTTGTCGTGAGTGAGGCTCTGGATTTGATCCCCAGCACTACATACACACACACCCCCCCCACACACACACAAAGTCACTCTTATCCGCTCGGTTCCTCCCATGATCATTGTTATCAGTTTCTTCTGAATCTTTCTGGAGTTTCTACATATATAAGTAGGTGTGAATATGTATGAACAAAAAAACTACTTTTTAAAACAAAAGATAGCACTATTCATTACCTTGGAGATTAGGATTTCAATATGTGAATTTTGGGATGCCACAACTTTCAGACCATGGCATATGTGCTTTAATTTAGGTATGTACTATTTGTGATAAATCGTTACCTTACAACTCACTAAAGCTGTCCTAACTTAAGATTAGAGAATTCTAGCTTTTGAGAACTCCTGCTTCGTTCCATCCTTGTGGAATTTTATATATCAAAGTGTTCTTGAATGCTACTGGGCCACAGGTATGTTCTCATTCTGTGTGTGTGTGGGGGGGGGGCGGGGGGGATGGGGAGTAGGAGGGTGGAAGTAGGTGGGTAGGGAAGAGACCAGATGCACAGATTGAATTGGACTCCTCAGTTCTTAGCAAGCAGTTAATGTTCTGTGAATATTATTCTCCTGTTTTATTTTATTATTTCCCCCTTTTTGTTAGTCATTTCTGGCACGGTGATGAAATACCTGAGAAAATCAACTTAATAACAGAAAAGGTTATTTGGCGCATGGTTTCAGAGATATCAGTCCATGGTTGGTTGGTTTCTTTGTTTTGGGACCCGTGGTGAGGCAGGACATCGTGGCAGGGAGCACATGGTAAAGCAAAGCTTCTCATCTTATACAGCCAGAAAGCAAAGAAAGAGAGAGAGAGAGAGAGAAGGACCACAGCACTTCCCCAACCTCTTCTCCCAGGTCCCACCTCTTAAAGGTTCTACCACTTTCCAGCAGTTTCACAGGTCAACGACCAAGTCTTTAGCCCACGGTCTTTGGCAGTCATTTAAAATCCAAACCCTAAGACCCCTTCATTTCCTGTCTTACTCCCAAGATTTTCAAAGGCAGCCAGTATAGAGGCTTTTCCCATGGTGACTCAGAGGCTTGGAACAGTCCAAGTGTCTTGAAAAACCAGGTCCTGGACTGGGGTGTGGCTCAGTGGTAGAGTGCTTGCCGAGCATGTGTGAGGCACTGGGTTTGATCCTCAGCACCACATATAAATAAATAAATAAAATTAAGGTCTATCAACATCTTAAAAATATATAAAACAGACAAACAAACAAACAAACAAACGAAAACAGGTCCTAGGGCTGGGAGTTAGCTCAGAGGTACAGCCTTTGTTGAACCTATGTGAGGCCTGGGTTGATTCCCAGCATCACAAACCTCCTTCCCCTGCCACCCGCAAGGCAAGAAATCAGTGGCTGTTGACTAATAAGGTGGTTGTCGAAGAAGCAACAAGAGTATAACAAATAAGTTACAGAAGGAGTGTAACTGACTGGACAATCTTCTAGTGGACTCTCTTCACTTGAGAAAATGAAGTTAATAACATAGCCTGCTCTTTATCGAACATAGAAAATAAATGAAGAAAAATGGTTATGTAGTAAATTTATGATTTTGAAAACTTCTATGAGTATTAGATGGCTTTCAAATATGGAATAAGCTAAAGCAGCAGCAGAGTATTAATGGGGAGTGTTAATGGGGAGTCTCAGAAGTCTGCCTTTATTTGCTATGTCAACTACTCTAAGGTTGAGAGAGCAACCTACTGACCTGAAAAACACATTTTACACCACTGTGAGATATGGCTAATTGACTAATCAGTGTAAGGAAGACCCAGATGACTTTTTTAGACTAATTCAGATCAGAGTGGATATTGATAGGGCAGATGGTGAATGGCACTGAAAGGCAGATTTAATTTATTTGCTCTTTGTTTTCTAGTTTTCGTAATTTTAATTAAAATGAGTAAAAATAAAATCTTTCCTAGGCATTTTTTCTTCCCAGTATGAAAGGTGTTGACACATCATATCATTGAGTTGGGAAGATAAAGACAAGGAAAAGGATTGGAATTTGGTGTGAATTAACATATCACAGGGCTCTCATGTCTGCAAGAGGTGAGGAAACAAACACATGTGTTAATGTGACTCGACTGCAAAGGAGGCTGTCAAGGCATGTGGGTTTGCTTGGCCAAATGCTGTTGATTCCAAAACTGTAATTTCATTTGATGGATTTTATTGTAATTAACACAGGGAGTTGCACCAACTCAAAACTCTTAGCTTTATTATCTTGGGAGAAGAGTTATGAAATGCATGCACTTATAAAATAGGGTTCATATTTTGCAGAGGGTTTAGAATGCTAATAGATCTTGGGAACCTTCTGGGATTATGTCTTCAAGCTTATGATTAGGGTTTTTGCTTTGCAATCTCAAGTGTGATTCACATGGAACATTTTATCTTAAATGGTATTTAATAGAGCTTGGGAGCCCTTCAGAACAAGGACTTAGATTTGTTGTTACTTATTGTAAAGCATTCAGTTCACTGCTGGAGAAAACTTGCAGTCACCCCCAACAACAGCACTGGGGATTGAACCTAGGGCCTGGTGCATGCTAGGTAAGTGCTCCTCCACTGAGCTACATCCCAGCTCTTTTTATTTTAAGACAGGAGCTCACTATTTTGCCCAGGCTGGCCTCAAACTTGCAATCTTCTTGCCTCAGCCTCCTTAGTAGCTGGGATTACAGGCACGCACCACCACACCCAGACAAGCAGTCACTTGTTTTGTGTACATCTGGTTATTTAAATCCAGTAGAGGCTGTCACTGACACTTAGCAATTCACAAAAGCATAAAGTTTACCTGAGTACCTTAATGTGTGTACAGGTCTGGCTATGTATTTTAATAATTAAGCAAAATCTTTAAGACTAACATGAAGATAGACAACAGGAAAACTGATTCAAGGATTTCTTCCAGTAGTGGCCAGGGACAACTCATTCCCTGCAACATCTTGAAACCAAAGGAGAGCTACCTCAATATGAGAGCTCAGGCTTTTAGGGTAGGATCTACCTGCAGTTCTGAGCTCAGCTAAAAACTTGGATACTGTGGAAGCAGCCTGCCCTTTCAAACCTCTCCTTGGGAAACTAATTAGCAGAATAATAAAAAGGCAAGATCAACTCTTGTCTTCCTTGTTGGGGATATAAAAAAACAGTAGTTCTAATTAGCAATAATTAAAATTTAATTAAGAAGCTCTTTGCAGTCCTCCCCATCCCCCGTCATCTGCCGCTTGCCAGCTCTTGGTCGCGGAGCTGTTTTTATTCCTGTGGTGCTGAATCACGGCTTAATCACAGAGCCTCAGATCACGGCTTATCCAGCCCTGAGCACTAATCACCACTGCCTTCCAAGAGTGACAAATACATGTTCTAGATTTTAATAACATGAACAATTACTTTCTTCAATTTTGTAATCATGAATTATGATTCTTTCCCCCTCTTTATCAGCCGATTACAGATGCCATTGCTTTTTTCTTTCTTTCTTTTTTTTTTTTTTAACTTTATATCTGTTCCCACAGTTCTGCCCCTCATTGGGACAAGAGGGCAAGTAGGAGACCTTGAGAAATACTAATTTGAACCCAAATTTCAACTTCTATGTTTTATTTATAATTATTTTTAGATGTTGATAGGCCTTTATTTTATTCATTTATTTATATGTGGTGCTGAGAATCGAACCCAGTGCCTCACACATGCTAGGCGAGCACTCTACCACTGAGCCACAACCCCAGCCCCAACTTCTATGCTTTAAAGTAATACAGGATATTAGCTTGGAATCAAAAACTGGTGAAAACCCAGATTTAAAAAATAAAAATATTTGACTATTAAAAAAATAAAATGGTGAGGTTGAATGGTATAGCTCAATAGAATAGCACTTGCCTAGCAATGTGAGGCCCTGAGTTTGATTCCCAGCACCTAAAAAAAAAATAAGTAAAATTTAAAAACAAGATGGCACATTGCAGAAAGAATTAAGGAAAAACAAACATAGCACTTGATATTCCTTACAAAGCTTAAATGGTATTTTCGTATTAATTTGAATTTAGATTATTTTGAATTGCAAAAGGAACTGATTGACTTGTATATTTTAATGTGGTTACAATGGTGAATTTTATGTTATATGAATTTTATCTCAACAGAAAAAAGAATTCAGACTCTGACTTTGTCCTAGATTTGGGCATGAGGATTAATCACATAGTTTACAGAGAGGCGGAAAAAAGCCTCCAAGATTTGATGTTCATTATGAGCAAAAGAAAAAGGAAATAATCAAGAACAGAGGGAAATTAGTTTTTTAAAAGCCACTAGACTAAGAAATATAACCCTGGTTCTTTAATTATTAAGGGAAGGGCTCTGAAGCTGCTCCATTATCTTAATTATGTTTCTGGAGCAAACATTATTTCAATGTGATAAAAGATGACATGACACTAAAGGTAAAGCCCAAGCAGATGTTACATGAGTAACAAGCCAATAGGCCCACATTCTGGTAATTTCTTCCCCACTAGACATGTTCTCATTAATCTGTGATTAATAGGATTTGAGTATAGTAAATGATGATGATCTATTGTCTGTCTTTGTCGAGCACCATGGAGGGAGTAATTTGTCAGCTCAGCTTTTGTGTGACTATTTAATAGCAAAGAGGGAGAGAGAAAAGATGCTAATCTTCTAATTGGCATCTATAGAGAAGAGCTAGGAGAATACTGTCTTATGGAAATAGCCCAGTGTAATTCCTATGCCTAAGGAAGGCAAATGTGGACCATACATACCTTTTATGTAATTGTACCTTCTATAGAGTAGGAAGTGGGGGTGAGGACAAAAAAACCAGTAATAAAACAATCTTAAGAGATCATAAGGTAACATTTATTAACCTACTTATGAGTGTATAACCTAGTTATACAGTTTTTTCAACTGTAGTGACTTGCTGCAAAAGAAAAAGAATCTACTTTTGACTTAAAAAAGCAGTTGCAAATCTTCCCTCCTGAGCAGACCTACAAGATACCCGCCTCTGAGGTCATCTTAGACTTCTCTTCCTTCCTGGTTCTTCTCCGGTCACACTGGTCTTTCTGTTTCAGTCTTAATCTGTTTTTTTGTTGCTATAACAAAACACCTGAGACCAGGTAATTTACAAAGAACAAAGGTTTATTTGACTCACAGTTCTGGAGCTGATACATCTAAGAGCATGGTGCTGGTACCTGCCAAGTGTCTGATGAGGCCTTCTTGCTGTGTCACAGAGGGCATGATGTGGTGAGACAGGGCAGACATGCTACCTCAGTTCTCTCTTCCTCTTCCTATAAAGCCACAAGTCCCACCATGGACCCCACCTTCAGGACCTCATCCATTCCTAATTACTTCCCAAAAGCCCCACCTCCAAATACCATCAGCTTGTGAATTTGGGGATTAAGTTACTAAAACATGAAATGTGAGGTACACATTCAAACCAACACAATTCCTTAAGCACAGTGGTCTGCTTTCTGGCCTCAGGGCCTTTGCACTGGCTGCTCCTGCTGGTTTCTACAGTCTGAGCTCATGTATGTGTCACTTCCTCAGATCAACTGTCCTATAACAGGAGTGACCCCCCACACACACACAGTTGGACAGTCCATTAAACTCAGTACTCATTTTCTCCATAGAATTGATCAGAATTTGTAATTATCTCAGTTTTACATGTTTATTTGTTTATCACCTGTGAGCTCCATTAGGGAAAGAGAAAGGCCTCATTGTACTATGACAGAATCACAATCTTCAGCAGTGTCATGCACATAAAGCTTAGTTATTAAATGAAAAAAAAGGCAGTTGTCCAGATAGACTAAAATAAATATATAAATAAACAAAAAACTATCACCATCAACACCTCCAATAGCACAGAAAGTCCTGATGTTATGATGGTAGAAATTTTAATAAATTAATAAATCAGATATTTTGAACTAAAATGAATTGATTAGTCCTGTAAAATCTGTTGTGAAACCTTTTCCAAATGCTACACCTTGGCAGGTGATGTATGAAATTGCTCTCTCCCTTCTTCCCTTTCTTTCTTGTTAAGTTTAAAAGTGTTCTGCATAGTTTTCATTATTTTAGGTTCTTTCGGGTACTCTTCTGTTTGCTGGAAATAAATAGAACAAGGTCTCACTGAGAAAAGTTATGCATGAAACTGACACATAATTAGTACATGCAGAGCATATGAGAAAGGACTGCTGATCAACCCTGGAGGGAAAGTGGCAAAGAATAAAAACAGGCAAATGTCAGAAGCAGAAATCTAATATGGACAGTGAACATAGGAATATATACTCAATATAACTAATAACCAGGAATATTTAAGTCAACCAATAATCCACACCCATAAGATTGGCCAAAATTTTAAAAGTTTGAGTAGACCAAATGGAGACTCAAATTTTGGCAACAAAATATCAGACGACAATTTTAGGGGGCAATTTGTCAGCATCTAGTAATTTTTAAAAATCAATTTATCAATGTTTATAGTAATTCTTTTATAGCAATGTTTATAGCAAAGAATCTTTTGCATGTGGGCACAAAAAGACATCTAGAAGAATATTGCTGGGTATGGTGATGCATACCGGTAATCCCAGTGATTTGGGAGACTGAGGCAGAAGGATTGCAAATTCAAGGGCCAGCTTCAGCAACTTAGCAAGTTGGATAAGAGATAAGTAAAGCAAATTTAAGAAAAATAGTTAGGGTATATGATATACAAAATAATAAAATGCATCTATGTTGCTTCATATGTGGAAAGACTGTAAAAACACGCATGTGAATAATATAACACTAAATCCAAGACAGTGGTTCCCTCTGAGGGAGGGAGGGGATGAATCTGGGAGGTTTCAACAATGTTTCTCATATTTAGTTTTTAAAAGCCTGAAATAAATACAACACAATTGGCTGGACTAGGTAGTGTGCCTGTTGTCCCAGCTATTTGGGAGGATGCAGTAGTAGGATTTCTCAAACCCTGGAGTTTGAGGCCTGCCTGGGGAATATAGTGAGATTCTGTCTCAAGTAGAAAAAAAAAGTGTGGGGTGCTGGGTTCAATCCTCAGCACCACATAAAAACAAACAAAATAAGGATATCGTATCCATCTACAACTAAACAAATTTTTTTTTTAAAGAAAAAAGTATATAACAAAAAGGTTTGGTAATACTGAATGTTTGCTATAGAATTCTCCAAATTTTTCAAAATGTTTGAAATGGTTAATAATTTTAAAGGCGGAAAAGAAATACACAAAGTAGGGAAAGTGGTTTCCAGTTTCCAGGTACTTATATTGTGGCAGGTGAATAGAGTTTATAAGTAGCTATCATACAGTTTGATAGTATAGCCACAAAGTACAATATGTAGATATAAATTGCCTCTCTCTCACACATACTCTTCAAGATGGATGACCAGATTCTTTTAATATCAAGAGCTTGAACTGAAAAGTATAATTGACGTGTATTATCTTTATTGAAGCATAACATTTGTAAATCTTTATGAGGTACAGATGATAATCCTGTACATGTACACAATACACAAAGATTAAACCAGGGTAATAAGCAGTTTCATCTCTCTTTAAATGTTAATCATTTCTTATGTGTTGGGAGCTCTTGTATGCTTCCTTTTTTGTTTTGTTTTATTTTGTACTAGGAATTGAACCCAGGGGTGCTTGACTACTGAACTACCTTCCCAACCCTTTTTATTTTTATTTTTAATTTTTTATTTTGAGGCAGGTCTCCCTAAATTGCTGAGGCTGGCTCTAATTTGCAATCCTCCTGTCTCAGCCTTCCTGGTGGCTGGGATTACAGGTATGCAACACCATGCCTGGCTTTGTATTTTTTTTTTTTTTTTTGTTCTTGGGGTTGAACTCGGGGGGTGCTTAAGCACTGAACCACATTCCCAGCCCTTTTAAATTTTTTATTTTGAGACAGGGTCTTGCTAAGTTGCTTAGGGCCTGGTTAAATTGCTGAGGTTGGCTTTGAACTTGTGATCCTCTTGCCTCAGTCTTCTGAGCTGCTCAGATTACAGGCAGGGCCACCGTGTTCAGCTGTACTCTTCTTTATAGTTGATTCAAATGTTTCTTCAAATTTAGGAAAGAGTTGGGGTGGTAGCAACCATAGTAGCAGTGGTATAGTAGTTTTTATTCTGTTTTGGCAAAAGGACAGAGATTCTAAATTCTCAGAACAGCATTAAAATCGTTAAGCTTTTAGTCTCAATGTTATTAGTTTCATGAACTTGAAATTAATTTCTTTAGCCTCTGTTTCTATATCTGTTTTTTGTTTGTTTGTATTGGGGATTGACCCAGGGGCGCTTAACCACGGAGTCACATCCGCAGCCTTTTTTATTCTTTATTTTGAGGCAGGGTTTCCTTAAGTTGCTTAGAGTCTTGCTAAATTGTTGAGGCTGGCTTTGAACTTATGATCCTCCTGCCTCAACCTCCCAAATTGCTGGGATTACAGGTGTGAGCCCCTGCACCTAGCTTTGCATCTATTTTTTTTTTTAAAAAAGGCTGGGAGTGAGATATAGAATCTTTCCAGAATCTTTTAAGGTCTTAAGTCTATTTTTTCTGGAAACATCCTAATTTATGTGAAACCAAAACAGATGAGCAAGATTTTCCAAGATTTGTTCTCAAGCTGGTAGTAGTTTCTTTTTTCATTCCTTTCTATTGTTCTTTCTCTCTCTTTCATCTATCTGTCTGTCTGTTTATTGATGTAGAGCTACATAGATGGGCTTTTGCTCTGCCACCCAGGCTGGTCTTGAACTCCTGGACATGTAATCCTTCTGCCCCAGTCAACCTAGTAACTAGGTCTGTAAGTGTGTGCTGCCACACCTGGCTATTAAAAGTACATCTATTCTTGGAATGTTATAGACAATATCCAAAGGCACAGAAAAATGTTCTCTCATGAATTTGGAAGGAAACTTATTGAGAGGGTCACAATTAGATGTGGAGGCGATCTAGAGATTTGGAGAACACATATATATTCTTAAGAAGCATATGGGAAGACAGAGCTAGAGAGAGGTGAATCATTTGAGCCAATAAAATCTGCAGATATAGGTTATTTATAATAGGAACTTCTGAGATGGATCGAAACACTTTGTCTTGTATATTAAATTTCTGAACATAACAGGATTCTGCATCAAGGGTGATTATTTTTAGATCAGGCAATGTGTTGAACTTCTTTGGTCCCACATGCTGAGCTGCTAATATACCCCCTGGTGACTTATCACTTAAGTTATTCTGCTCTGCTCAATGATAATAACCCTTGGTAGTAAGTCTTCGATAGGCAGCAATCTTGGCCCTTGAGGATGTTGATTTCTGGTTGAAAAAACTAATTGTCCTAGAGGATAGTGAGTTAGAGAAAGGCAGTGTCTTCAATTCATGTTCCTCTTGCATTAAAGCTCAACAAATCAGACATTAAGAATCTAGCACTTCCAAAATCTTCTCAAATTGTGTGCTTTTGTTTGCTATATTCTAAAAGAAATCCTTCCTTTTTTCTTTATCTCAAATGGCCCTTTTATTATTATTATTATTATTATTATTATTATTATTATTATTATTTTCCTTTGGTGCTGGGGATTGAATCCAAGGCCTTGCACATGCTAGGCAGATGCTGTACCATTGAGTACACCCTTTGCCCTGCTCTTTCCATTTTGGTTGGTATGAATTGTAATCTTAAGAAAATACTGGATTTTGGGGGGTTTAGTTGGAAGAAGAGATTTTTTGACATTTCTTTCTTTCTTGTTTTTGACCCTTGTCCTCATCACTTTAGAGAAAATATCCCTAAAATAACTGCTCCTGGATAAACCTTATAGCTAACCCCTCTGCCCCCAACACATCTCTTTTTTCCCATTTTGAATTAATTAGACTTTCTCAGGAAGTTGTGAAAAATAGTAGAGAGAGGTCTTATGTATCCCTCATCCAGTTTTCCCCAAAAGTAACTTGTTAAATAATGAAGTCTTACATGAAAAGTTAGAGATTTCACCGCTTTTCTGTGGGGTCATTTGTGTGTGTATGTATAGTTCTAAGCAGTTTATGATGTGTGTAGGTTTGCGTTAACACTGCCATAATCAAGATAGAGTTGTCCCATCACCACAAAGTCTCTTAGGCTCTGCACTTACAGTTATGCCCGTCCCTACCCCCTCCATGATGCATGCAAGCACTAATATGTTCATCATATCCATAATTTTATTTTGAAAGTGTTATATAAATGGAATAGTAATATAAATATGTATCTTTTGAGATTGGCTTTAGTCTTGTGGCACAGTTCTCTTGAGATCCACTCAAGATGTTGCATATATTACTAGTTCATTGCTTCCTTTGCTGAATGGTTTGTTTAACCATTCACCAACTGAAAGATATTGGGGCTGTTTCCAGTTTGGGGCTAGGATGAATAATTAACTATTCAGTTTTTAAAACAAAGCAAAATCTCATTTGGATGCTTATATTAGGTCTCTTAATTGTCATTTCTCTTTGATTTGTAAGTTACCCCATCTGCATCTGCGGTTTTATAAAACTCAGTTCTTGGTCCTCCCAGGACTTAGCTACTTTCTAAGAAAGGTTATACACTCTTACAGCATCGAATCCCATTTTTGTCCTTTACAGATCTGCATCCATAGACAACTAGCCATCTATATGGTATCTCTATTTGAATGTAATGCCATACCAAGGTATTTGCTTCTCAAAAACTGGACTCTTTTCTGTTATTTGCACCCTGAAAACCTTCCTGAGTTCACCATTCTCTTGGTTTCCTGTGATCATAGTCTTGTGATTGCTTTCAATTCATCCTTTTTTCTTTTTTTTTTTGTTGGTTCATTATAATTATACTTAATAGTAGGATTCATTATGCTATATTCATACTCAACTCATCCTTTCTCTTAACCTTTCGCATTCAGTCATTCACTAAACCCTGAGGTCACCTTTTGGTGAACATTCACATACTCACAGTTATCTTTATATGCTTTGCCCATTTAGAGAAATCAATCCACATATCTCTTTTCCAGATCTCTTGTCACCAATTTTCCCAATCATGTTCCTTCCAGGTTCCTATCCAGCTAAGCAACCATTGGCTATAGTCCACAAATTTGCATAACCTCATACTTTTGGCCATTTCTCTTTCCAATCAAAGCAGGTACACTGCTTTGTGTTCTATTTCTTGAGAGAATGTCCCTTTACCATCCTTCTTCAGGGTACCATTGATTTGGACAGTTGTCCCCTTCTGGGTAATGTTGCATATCCTGCAGAACCACCAAAAAATCAGGTCTGATTTCTCTCTTCTCAATCGACCAATGGTAGGGGCTCCTCATGAGGCCAACAATGCTGACTGGGAGAGAGAAAGTGGTGTAGCAGGAGTAGGGCCATGGGTATTTGGGCCACTTTGTCATGTAACATGTGATTTTGGAGTAGACTTCAGCCTGATCTCATGTACACCACTTCCATTTAACTGTGGAATGCTGCCATACACAACCAAATACAAGGCTTGGTGGGTCAAAAATAACTCAGTTTCTGATGGGCAGCTCAATTTGCAAGGTAGCTTGGTGGCAGAAAACAGATGACTCGTGTGTGTGTGTGTGTGTGTGTGTGTGTGCATGTCACTGGGAATTGAACCCAGGGCCTTGCACATGCTAGGTAAGCACTCCACCACTGAGCTACACCCCAGCTCTCTTTAAATTTTGAGACAGAATTCACTCAGTTGCCCATGTTGGCTCAAACTTGCAATCTTCCTGCCTCAGCCTCATGAATAGCTGGGATTACAGGCATGAACTACTGTACCTTGCCAACAGATAGATCTTGAAGAATGACTGAATTATCATATATTTAAGTGGGTGGCAACTCCAACTATAACTCCTATTTCAGATATGCTTTTGTTGCTCAAGCAAATGAACACATACTCTGGCAACTTATAGGCAGCTATTGCTCTGGTGAATACTTCCTTTTTGATACCTAGTAGATTTGGGGGATGTTTTGAATCTCCTGGAATAAGTGTTAATTCAGAGTAAGTGTCCAATAATCCCTGAAAGTTCAGATGATTTTCTTTTGGGGGTTTGGGGGAAGATTAACAGTATAAATTTTTGGCAGGGTAGCAGAGTCCTTCTGCAAGGGACCCATCTTCCCTTTCATTCTGGGATTCTAGGTCCATGAACTGGTTTGTGTCTGGGACTTGGTCTCAGAGCTGTCACTGTCTGTTTTGATGATTCACACTAGAACACCAAAATGGTGCTGGGAGCTCCCCTGAAAAATTTACTTCTCACAAGTCACAGTGACAACTGTGTCCTCTGGACCTTCGTGGGTGAGTGAACAGGTCTTACTAGATAGTTCCACTCTCACATTCTGGTCTCCCTAAGCCTTCAGACACCTTCCTCTGCAGTATCTGAGGCAGTTCTAGAATCTGTCTCACTCAGTGTAGGCAATTTATTGGTCCATGTTTCATCCAACGATTCAAATAGACTGTTTTATCTCTTTCAAGACCCTTACCAGAATCTGTGCTTAGAGGCTAGTGATATTGTAAAACACATATTTGGTATTATTTGGTACTCATTAAAAACCCTGTTTCCTGGAATACAACTTCTAAAATTTTTGGAATGGAATCTCCAAAGTAATAAATGTCACCCTCCCTTTTTTGTTAATGAGTTAACTGATGGTTAGCATCCCTAAGGTAGCAATATCTATCCTAATTTAAAATCGAAGTATCCTGCTATTTAGTAATTCTTTCAGAAATGTATCCTAAATTTTCATCATAATTTATAATAGCAAAAAACTTTAATGTAAATGGTTTAAATGTCCATCAATAGAGGGTTAGATGGAAAAAACACATCTATATCCTCAGCAGTTAAAAATGGTTAACATGGATATTTAAGATATTGTGCAATAAAAAATATCAAAGGATGGGAGGGTAGCTTGGTGGTTGAGTGCCTTGCCTAGCATGTGTAAGGTCTGGGTTCAATCTCCAGCACTGCAAAAAGAAAAATTATTCATATAAAACTGTGTTCATGCATGCCAGAGTGTATGTATATGCTTAGATTCTGAAAAGAGCAGTGACTTACTTCAGTTGCTGGGATTTCTGATATTTTCTAGTTGTTCTTTGTGATTTTCTGTACTACTAGAATGGAAAAAAGCATGCGTCACTTATAAAATCAGAAAAAAAATATATTTTCATTAAAAATATATTTGCAACCTTCACTAAGGAAAGTCTTAGGGCTAGGGGTATAGTCATGGGAGAGTACTTGACTAGTGTGTGAGGCCCTGGGTTCAATCCCCAGCAAAAACAGACAAACAAAAAGCAAAAACAAAACAACCTCCCCAACTCAAAGATTGTTCGTAAGATATACTCCATAATATGCAAATCACACACATACAGCTGCAAGATAACAACACCATCTTTCTGTCACTTAAATAGTGCATGAACAAATTTCGTGAATGCCCACTTCTTCCTGTATTAGTGTAATTTCATGTTCAAACAGGATGGATGTCTTGCCCTGCAGCACCCTGAAGAGCTGTATTACCATGAATGACACAATATAATGTAGTAGAGCCAGTTCTAGACCTAGCTGGCTGGAAAATTTAGGCAAGTTATTTAGCTACTTTGAATCTCCACTTCCTCATTTCCAAAAATAGTATCTGCACTGCCTACTTCACACAGTTGTAAATATCAAATGAGATGATATGTGTGAGCACATTCTCTAAAGTGCAGGTGCAGTTCTATTCTGATGTTTATTAAAATAAGAAAAACTACCATTACCAACTGAGGCTGCACATGGATGAAATGCTCTAAAATATACAAAGGAGCTAAGTGGCTGACAACATCTTTCCCTTGCTGTGATTAAACAAATAGTTCTATATAATAAAACTGATTGAAATGTCCTAAATTGACTGTCCTTTTTTCTTTTTAAGAAACCACAACCAACAAACTAATAAACCAGCAGCTCCTCTAAAAAATAGAGTCAATTTACTGCAGGAACATCCAATTTTTCTCTTTTTGAACATTCTGGAAGCTATTCTTTTTTTCTTATTATTCCTGACAGTGCCGAAGGTCCCCAAGTGCAGTATATCATTGTCAGCTGGGTGCTGTGGCACATACCTATAATCCCAGCTGCCCAGGAGGCTGAGGCAGGAGGATTGCAAGTTCAAGGCCAACCTGGACTATTTCCTCAAAATAAAAAAGTAAAAAGGACTAGGGCTCGAGCTCAGTGGTAGAGTGCTCCAGGGTTCAATCCTCAGTACTAGGGTGCAACTGGGGGACTATCATTGTTATCACACAGAATAGGAATTGAAATCCTTGCCTCTTTTCCTCAGTTATCTCTAGTTGGCAAAGTTGTTGTTGTTGTTTTACTAGCACCATGATTTGCTTTTTAATGTTGTAACTTTGTATTCTCATTTGTAAGAACTATAGATCCCAAAGTGGAGAACCTGCTCTTGAAGTAACTATGGTGGTGGCTGTCCTTCCTACCACATACCCTCTACTTAAGTAACCATGAGGCGGGCCTCGTATAGGCCATAGTAGCAGAGCATTTAGAGGAAATATCAAGTGCCTTCATGGGAAGTGGCTTCAGTTTCCTACTTTAATGTAAAAATAAGTAAGGCTATACAGAACTGTAATCTTGTTTCAGAAATAGCATTTGTGAAATTATTGTCTTTAGAAAAGGGCATATTCAACAACTTCAGTCTCATTTGAATGTAGAACCCGGATAAGGCAAGGTCAGACGTTTGCTTGTCTGATACTGATTTCATATTCTAAAGCAATAATTATGATTTGGTTTAAGAAAAAAAGGAATAAGAAAGGGGATCTCACGAAAAAGGAGGGAGACTAACAGAGTAGAAGAAGTGGATCAAGTGGGAGAGAGGAGGGGAGGAAATGGGGAAGTCCAGTGGAATGAAATCTACCAACTTAGGCTATCCTTGTTTGTGTATGAATATACCACAATGAATTTTACTTATAAATATAATTATAATGCACTTATGAAAATAATAATAGAAGAGAGATCAGTAGAGTAGAGCAAGTTCATGGGGGCAGAAGGAAGGGAGGAAAGGGAAAGTTCTGGGAAAGATTATGTTATGTGCATATGTGAATATGGCATGATGAATCCCAGTATTTGTAATTATAATGCACCAATAAAAATGATTTGGCTTCAGTGAAGTAAGGTTTCAGATTATGGGTTGCTTTTTCTTTTGTGAGAATGAGGAGGATAGATATTATCACATTTAAAATTATACCAAGCAGAGAACTTTGGAAAAATGTGAAATTGGAAGAATAATCCTGAAATCTAGAATTAGAATAAAACTTTAAACTCTGGCATCCTTTCTCCTGAAAATTATAGGATAGCATTTTGATAGTTTGAACCAAATATAACACAGAAGCAATTGCTAAGTGTTGATGGGTAAAGGGAAGGAAATGTAATTCAATCCACTAGGAAGATTTTGATCCAAAATGAAACAGTTCTCCTCTTGTTAGTCAGGCAGAAATCTAATTACTCTTGTCTGATCTACTATGGAGAGGCAAACCTGAGAGGTATAGATTATGGACAGTTTTATTGATTTTAATCTTAGAAATCAACAAGTGAAGGTTTTACACTTTGCTCACAGTTACTTAACTGGTGTTAAAAATAAAACCCAATCAATAATAATAATTTTTACTTTACTGTGACTTGTTATAGTTTCAATTACAGGGTTGGCTATTTCATAGTCTCCTTCTTTATGTGAATGTTTTAAAGATAATTTCTCTATAGGTGAGGGTTTAATGTGAAACTATTTGTCATTTCATATAATGTTTTGGAAACAAAACCAGAATCAAGAAACTTAAAGCTCTGAGAAGGTTGGGAGTGTAAAGAGAGATGAACTGAAAAGAGCTGCTTTTCTTTCCTTTTTCCTTCCTTTCTTCCTTTCTTTCTTTTTTTTCTTTTTTTTTTTTTTTTTTGAGAGGGGGTTTTGGGGTTTTGCTATGTTGCCCAGTACTCCTGGGCTCAAGTGATCCTCCAGACTCAGGATCCCAAATATCTAGGACTACAGTCCTCCGCCCACCACAGCCAACTCTTTTTTTTCCCTTCAAGTTGAGTCTGGTCTATTAGTGTCTGAACAGCTCTGTCCAAGGAGCCTCAGGCAAGAGATCAAGAGCGCATACAAGATGAGAGGAATATTCTTCCTCCCTGATGCTTTCCTTTTGCATAGTGGACCACTGCAGGGTCCAGATCTACTCCTCAGGAACTCGGTGACCTGGTATTGGAAATCAGTATTATGGAGGACTGAGAACTAGTCTCCACTGACCCCTCACTCCGCACTCTTTATATTACAGAAATAACTTTGTTATTTAAATGGACCCCCCCCCCCACACACACCTTTTTTCTTCAACAGATAAGGGAACTGAACTTTTGGGAGCTCAAGTAACATGACAGAGTAACAGCTTCCACAGAAAAGAACTAATTTGAAGATCAGATGAAATAATGCTTGAGAAACTACTTTAAAAATTGTCAATCACCCTATACATTTAAACTATTATTTTTAGTCCTTGGGAAGGAAAGTAAAAATCTGTATTCTCCAAGTGCTCTTTTCAGACAGGCTTCCACTTATTCTGCATTAGCATAGCAACTGCTTCCATTTCCAAAAGGGCATGATTAGTATTTGCAGGTGTTCCAGTGGCCCTACTCTCACGACTGGCAGAAATAGTTATTTTGCCAAATTGATGACAGGTCTAAGAGGAAAACAAAAGGAAATTCCTGTCCCCACTACTCTGTTAGGATTTAATAAAATCTTACTGTGTTAATAAGATAGAGAATTTTTTTTTTTTTGTATGTGTGGGAATTGTTGGGCTGATGATGCCCTGGCATGATAATAAGTCTCCTGGGAAGGGTCACTCTTTGCTCTTAGGACTTTACTGCCTTGTCTCTTTTTATTCACACAAGCAGTGCACACACAACCTATTTGTCAACTTCACAAGCACTCAGCTGTTAACAGCAGTGACTCTCTGATTATCTTGATGGTATGTCCAAAGAGATAATACTTTCTTTCCCAGCTGCCTCACTCCCAGATGACTGGCCACTCCTTTAAAAGAAGCTGCTACCTTCTCTCTTCATATAAAGGGTATCAAAACACCCACCATTCAGTTGTTTTTCTTGTGGCTAAAACTACTATTAAAATAATTAACCTTCTTATGGGAATATAATACAAAAAAAACAAACAAACAGTCAAAAAGAGGTAAACCTGCATTTCCATGTTCAGAGTCTATGTGGTTTGTTACATTTTTTTTTTTAGCCCAATGTTACTAATGATATTTTTTAGCCTATTGTGCTTCCCAGGAGTCAAATCATCAAATACAGCATTGGATTAATTCTCAGAATCCCGATGCATTATTATCCTCATTTATTTAGTTGGGAACACTGAGGGAATTCTCAGCAGGCCAGTTCTAGAAAGCATTAGGGACAAGGACTGGAAATCTGATTACAGGCCATTTTGTCGCACCCATAATTTTGCATTTCGCACCTAGTAACCTCTTTAAGTGGCTCAGGTCTCTTTCTCCAAAAAAAGAGAATTTACTTTTTAGGGCTTTAATCAAGATGAGTGAAATTTATGTAAGTTTGTTTGTGATCCATATTGGCTAATTGACACACCAATTTCTTCCTTTTAAAATTCTTTTAAAAACTGCTTGGAAGCAGCAGGGGCATTGACAACTGCAGGATTTTAGGGCTATTTGTTCCCATTTGTGAGACCTGGAGCTTGCTTACTCCAAATACCTGAGAGCAGGACCTGATGAACATACGGAGTCATGGAGCAATCTTCTTTACTGAAATCAAACTATAAGTCCATCCAAAATTTGGAGGAGGTGCACACAGGCATACTGCTACTTTTACAGAATCTTCTAATGTGTTTTTAGTTTATTACATATTTATATAACAAATACGACATTAAATTATCATTAAAGAAATTATCAAGCTAGGTCTGTAATCCCAGATACTTGGGAGACTAAGACAGAAGGATCACAAATTCTAGGCCAGCATGGACAACTTAAGAAGAACCTGCCTCAAAATGAAAATGAAAAAATAAAAAAAAAGGCTGGGTAGGTAGCTCAATGGTAGAGCACTTGCCTGGCACGTGCAAGGTCCTGGGGTTGATATGTATTATGAGGGATAAAAAGAAGAAAATATTTATCTGAGGCCTGATTAACTAGCCATGATTTCCCCCCTTGAAGTTTGTAATTTTACTGTATTTTTTTCTTTCATGATATCTTTAACTTTTTGAGAAAAATATTTTTATTCTTGCACAAATAATATAGTGTAATGACAGATTAAAATATTTTTAAATGTTTTATAATCTCTCCTCACACTAAATCAGTAGTTTTAATTCATTTTTCTATGTTCTCCTCTTTACTGGACTATATGCATATGTAACCTTATGCTATTTAGGCTGCAGGATAGGTATAATTTTATAATTTGATCCCTTTTTAGTTTTCGTATATGGTGTGAGGTAGGGGAAGCCAGCTTCATTCTTTTGTTGGTTGAACTAGCACTGTTGGTTGAGAAGACTATTTTTCCTCATTGAGTTGTCTTGGTACCCTTATTTAAATCAATGGACCATCAATTTAAGTGTTTATTTTTGAATCTCAATTTTATTCCATGGGCTTACATATCTATTCTTTTGCTAGTATCACGATGTTTTGATTACTGTAGCTCTATAATAAAATTAGGAATTGGGATGTGTAAGTCCTCCAACTTTGATCTTCGTCTTTAAGTTTGTTTCTATTTTCTTTTTTAACTACTTAGGGTCCTGTGAACTTCCATATAAATTTGAGGATCAGCCTTTCCATTTTGACAGAAGACTGTTGAAATTTTGGTAGTAATTGTGTTGAATTACTTTATGTAACACTGAAATCTGAACAACGTGAGTCATTTTGCCTAAGAATGTGGACTCTATTTCTGCTTATTTATTTATTTAAACTCCTTTAGCAATGTTTTGTAGTTTTCAGTGTAACTAGTCTTTAACCTTATTGGTTAAACTTATTCCTAGTGGTGGTGGTTTTTACATACTATTACAATTTGCATCCCCAGCCCATGGAATCATTCTCTTAATTCCTTTTTGGATTTGCTAAATTCCTTTATTAACTCTAACAGTTTTCTTATGGACTATTTATATATATATACACACACACACACACACACACACACACACACATACAGGAACTTGTCTGCAAATAGAGATAGTTTTACTTCATTCTTCCTACTCTAGTTGACTTTTTATTTGTTTCTTGTCTGATTTCTCTGGCTAGACCTTCCAGTACAATGTTGAGTAGCAGTGGTGAAAGTGAACATCCTAGTCTTATTCCTGGTTTTAGCAGGAAACCTTTCAGTTGTTTCCCATTAGTGTTAGCCATGGATTTTTCATAAATGCCCTTCACTATGTCAAGAAAGTTCACTTCTATTCCCAGTTCTTAGGGTTTTTTAAAATCATGAAAAAGTATTGAATTTCACTTAAGGCCTTTTACTCATTGGTTGAGATAATTGTGTTTTTGGTTTGTTTTTTGAATTTTTTTTAGATGTTGGTAGAACTTTATTTTACTCATTTATTTATATGTGGTGCTGAGATAAACCCAGTGCCTCACACATGGTAGGCAAATGCTCTACCACTGAGCCACAACCCCAGCCCCATAATCATGTGTTTTTTAACCTTCATTCTGTTGGCATGATTAAGTGGATAGATTTTCTTATCATTCTTTCATTCCTAGGATAAACCCACTGGTTATGGTATATCAGCATTTTCATATACTGTTGAAATAGGTTTCTAGTGTTTTGTTGAGAGTTTTTGCATTACATTCATTAAGTCTTTTGGTCTATAATTTTTACCCTGTTTGTTTTAAAATTTTTTTAGTTGTAGATGGACACAATACCTTTATTTATCTTTTTATGTGGTGCTGAGGATTGAACCTACCACTGAGTCACAACCCCAACCTCCCCATGTCTTTATCTGGCTTTGGAATCAGGATAATTCTGGCCTCAAAGAATGAGTTAGAAAGTGTTGAGGTTGGGGGTGTATCTCAGTGGTTGAGCATTTGCTAACATGTGCAAGGCCCTGGTTTCCACACCCAGCACTGCTTTAAAAAAAAAAAAATCCCTCCTCTTTAATTTTTCAGAATAGTTTGAAAAGAATTTGTTTTAATTCTTCTTTAAATCTTTGCCGGAATTCATCAGCAAAGCCATCTGGTCCTGGATTTTTCTTTGTCTTTCATCATATTTGGAAAGGTTTTGACCATGATTTCTTCATCTTTCTACTCTACCTGATGATGTCCTACAAGTCCCTTTAGGCGTCACTCGGATTTCTTTAAGTTGATTCTTTTTCTTCCTGCTCAAATATGCCTTTGAACACCTTTAGTGAATTATGTATTTTTGTTATTGTACTTTTCAGTCTCAGAACTCATTTGGTTCCTTTTATAATTTCTCTTTGTTAATATTCTTATTTATTTATTTATTTATTTGGAACCGGGGATTGAACCCAGGGGCACTCAACCACTGAGCCACATCCCCAGCCCTGTTTTGTATTTTATTTAGAGACAGTGTCTCACTGAGTTGCTTAGGGCCTTGCCCTTGCTGAGGCTGGCTTTGAACTCGTGATCCTCCGGCCTCAGCCTCTGGAGCTGCTGGGATTACAGGTGTGTGCCACCATGCCCAGCTAATATTCTTGTTTTATTCATGTATTATTGTTCTGATTTTCTTTCTTTGGTTATATTTTCCTTTGCCAATTTAAGCATATTTAGAATAGTTGTTTTAAAATTTTTGTATAGTAAGTTCAGTGTCTAGGCTTCCTTAGGGGTGGTTTCAGTCAGTTGTGTTTTTTTCCCCTTTGAATAGGCTATACTTTCGTGTGTGTGTGTGTGTGTGTGTGTGTGTATGTGTTGAAAATCTTGTGTTTTTGTTTTGTTGGTACTGGGGATCGAATCTAGGGCCTCATACATGCTAGGTAAGCTCTCTACCAGTGAGCTAGCCCTTTAAAATTTTTTTACTTTTTGTTTTGGGATAGGGTATCACTGAGTTGCTCAGGCTAACCTCAAATTTGCATCCTGCCTGCCTTAGCTTCCCAAACAGTTGGGATTACAGGCATGTGCTGCTACCTAGCAAGTATGTCTTTTGATTTTTTATTAAAAACTGGACATTTGAATATTATTCTGAGATAACTCTAGAAATCAAATTATTTGTCCTTTTTCTCAAGGCTTTGAGGGTGTTTTTTCAAATTATTGAGTGCTTTATTCCTTGTCATGTGTGGTCAATGAAGACTGTTCCTTCAGAGATTTTCTTGAAGGTTGGAAACTAAAAAATAAAATGAACTAAAACAAAATGAAACCAAACAAAAACAAAAGAGAGAAGGGGAGAGAGACAGAGAAAACAACAACAAACAAAAATCAACCCAGCAACTCTACTAGTCTTTGCAGATTGGCTCTGTGGCGGTCACTCTGCTTGCACTGAGCCTAGGGATCATCCTGAGGTGAGAGTTTAGGGTCATTTCAGGTCTTTTTTTTTTTTTTTTTTTTTTTTTCATAAGTACTCAAACCACCTTTAATGTGCAGAAAACAAATTACTTTAGAAAAAGCAAGCGTTAATACTTTTTAAATGCAACTTTGAACACATTATACAAATTTAAAAAAACATACAGCAGCACTGTGGTCTGATCCCACAAAATGAACACTAGGATCTCAGAGAAATTTGTTAAGATTCTAAATATTCACAGGCTGCTGCCACTTCAACACTGCCGTCATCCAGAGTGAAGGGAAAGAACAATTTAAACACTCAAACCTTTCCTACTGTTTTCAAGCTGCCTTTCCTTGATTCAGCTTTCATTTAGTTGCTGTAAATCTTTGACTGTTTTCCAGAGTTTGGACAAAGTTGGTTTTTATGTTTCTGTTTGTTTGTTAGTATTTCTTTTGGGAGGAGGAGGGACAAAAAGCTTGGAACTGATGTGGAAAGGGAAAAAAAAAAACAGGAAAAAAACCCCTTGAAATTGCCTACACTAACCTTCCACTGACATAACAGGCATTAGCTCTTTACACTCAACTTTTGATTTTCAAAGTACTTCTACTATCTGTAGTGACTGTTTCTGGAGTAGTTTGAGACCTTTTTAATTGATTTCTTTCTTTTTTAAAAATGAGATAACATTTTTTTTAGTTGTGGATGGACACTATACCTTTATTTTATTTTATTTATTTTTATGTGGTGCTCAGGATTAAACCTAGTGCCTGATGTGTGCTAGGCAAGCAGTCTACTGAACCACAATCCCAGCCCCATATTCAGTTTATTTCTACAGTTAACAATGACACATAGGTTGTCCCAGTGATGACAATAATTTCTTTAATTAGGTTCCTCTAAGTCATTATTAGCTTTAGCTACACAGTGGAATCACCTATGGAGTTAAAAAATAGAGAAGTTCAAAATCCTCCTTAGACTTAAAATATCAAATTCCAAAGGCAAGTAGCAAAAGAAATAACTATAACTAGAATTCTTTCTAGAGTTCAGTTAAAAACTATGATTTTTTTTTTTTTTTTAACCCTGAGTGAACTACCATGGGGATCATATTATTCTTGAATTAAGAAGTTAAAATTTACTATGGAACTTACTTGTAGAAATACTTTTTGTTTAAATATTTTGCTTATTGCTATTTAAAGTTAAGAAATGATTAACTTTGATAGTAGTAATGTATATACTAAAGTAGTTTTTCTAATGGTGTGTGTGTGTGTAATATATATATAAGGTGTATATATATATCTTGTTCTAACTATATACATATATACTGCACACAATTATATAGGTAGGTAATTATTCTAAAAAGTCGAATTTTTAAAATATTTAATGTTTAGCTTTTCATTATTATCTTTTCCTTCCTTCCTTCATTTTCAGTGCTAGGGCCTCATACATGAATAGGCAAGTGCTTTCTCATTGAGCTACATCCCCATCTCAAATTCCCAAGTTTTTCATTATTTTATGTATATAATATGTGTGTCTATGTATATTTTTAATTTAATTTAATTTAATTTTTGGTATCAGGGATTGAACCTCGGGGCACTTAACCACAGAGCCACATCCCCAGCCCTTTTTATTTTTTAATTTTTTTTATTTTGAGATGGGGTCTCACCAAATTGCTTAGGACCTCACTAAATTGCTCAGGCTATCTTTGAACTTGCAATCCTCCTGCCTCAGCCTCCCAAGTTGTTGGGATTATAGGCATGTGCCACCATGCCCAGTTTCATTATTATGTCTTAATAGGAAAAATGGAACCAGAAAATATATCTAAATATGTAGTTCCATAGTCACTTAATGTGACAGTTTACATAGGGTTAATCTTCTTATTTTAACTTTTTGGAAGTATAAAGTAAATCATTAATTCAAAAATGATAAAGATTCTTGATGGAAGAGAGATGCTGGACCTTGCTGACTTGCTGGCTCTAGAACTGTCTCAAAATGTTCCTAATTCTTCCCTGTGCATAGGTCATTTTTTCTCTTGTCACTTCCCTTTCTATAGTCAAAAAACTATGCAGATCCTCTCTAGTTTAGTCTCCCAGGGAAAGGTGTTAGCTCGTTTATTTATCATCAAGCTTCTTTCCCACAAAAGTCTATTGATCACTCTCTTTCTTAATGCTTTGCACAAAACAGAAAACCTCATGCTTTTTTTCAGCAGAGGCACATTAATATTTACTCCTTATGCAAGAATTTCAAGGAGAATGCCTCAGAACGACATTTAGAACCAATGTCATAACTGCTTCCTTTTAATAAACTCTGACATAATGCTGTCCTCAAGAGGGTCATCTGGTAGTTTTGGTAATATCTTCTTGTTTCTACTGTCTTTGTCTAACCATTCTGGTGAGAAGTATTAAAGAAGTAGATGTTGTGCACTGAACCTTCACAATATGCTCAGCATCCCACCCCTGTCAAGCTCACCTTTCACACATGTAAACATGGTACCATCTTTGTGCATTTGTGTTTTAACTTCCCATCCTTGGTTTTTATTCATTTTACTGAATGAAGTTCTGATTGGTTTATTAAATGCAAATATTCACTATAGTTTTAGAACCGCAAGCTCTCCGTGTTTTTTCACATTGACTGGAGGGACAGGGATCAAAGTACAGAACTGGGACAGTCACTGCTTATGTTTGTGCTTTATCTCATTAAGTGCTGATCACCAGGAAGGCAAACAGCCTGTCATGAAATTTGCCTTGCAAAGAATATAATAAAGAAATATTATGAAAAGAGGCTGAACAGAAGGCATGTTTAATCTGTTGTAATGTTGGTTAGCCCCAGTTTCAGACCAAGAGTGATGATAGTTGGAAAAAAAACTGGGAGTCTGCCTGCGGGCAACATTCACCCCTGACGTAGAGATTGCTACAGAAACCTAACCGTTGGAAGTTTTCAACATACAAGTAAGGATTTATTAAAGGAATTAATATCTTTGAAGGTTCACAAAGCAATCCTATTTTCCTACAAAATGGATGAAAGGCAGAGATTTCAAAACATTTGCTAGAAAACATCAATAGCCAATCCTGCTGATTTAATTTTTTCAATCCCTCCGGCATCAAAAGAAGTTGTGACTTGTCCACATTTGCCTCGGAAGCAAAGCAATATTGTAAATTAAAAATGACTGGAACTTAGCTGGCTGCATTTCATTTTTAATTAGTTGAAGTTTCAAAATATTTATGAACATTTCTTCAGCTCAGAAGCTAAAGAACCTCTTCCTAGCATCTTTCATGAAGAGAGTACAGGGAATATTTGATGACATTCCTTGACACACCAAGGAAAATGTTCTTAAATCTAGTTGACCATCATAATTACTAAGAATTGGTGTTTAGACATCTCCATTTCTCTTCCATTTTATTCTGGAGTGAGAAGACACTTCCTATTCCTTTTAACCAGTTGAGAACCCACAAGACACACTCATCAAAGATTTATGCTAAAAATCAAAACAGATTTTGACATGAAACACTAAGATCGCAAAAATATATTTAAAAAAGAAGCTGATTTTACTTTACTCATTTTGTTGAGGTGTGTGGTAAATCCATAGGAGGCAACAACAATGTAGCCAGGCTTTGGAATTAAGGATTTTCTCTGAGAATAAAAATGAAAAAAAAGTCATACATTTCATAAGACTAACTGCTCATTCATTCAAAAAAATATGTATACTTTACTATTCTTTTATGTTAGGCACTTGGGTTAAAATGTTAAATAAGAAGTGCCTAACATCATGAGGTTTATATTTACTTGTAGAAATATTTGGTTCTGAACAATACTTTGTAAATGCGGATGTGAGTTCTGAGGGCACCCGAATTTTATTTAAGGTAATGGGAGTATATGTTAAAAATAAACGCAACTACATTAGTATATCTAAATCTGTAAAGTTATCAGTTATATTTAATCCTACCTGGAGTTTGGGGTGGGGGTGTAGCTCAGTGATACAGTGCTTACCTTTTATGTGTGAGGCCCTGGGTTCAATTCCACAGTACTGCCCCAAACAAAACAAACAAACAAAAAAACCCCTGAAGAATGTGTTATAAGAAGCATAAGATTGGGGGCTGGGGTTGTGGCCCACTGGCAGAGCACTTGCCTAGCATGTGTGAGGCACTGGGTTTGATTCCCAGCACCACATATAAATGAATGAATAAAATAAAGGTCTATCAACATCTAAAAAAACATTAAAAAAAGAAGCATAAGATCCTGAGAGGTCAAGGATAAGAATTTCTCATTGTGGCCTTGGGCCTAGGGAGCAACTTCCAGACCCCTGGTGAGTCTAGCTCAACAGTCGAGATGGGTATGCCAGATTATCCTGATGCTATTAGTTCAGGTAATCCAACGGAGGCCCACTGCTGATTCTGAGGTGACTGAGCAGTCTTTAGCTATAATATGGCTTCCCATATAGATTTTCCTATAGAAAGGGTGTGCCCTCGCTTTTCTCCTGAGTCCGCCATATCTGCTTTTGGACTCCAGGCGTCACTCTCCTTCTTAGGAGTCCCAGTTTGCTCTGCTGTGCAGGGGCTGAAGATCCCTAGGGAGAAGGCCTGCTCCTGAGAACCAGGAAATGGAGCAAGTCAGTGCAGCTGTACATGCCTCGGTCTGTGAAGCCAGCATGTCCTGCCCAGACCATCACTGGACTGACAGATGTGCTCAACTACTTCCAAGGTTTTCTGGAAAGCCTTGAGTGCAATATATTCCAGCCAAACTTATCCTTCTACTCCTCCCCGCCACCAAATGAGACTCAAGTAGACCGTCTCATCTCACAGGAATTTAAAATTTATTTTGACTGGAATATTCTCTCCTTTCACAGTGGCGGTTTCCATTGGAAACACAGTAACCAATTGCAAGCTCAGGGTATTTTTTTGATGTGAGAAGTTTGAGGTTTGGGCTTGTCCAGCCAGACTCATCTTTGAATTCTGAGAGATGTAACTACTTTGCTGCATGGGGAACACAGAGTTTCAACTCTGGAAAATATTACTGGCTATTGGATGTGAAGGACTCTTGGGACTGGGCTCTAGGAGTCTGTAAGGATTCCTGGGTGATGAAGAATGTCACAATGATTGAATCCAAAGATATGCTCCTTCTGTGTGTGAAAGACGATGATCACCATAGTCTCTTGACTACCTACCTACCCAGTGTTTCCTGACTACATAGAGAAGACTCAGGGTTGGGTTGGTGTGTTCCCTGAACTCATAAATGAATTCAGTAAAGTAGAAGGATATAAAATTAGATTATGGAAGTGTGAGTTCGGTGAACACTGCCAAGAATTTCCTTATATGGCGGTACCTTGCTGGCTCTTAATTTCCCTTTCAGGCCTTTTGTTCACACCGGGCCACAAATGACCAGAGATTAAGTCAGGAAACTAGGCCTGAGAACTCGAACTCAGGCAGCCCTTCTCAGTTGAAGTTAACAATACTGTACTTTAGTGTTTTTTAAGGATTTTTAACTTGAGCAGGCATGGTAGTACCTACCTATTAATTCCAGCAATTCTATGAATTCAGGAGGCTGAGGCTGGAGGACCTCAAGTTTCAGGCCAGCCTGGGCAGCTTAGCAAGACGTTGTCTCAATTAAAAAAAAAAAAAAAAAAGGCTGGGAATGTAGCTCAGTGGGTAGAGCACCCCTGGGGTCAATCCCTATCCCAAAAAAAGAGTGTCTTCTTGAATGTGACTTTACTCTGTTGTTAAATATGAAGATTGTCAAAAACTGTATGAAATGCAAAACACTAGAAAAGATAGGGAGAGTAGGAACGTTCCTTAACATTGTAAAGGCTATCTATGCTAAGCCCACAGTTAACATCATTCTAAAAGGAGAAAAATTGAAAGCACTCCCCCTGAGAACTGGAACAAGGCAGGGATGTCCTCTTTCTCCACTTCTGTTCAACATTGTCCTTGAAACTCTAGCCAGAGCAATTAGACAGACCAAAGAAATTAGAGGAATACAAATAGGAAAAGAAGAGCTCAAACTATCCCGATTTGCTGACGACGTGATTCACTATTTAGAAGACCCTAAGAATTCCACCAGAAAACTTCTGGAACTCATAAATGAATTCAGTAAAGTAGAAGGATATAAAATTAATGCTCATAAATCTAATGCATTTTTATTCATAAGTGATGCATCCTCTGAGAGAGAAATTAGGAAAACTACCCCATTCACAATACCCTCTAGGAAAATAAAATACTTGGGAATCAATCTAACAAAAGAGGTGAAAGACCTCTACAATGAGAACTACAGAATACGAAAGAAAGAAATTAAAGAAAATTTGAGAAGATGGAAAGATCTCCCATGTTCTTGGATAGGTAGAATTAATATTATCAAAATGGAGATTCTACCAAAAGCGCTATACAAATTCAATGCAATTCCAATTAAAATCCCAACAACAGACCTCATAGAAATACAGCAAGTAATCATGAAATTCATTTGGAGGAATAAGAGACCCAAAATAGCTAAAACAATTCTTAGCAAGAAGAGCAAAGCAGGGGGTATCACAATACCAGACCTTCAAATATATCACAGAGCAATAGTAACAAAAACCACCTGGTATTGGCACCAAAACAGACAGGTAGATCAATGGTACAGAATAGAGGACACAGAGACAAACCCACATAAATACAGGTATCTCATACTTGACAAAGGAACCAAAAACATACAAGGGAGAAAAGATAGCCTCTTCAACAAATGGTGCTGGGAAAACTGGAAATCCATATGTAGCAAAATGAAACTAAACCCATATCTCTCACCCTGTACAAAACTCAACTCAAAATGGATCAAGGACCTAGGAATTAGACCAGAGACTCTGCACCTAATAGAAGAGAAAATAGGTCCAAATCTTCATCATGTTGTCCTAAGACCAGATTTCTTTAACATGACTCCCAAAGCGCAAGAAATAAAAGCAGATTGGGATAGAGTCAAACTAAAAAGCTTTTTCTCACCAAAGAAAACAATCAGCAATGTGAAGAGAGAGCCTTCAGAGTGGGAGAAAATCTTTGCCACACACACTTCAGATAGAGCACTAATCTGCAGAATCTACAAAGTACTCATCTTTACACCAAGAACACTAATAACTCAATCAATAAATGGGCCAAAGAAATGAACAGACACTTTACAGAGGAAGATCTACAAGCAATCAACAGATTTATGAAAAAATGTTCAACGTCCCTAGATATAAGAGAAATGCAAATCAAAACCACCTTAAGATTTCATCTTACCCCAATTAGAATGTCTTTTATTAAGAATACAGGCAACAACAGGTGTTGGTGAGGATGTGGAGAAAAGGGTACACTCATACATTGCTGGTGGGATTGCAAGTTGGTGCAGCCACTCTGGAAAGCAGTGTGGTGATTCCTTAGAAAACTTGGAATGGATCCACCATTAGACCCAGCTAGCCCACTTCTTGGCCTATACCCAAAGGACTTAAAATCAGATTACTACAGTGATGCAGCCACATCAATGTTCATAGCTGCCCAATTCACAATAGCTAGATTGTGGAACCAACCTAGATGCCCTTCAATAGATGAATGGATAAAGAAACTGTGGTATATATATACAATGGAATATTACTCAGCCATAAAGAAGAATAAAATTATGGCATTTGTAGGTAAATGGATGATGTTGGAGACTGTTATGCTAAGTGAGATTAGCCAATCCCAAAAACCCAAAGGTGGAATGGTCTCTCTGATAAGTGAATGATGATGCATAATGTGGGGTGGAAGGGTGGCAAGAATGGAGGAAGGATAGATAGCATAGAGGGAAGGGAGGGGTGGAGTCAGGGTGGGGGGGTAATAATAACAGAATGTGTGACAGACATCATTGCCCTGTGTACATGTATGAATGCATAGATGGTGTGACTCTACTTTGTGTACAACAAGAGAAACAATAGCTGTACTCCATTTGTGTTCCATGAATCAAAATTAAATAAAAAATATAAAAAGAATTAAAATAAAAAAAGAAATGCAAAAAAAAAAAAAAAAAAGAGTGTGCCCTCTATAGTCCCAAGAACTCTAGTCTTTTAAAGTTATGGATCTCACTATAAATCAATCAACAGTCTAGTTTATATTTAAGAGTCTTGAGAATTTGGTTGTCATGAATCTGAGCATCTCTGAGTGCTCTGACAATATTGAATTTCTAGAACTATAAAGCTTTAGCTCAGACCGCCAAATAGTCTTTCTTCAGGAGTGGCTTTAAAATTTTTGGCATGAGCAGGGCACTGGTGCATACCTCTAATCCCTGTGGCTCAGAGACTGAGGCAGGATGATTGCAAGTTCAAAGCCAGCCTCAGCAACTTAGTGAGGACTAAGTAACTTAGCAAGACTCGCCTCAAAATAAAAAATAAAAAGGGTTGGGGATGTGGCTCCGTGGTTAAGCACCCCTGGGTTCAATCCTTGGTACCAGAAAAAAAGAAAAAAAATTCTGGCATGAGAATCACCTAGGGAATCTGTTAAATATACAGCTTCATAGGCTTATACCATACTCAGACTGAATCAGAATATTTGTGGATGGGGCTCGAGATCTGTATTTATCAATTAATTCTAATGTACAGTAAAACTTGAAAGACACTGCCTAAGAAGCAAGGGGTCACATCTAGGGAAGCTCTGCTTGGGCAACAAGCCCATTTCCTTGATAACATCTCCATCTTAGAATTGCAGCAAAGTGTTTCAGTGACTTCTTTTTTTTTTTTTTTTTTTTTTTTTTTAGTATTGTTAGTTGTAGATGGACACAATACCTTTATTTTAATTATTTTTATTTTTATGTGGTGCTGAGGATTGAACCCAGTTCCTCACACATGCAAGGCAAGTGCTTTACCACTGAATTACCACCCCAGCCCTCAGTGAATTCTCGTTAAGTTTGGGAGGCTTTCACACTCTGGCCTCCTTAGTTCTCCAGTTTCATTTCTTGGTGCTTCAACCCTCTGAACCCAAGAGTTTCATGACCCTAGGCCTGTACATTTCTTAAAGGTCTTAAGGGTTTTCTTTTTTGGTGGTGGTGGTTGTGGTGTGGGGACAAGAAAAAATACATTCCCATTCCTTGTCTGAGTTCTCAGTCTACTGAAGGAGGCAGTTTGAGAGAAAAATTTGACTTTTATTACTGTGGATCACTGGGTTGGAGGATGTCATCTAGATGTAGAAAATAAGGGATATCTTAATTCTGAACTTCAGAATACCCATCCTATCTTAGGAAGGATTGGATAACTACTGGCCTCTTCTCTCAGGGGCAACAAATTACTTCTAAACTTATGTAAGGCCAACAGCAGCCCAGGTCAGTGAGAAAGAGGAGCAAGGAAGGAAATGGCTGAGCTAAACTTAATAAGTTCTTGGTCCCTAACTCACCAATCAGAATAAGTCATTCTAATAGGAGAAATGAATGAGTGAGGGCATGGAAAGGGATCAGCACCATCCTCTAAATGGATATTCCTAGGTGTGAAAGGACACATCAGGAAGGAGAGTCAATGCCCCCTGCACCCAGTATGCCCTATTCTTGGTCCTTGAGTCACCCTGGTCCTTCCCATGTCCTCGTTTTATTTCCCCTTCCTCATTCCTACTCATCTTCCATGATGCAGGTCCAGTGTTCGCTCTGATGCCTGAGGGAATAGAGAGCAACCTTCCCACATGTATGCTGCCACAGGGCTTCAAATGACTTTCAGGACGGTAACTTTCATGTAATGGACTTGCTTGCTTTATCTTAGGAGTGCAGGAACTGTGGCTTATATGTCTTTATATTTCCATAGCAGTACATTTTTGCTGAGTGAAAAATGAGTGGCAAACTCAGATATTTTGAAACTTCATTTTAGTAACAAGACCAACAAGGAGACTATCAACCATTTTCCTTTTTTAGAACTTTCTGTTCTCTAAAAATTGGCTAACAAACTTGCAGTCAAGGCAGATATTGCCCATTTAAGCCCCATCATAGAACTCTGGCTGACATCATCTTATTCACATCCTGAAAGATGCCCTCTTCCAGTCAGTAGACCCTCACATACTCATAAATAGAATAGACTAGTAGGTAATAAAGAATCACTTTTTTAAAAAGCCCAAATAAAGTAGAAATGAGAAGTGATTTCAGGTAAAACTTGAAATTTCAAATTTCAATTATTTTAGAAAAATTTAAGTTATGATGAATGTGAATGATTTGAATATGTGTTATGAAATTACTTTTTCTCCTCTCCAAGTTTATCTATTTTCTCTAATTGTGTAAGGATACAAAAGGATAAAAAGCATTTTAATCTTAAAGTTTAATACTATGTATTTTTATAGCAGGGATTACACATAGTTATGAAATAGTTATTTCATAAAGTTGTAGGCATAAGAAAAGATTTTCAGCTTTAATCGGTAAGACCAGTTGTAAAAGGTCCTTGTAAAAGAGACACAAAGTTATTTTTGTGGTACTCTCTTAATTTCAAGATGATTTTTTGGTGTTGGAGTATGTAATTGTCCTTGTCTAATACTAGCTTCCTTTCAAATTTATCTTTTGTTTCAATTATTAGTCGTAGATTTCCCAATTGATTGGGTAATAAGCATTTGTAAGTGGTAAAATGCATTGAGCTAGGATGTACACAAGGCTGAATCTCTACCTGTTCTTTAATAACTAGTAACACTGAAAACAAAACAAAGCATACCGAGTAGAAAGACACCCAGAGCTGTTGAAAACAATAGCAAGTCATCCCAGCAGAGAGCCACATTAGGCCCTTTTTCTTTTGAAGACTTGATAGCTTGGGAGTAGGCAGTGCAATCAAGTCATTTTCAAAACAAATCTCTAATGTCACTTTAAAACTTGTATTGTGGTAATTCAAGATATTTTAAAATACTGTTTCAAACAGGTGTCTGTTAGCTTATTTTTTTTTTGCTTAGGACCTACTGTAAACTTGAAAAAAAAATTGAACTATTTTGTCAATCAGTATCTGCTAAACTCTGGGTCTACATATCAGTAAATGTGCTTCTGTTTAACTATCTTTTTACAGTCATAAGAGAAAATAAACATATAAAATAAATGCATCTCAATGCATAGCTGTGCAGGAGTACAGATGTTTTATTAATGAAAATGAATCCAGCTTTTTGTAAGTCATGGCAGCAATATAACATTTCATTGTTTGGTTCTGTGCTAGACGGTTCCTGCTGTTTCTACATAGAAATTCCTGTAATGCTTAATGGACATCTGGAAGAATTCAGCCAATTAATCGAATTCACGTAGGAGCTAGGCTAATGGCTGTCTGAAAGGCAGATTACATTAAATCAAACTTGCAATATGAATGAAAGCACTTAATCATACATGCAACATTCATTAGATGCGACACAGCAAGTGTTTTGATTACTTTAATGAAAGATCAGGTAAAGTGCATCAGCTGAACAGATTGAAAAGACAGCATGCTTACAAATGTTTGATTATGCTGAATATCAACAGAAACAGTGCCAGTAATTTATAGCAAAACATATTTGTAGGTGTCTAGAACTGGTGAACTCAGTGAAATTCAGAACCCATGCTCAAAGCAATAATTAATATATGACAAAACTTTAATCAGATGTCAGGAAAAGAGAGTGATTGCTAGAAGTTTAGTAATTATATTCACTGGGCAGCATCATATTTTGAATGTCTCAGAGTCTCTTCGAACCCCAATTTTATTTATTTGAGGTATATAGTATGTGAGCTAAAAGGTACACTAATACTAAAGCATTATATTGAAAGAGAAATTAACTCTGTATGTTGGGCTTTAAAATCTCATGCCAGGAATTAAAATGCTATTTTTAATAGTTGTTCCTGCATAATAACAGCTGTTTCTGAATGAAAAGGAGATTCATGAATATTTTCCACCTTCTTATTTATCTTATTGATTCCCCACCCCCAACAGACTACAGAAAGCTTATAAATTTCCCAAATAATATTGATGGTACTAAATGTTTTATAATATGATAAAGCAAATGCCATTAGTGGCTTTTTAGAGTAAAAAGTTAAGTGATATATACATAATCCTTTTAAAATTCTATTTAATATATTTTAATTAATTTTATAATTAGTAAAATTATAAACTTATATTTTATGTGATTCTACTTATCATTTCGTCTCTGAAGCACATTTGTTGCTATTTTTGTTTGTTTGGTGCTGAGATCCAGGATCTGTAAGCACTTTTAACGTCAGACAGGACTGCTTTTAGAGGTTGTGGTAACCACTTTTTCCTGGGGCTTAACAGAAGGACTGATTTTTATCTTTCTACCTGATGTTAGTGTGATTCTAAAAACAGAAATGGACGTAGGACTTGCAAGTCCATTTTAGACATTTTCTTTGATTCAAGCCAATGAATATGTAACAAGTCCTCTGTTGTTTTAAATGCTATGGGTGGCATCAAGATGTGGAAGATATAGGTTATAACCACAAGAAGTTTGTATTGTTCCATCCACTGGAAAAATACAAAGAAAAATCAAATAACAGCAATAACAACCAAGAAAACAACTCAATCCAGAATATATTCAAGCAATAGAAGGTAAGGTCCTGATTTATAATTTTTTTTAAATCAAAGAAGAGCTAAAATAATGGGAAATTTTATACTTGGGCTGCGTAATTCATTTGATAAGGGGTATGATTTAAGATAATTAAATTTTCATTATTCTAAAATTAAGCATATCTTAGTCAGTTTGGACTACGATACCGAAAAGGCCATGAACTGGGTAGCCTGAAAAAATAGAAATTTATTTCTCACAGGTCTGGATGCTGGAAGTATAAGATCGAGTACAAAGACAAGTATGAGATACTGGTAGATTGTCTGGTGAGAATCCTCTTTCTGATTCATACATGGTGCTTTCTAGATGCATCTTCACATGGTGATAGGGACAAAGGAGTTCCCTGGGACATGTTTTATAAGGGCACTGATCTTTCATGAGCGCTGCACCTCAGGAACTTGTCAGCTTCCAAAGGTCCCATAATCCCAGTGACTCAGGAGGCTGAGACTGGAGGATTGCAAGTTTGAGACTAGCCTGGGGAATTTACTAAGACCCTGTCTCAAAATAAAAAATAACAAGGGCTGGGAATGTGGCTCAGTGGGAGAGCATCTCTCAGTTCAATCCCCAGCACCCCTGCAAACAACAGCAGCAACAAGAAACCCTCGCTGGACTAGAATGCAGCCTTTGTTTATGTCTGCACACCAGTTGATTCTTTTTCAATCTATGATTTCTTGAACCCTAGGAACATACTAAGACTATAACCAGAAGGAAAGCCTCAGATTATGCCACTTACTAAGACTTCCTAAAACATGTAAGTCAGTTACTTAAACCTGCCCACATTTGCCAGTTACTTTACTTCTTTATGTAAAAAATGAATATTCTGAACTATCTTCCCATTTATTTCTTCAGTTTCTTATAATGGGCTATGTCCCTGAAGATTCTTATAAATCTTAGAGTTTCAAGTTGGTTGGAAATGTAGTAAGTGTTTGAATTAGCTCAGGTAGGTCCAAACTAAAAGCATTTATATTTCCCCCACTGGCAAATCTTTACCCATATCTTTGATTGAACAGGAAACTGTCACTTCAAATATGGTTTTAATCTTTTTTGAAGCATTAAGTTTGACATTGTTCACACTGGAGAACCCACCTATGATGAGATTCCACTAATAATAATTCCTGTCAGTCTATCAGTCACTACCTATTGGTCTATAGCTTTTATTTATTTATTTATTTATTTATTTATTTATTTATTTATTTATTTTTTGTGGTGCTGGGAATTGAATCCAGGGCCTTGTGCTTGACAGGCAAGCACTCTACCAACTGAGCTATACCCCCAGCCCTAGCTTTAATTTTTTTTAAGGTGTCTTCTGTGACTTTTCTGAGATGCCCCAAATACTGTTTGTATCTAAAACATGGTCTTTGATATTCCTTCTATTTATCGTCTTAACTACAGGATGGAGGAGGCAGAACTACTATGCTTTTTAAATTTTTTGTATTTTGTGGTTTTGGGGATCAAACCCAGGTCCTCATGCATGCTAGACAAGCACTCTACCACTGCAGTATGCCCCCAGCAGCCCCTATGAATTCTTGTTTATGAGGGTGGTGGTTACCAGGGATTGAACCCAGGGGCACTCAACCACTGAGCTACATCCCAAGCCCTATTCTGTATTTTATTTAGAGACAGGGTCTCACTGAGTTGCTTAGTGCAGTTGCTTTTGCTGAGGCTGGCTTTGAATTTACGATCCTCCTACCTCAGTCTCTGGAGCCCCTGGGATTACAGGTATGTGCCACCATGCCTGGCTCTTATTATTTCTTTTTCGTATTGGGGATTGAACCCAGGGATGCTTAACCACTGAGCCACATCCCCAGTACCTTTTTTAATATTTAGAAACAGGGTCTCACTAAATTGCTAAGGGCCTTGCTAAGTTGCTGAGGCTTGTTTTGAACTCTCAATCCTCCTGCTTCAGCACCCCCGAGTCACTATGTACTCTTTTATCTGTTTCTGGGAACAGCTCCTTTCCCCAGAATTCTGGAAGAAAACATTATTTCCCTATAGAGTGTCTTGCTTAGTCCTGCTATAGTTGGATCAAGTATTTGCCTCATTGCCCTTTTTCTTTCTTGAGTTGTTAAACCTGTCTAGATAATCAAAGGGCTTATGATAGCCAGAGAGCTGATTTCCCAGAGAGCAACCCTAGGAGAACATTGGAAGTTATTTTATTATTTTTGATTTGTAATTCTTCCACCAAAGTTCTCACCTTCTGAACTCAAGGGAGAGTGAGATAGGACAGGGAGAAAGTTATCTCCTGGCTCCTCAATGAAGAGGCCCCTGTGGTTCAGTCTGTTAGGTTTTCTGTAAGGCCGTCTTCAGTAGTGTTTTGTTTTTATTTTAGTTAATTTAATTCTTCATTTTCGAAAATTTCTATGGTGTGTTTTCTAATAATAATTTAAATACATTTTATTGAACTTCTACTTGGGTCAGGCAGAAGCTAGTAAACTACTCCACAACTTTCATAGAGATTTAAAAAAGTTTTTAAAAAGCTTTTTTAGTTGTAGGCGGATATAATACCTTCATTTTATTTTTATTTGGTGCTGAGGATCAAACCCAGGGCCTCAGGCATGCTAGGTGAGTGATCTACCACTGAGCCACAACTGCAGGCTGAGATTTTTGTTTTTTTTTTTTTTTAAACAATGAGGAATAGGGATTCACTGAGGATTACATAAGTCATTCAATGTAACACACATAACAAATTGCTCCAGCCAGTATGGGAATTTGAATCTGTTTTGTTTATGGTTTGTGTGTGTATGTGTGTGTCTGTGTGTGTGTGTGTGTGAGCGCACACTTTTGGTACAGGGTTTGAACCCAGGGGTGCTTAACCACTGAATCACATCTTCAGCCCGTTAAATTTTTTATTTTTTATTTTTGAGACAGGGTCTCACTAAATTGCTGAGACTGACCTTGAACTTGTGATCCTCTTGCCTCAGCCTCCTGAGTTGCTGGGATTACAGGGGTAGTGCTCCTCTGCCCCTACCTGGTTTAGGAATTTGGATCTGTCCAGCTTCAAGGACTGCTTAGCTAATTTATTTGTTCAACATCATCCTTTCATTGTATACTTTGTGTACTCCTCTATTCACTTTAAATTGTGTTCTATTATGTACTTTGACACACTCTTTAAGTACTATTTTGAAGAAATGGTTATATGGTATGTAGTGAAGGGGCTCATATCTTAAAATCTTACAGTGTAGACTCCTATTGGCAGCTCCAGAAAAAAGAGTTCAGTACAAATTTGGCTTGCAGATACATAGAAACGATCCAGAATAACTCCTGGGATCTTATCAAGCAGTTCTCAATACTGAGACTACTTTGAGTTTGAAAATAATGGGCAGCAGCACCTTTAGACTCAGCTTGGTTTGGTTCAGCATAAAATTTGTCTGTATTTATAATTACTGTGAATTGTTTATTGAATAGTGTGAATAAAATGTAATGCTAAATCAAAACTACTCTAAGAATTCATCTTATTTCAGTCAGAATGGCAATTATCAAGAATATAAGCAACAATAAGTTTTGACTAGGGTGTGGGGAAAAAGGTACGCTTATTCATTGTTGGTGGGCCTGCAAATTGGTCCACTCAGAAAAGCAGTATGCAGATTCCTAAGAAAACCTGGAATGGAACCACCATTTGACCCAGTCCTCAATCTATACCCAAAGGACTTAAAATCAGCATACTACAGTGACACAGTCACATCAATGTTTATAGCAGCTCAATTCACAATAGTTAAACTGTGGAACTGACCTAGATGCCCTTCAATAGATGAATGGATTAAAAAAAACTGGTATACATACACGATGGAATATTACTCAGCCTTAAAGAAGAAAGAAATTATGGCATTTGCAGGTAAATGGATGGAGTTGGAAAATATGCTAATAGTGAAGTAAGCCAATCCCAAAACACCAAAGGCCAAATGTTTTCTCTGATAAGTGGATGCTGATCCATAATGGTGGGGGACAAGGGAAGAATGGAGGAGCTTTGGGTAAGGCAGAGGGAGGGGAGGAGGGGAGGAGATATGGGGGTAGGAAAGATGGTGGAACGAGATGGACATTTTTACCCTATGTTCGTGTATGATGCATGAATGTTGTGAATCTGCATCGTGTACAACCAGAGAAGTGAAAAGTTGTGTATGATGAGTTGAAATGCATTCCACTGTCATGTATAATTAGAAAAAATAATAAAAATAGATAAAAATAAAATGTCATGTTAGGTACTTTGTGGCTAGATCCAATCACTTTCTTCAATTTAATGAGAGATAACATGTTCAATCACAATAGTAATAATAAATAATAATAATAAAAAAATAAAAACCAGGTAGGTAGAGAGCCCAAGATTTCTTTTTTCTTTTTTTCCCCCTGCACTGCTGGGGATTGAACCCCAGGGCCTTGCACATGCTAAGCAAGTGCTCTGAGTTACACCCCAGGCCCTAGAGAGCATGAATATGTGCTTCAGCCCTGAATATATGGTCATGTGGTGGCAAGGAGTGGCAATCATGTCCAGTTTGTCCTCATGAAACTTCAAGTGAGGAACTAGTATTTGGGAGGTTCCTTGGTTATATTAGATTATGTCTAGGTGCTTTAGTTATAAAACTGATCATACTTGAGTCAGTTCTTGGAAGTAATCTATGACTCTATGGTAGTGAAACTAGAAGAGATCACAATGAAATAAAAGTGGGAAGAAGTTGAAGGAAATAAAACCAAGCTTCAACACTCAATAGCAAAATATTTCTTCTTGACATCCAAACAAAATAAATATAAAAAAAAGAAAATGGCCAACTTGAGAGGAACTAAAAGAATAGATAACCACCCAGATTTTGTTTCCATTACCCCTCATATCTAAGGAATCTAAAGTACTTTGTAAAATATTATGCCTCACAACCTCTTTATGAGAGAGGCAAGTATTATTATCTCCATGAAAAGGTGGGGAAAGAAGGAACAGAGGTTCTTTTATGCCAAGCAAGGCCAAATATTTTGTGGAGTATTTGAAATGAGACTTGAAAATAGGGAGGCAAGGATAGCAACAGCTGGAAGAATTTGTAATTGAGGGGAATAATTTCACACCACATAAGTGTCTAGAGAACGTTAATATAGTGAATCTTCATTTCCAGTGAAGTGGAATGAAAGTCTTGAATTGCTTCAATGCACCACATCGTGCAAATAGCAATTTCAGTTTCAGAAAATCCTCCACTTATAGGAAAGTTGTTCAGTGAAAATGGTCATGATGAGGATTTCGCACATAATTGTCCAAAATATGTTCATAGTTGTTCTCTAATACACACACACACAAGCTTTCTCAGTTGAAATATTAAATATTTATAGGGCATTGTGTAGGCTCTTGAAATACACTAATGGGTATCTACTATTTTTTGGTTCCACTCTTATTTATTCACATATTTCTTTTTCACCTCCTACTTATCTTTTTTATGTTGCTTTTCTCTGATCCCTTTCATTTTGGAACTTTCTTTAAGGGGTCCTGCACAGAGAAGATGGATACAATAGCTCAATAAAAATAGATATTGTGGTCTTACTTTATCATTTATAATAAAATTCATAAAACATAAATACATATTACTTTTCTTTAAAGGCTCTAAGTTCCAATACTCCCAGTGAGAGGCCCTTTAGGGTTTTTTTGTGTGAGATGTATAATTTTTTTAAAGAGATGAGCTCAGCCTCCAGAGTAGCTGTTGTCTATAGGAATGTGTCACCATGCCCAGATCTTTTTATATTTTTTAATGGAGTATTTGAAGTTAAAACAGCAAATTTGTTTGTCTATCCATAAGTTGTTGACAAAAGTAAGAATAAAACCTACTGATCTGGATACCAAATTAGGACTTTAAGGTATGAAAATGAATTGAATGCTAATGAATATATTGTATGGTTTTTGTTTTAACTAGCACCCTAATTCTTCTTCCACAAAAGATTTGAGGTAACAGTGCTACTTTCATTGTTAAACAAGTATGCTTTTTGTTGTTGTTTTTGTTTGTTTGTTTAAAAATATTTTTAGTTGTAGATGGACACAATATCTCTGTTTTATTTATTTTTGTGTGGTGCTGAGGATCAAACCCAGTGCCTCACATGTGCTGGGTAAGCACTCTACTGCTGAGCTATAACCCTAGCCCTGTTGCTTTTTAAACAGGAATTGATCCCAGGGGCATTCAACCACTGAGCTGCATCCCCAGACCTTTTTTATTTTAATTTTTTAATTTTTTAATGTTTTCTAAATTTTGAGACAGGTCTTACTAAATTGCTCATGGCCTTGCTAAGTTGCTGAGGCTGGCTTTGAACTTGTGATCCTCCTGCCTCAGCCTTCTGAGCCACTGGAATTACAGGCACATACCATTAAACAAGTTTTAAAAGTTAATCGCCTTTAACCTTTTGAGGAGTAAAGCAATTTCTTTATTTATAATAGATGCTGTGATATAGATATTTTCAAAGCTGTTTTCATCTGCATTTCAACCATAGTTCAAAGTTGAACTAGAGCTCAAATGAAGTATCTTGACTGAGAATGTTAAAGTTTTCTTGGTTGGTCTTATTTGTACTTCTACCCTCTCTTAACCTCCCCTACTTCATAAAACATTAACAATTATGCCTTTAGGGAAATCTGCTTTTTTGAAAGCATGATGACTTTTTATGTATTAACACTGTAGTTATTTACCAAGGCAGGTAAAGGTTTTATTAATGACAATGGCAGCCAGACCAATATTCTAATTATCCCTATGTGAAGTCTCTGGAGAAATATAAAGGAAGTAAAGGAAATGTAGCCAACACTGAGGCTTTTTCTCTCACAATAATACTGTCCTTTTTATTAATCATTTACAATGCAGACACATACCCATACAGTATTTAATGTCTTCCACCAATAAGCATAGTTGATATTTAAGCAACAGGAAACTAAAAAACTAAAAACTAAAAAACTAAAAAACAACAGAAAACTAAACAACTAAATAACATCTAAAATTAGATGTTATTAAAATCAGTACCATGAGCTATTGTCCTTAATTTTAAAGAAGATAATTTACCAATAAGAACAATGAAGATTAGATGCTACTATCATTTACTGTTGTGGATATTTCCTCTAGTCTTTGCACATATTTCTTGGGTTTTGATTAATTCATTATTGATAGAGAAACTCTAACTACATTCTATTAGTAATGGAGAGACTTAGTGAATAAATATTGACAATTTTTAAATTCAATGTAGGGCATCTTTTGTAATATCTTCTCCTAAAGTGTTTCTTGAACTATGTGGGTTTGTACATTAAAATGGCTCCCAAGCAAAATAGTTCATACAAACTCTCCCAGCGGGTGAACCATTCATTCCCTGGAAGTTATGACTGAATTTTGATACCTGGATTTGTTTCATTTTAAACATTTCCAGCAATAAAACTAGAGCAACAGGGACACTGTACATATCAGTTCAAGCTGAGCCTGGTCAAAATTAAGATATAGGAAAACCAAAGGGAAGTGGAAGGTTGTTCATCTCTCCTTCTGGACATATGCTTTGCCAGGACATTAAATTTCCAGAGAGACTAGTACCTGCTTTGATTGTCCCACAATTAACATATAGTTTTAGGAAAATGTCATTTCTGGAGATAAGTCACAGGCCATCACACAAGTGTAAGAGACATAGCATCTACAAATTTATCCATTTAATGTAATGATATAGCAAGTAATGAATAGAGCTTATTCATTTATCTTGAAATATAAAACAATTATCATTTTTCTTGGTTGAAGCATTTTCTTGGACGATCATTCTGCCTCAGTATAATATATAACAAGTTTTCTAATGAAATCATTTTACATTCAGTATATCTCATTATTAACCTGATATAAAACTCCATTTCAACTAAATCTAATTATATAGCAAGAAACCTAGTATTAGTATACACTAAAAATACATGTGAAAAGAAAATATTCTTTGTTTTGCCTGTACTTTCCCTTAATGTAACAGATCCACTTATGACATCTAGAACCATGATTTAGGTAATAATGTCACTAGTTAAAGCTACACGTGGATATGATACATAGTCTCAGCGTATCAGACACAAATCTTCAGGAACCAGGCTTTATTGGTTCAGATACTTGCCTGCTTGTTTCACAGAACACTTTGTTAAGTGAAAGGAAGAATAATGTCTCCAATTGAAAAACAGAGGGAGTTTGGGGCTGGCAGAATGCAATTGCCCAAGTTAGAGAGAACCAAATTGATCTGAAATCATTTAGATAACAATGTGATGGGCAATGGACAGCATTTGTTTATGAAGACAGATCATGCCAGGCAAATCTGATTTATTTGGTCTTATAAAATTACTCAACAAGTTTGTGGATAAAGGAAACTCCCTGGACAAACAATATATCTAAATGTTTGTAAAAGCCTTTGATGTGGGCCTGCATGAGATTAAGATAATTGAAATGCTGGAAAGATGCTGCCTAGATAACAATGCAATGGTGTGGTTATCAGACTTAAAACAAAGTCATAAAAATAGATTATGATACCAAACTAATACATTTGGCAGAAGACCATAAAGGGGCTCACATCTTTATAAATCAGTATTATAAGCAAATATGAAAATGATTTAGTCCATAAAAATTAGTTAATTCTTTCTTCAGAAGGTACCCATATTATAAACAAAAATTTGTTTCAATTGCTTAAAAATTTTCCAACATGAGCATTACTTATTTTGGCCTCTACTGATATTTATAAGATTTGAAATGTGTGGTATCTGCCAAAAACATTAAATCAGATAATCATAAGTTTAAAAGGTTTCCAAAGCATAGTAAAATTCAATGAAAATCTTAGGTTTGTGAATAAATTCCTTTGCAGCTTTTAAAGAGCTAAGAGATAATTTAAAATAAAGTCATAATATTAATAACAATTTTGGGACAAATAATTATAAACAAAATTTAAGGAAGGGGACTATGGAATGTAAAAATGGGATACAGTTTGATGCATTTTACAGTCTTCTTGCCAAATGGGAAAAATACTTTCAATATATGTTCACAGGGCTTACGGTGAAATATAGAGCAATATCTACGATGTGCCTGCTAACCTATGAGAACTGGGGAAGGGTCGTAGAGCTGGACTCAGGTCTTAAAGACCCAGTGGTATGTTGGACATTAACTGTTTAGTTGATGAATAATGGGGAGGATCTGGGGGCGGGTGTTGGGGAGAGAGCATTCAGAAAGTTGATGCATATCTGCTAACTGATATGAAGTTATTTTAACATTTTAAGAACTGATACAGCCTTCCTGGTTGGTTCCAGCTATGTGATAGCCAAAGGACTCTAGGAAAAATAAATAACAGAAAATTTGAGTATGTATGTTAAGTTTTAAAAGGTGAAATACAAATTTAATAAACAGATTATAAGATATTAAATCTCATGGATCACAAAATAAATACACATTTATTGGATCAAAGCAATACTTTTAACTTATCTAATTGGCAAATATATCTCCTTATAGGTGACAAAACATAGTGGAGAGAACAGGGAAAGTGGCACTCCTCTGCCTCCTGATAAAAGTGTAAATAGGCACTATTATTCTGAAGAATAATTTTGCAATATTTATCAAAAAATTTGAATGATGGGTTGTCCTAATGGCTCTGTCACTTTTAGGTTCAATTAGATTAACCCTCCTGGTGAAAATAACTAAAAGAGCTATATTTAAAAAATATTTTTAAAGTATAAGAGAATGTGAAAAAGTAGTAGGAAAGTATCAGACATCAAGTGAAAAAAAAATGGGATGTTGAATATGGATATTGTCTGTACTGCTTGAAATTTCTAACTTAAAACAACTAAAATCTGTATCCTGATAGACTTGCAGGACAAGGGAGGCAAAAAGCAAAATTCAGAACTTGGATAAAAAAGGAAGTTTAGTAGAAGATCTTCCCCCATAGGACACTGGGATGCCAAAACCCTTGGGTGTTTAGTGCTTTATTCAAATTGCTTAGATCAGTGAACTGCAAGTCTTGAACTTAGGTTAAAGCAATTCTGAATTGATAGTGTAGGGCAGAAGTAAATACAAATCCTCTCAAAGAAAGATGCCTTCACCATAGGTATAAAATCATTCTAGATATAATTCTTCAACTATAAGATTGAGCACATAATCACAAAAATCAGGTATACAATGAAACTAGATTAAGTAAGCAAGAATCAATGGAGATAACAGACAACAGAAACAGATTAAAAAAGCCTTTAAATATTGAATTTGCGAGGCTCAGACTAGAAGACTATGAAAACATTGCGTATGTTTAGCCTGGCGCAATGGTGCATGCCTGTAATCCCACGGAGACAGGAGGATCACAGGATTGAAGCCAGCCTCAGCAATTTAGTGAGGCTGTAAGCAACCCAGTGAGACCCTGTATCAAAATAAAAAATAAAAAGGGTTGGTGCTGTGGCTCAGTGGTTGAGTGCCCTTGAATTCAATCCCTGGTACTCAACAAAACAAAACAACAACAACAAAAAACACACCCCCCCAAAAACACCAAAATATCCAAACAAAGAAATGTGAAAAGCAGCCAGAGAGAAGGACACATTCTTTTCGAAAGAGCAACATCTAACAACAACTACCTTTCTTTTCACTAGTAAAAATTGGAAATGAGAACTTATTTTCACAGTGTTGAAATAGTTGCCAACCTAAAACTCTACAGTAGATAAAATAACAGCATTTCAGAGACCTCAGAGCTGACAAATTTCGCCACTAGTAAATCTATAGTGAAAGAAATTTTAAAGCATGTATTCAGGCAGCAGAGAAATGATCCCATACAGAAAATCTGAGATACAAGGAATTAAGTACAAAATAAGTGGAAAACTTGTGAGCAAATCAAATGAATGTAAAACAATAATATTGTGAACTTTAAAAAATACTAAGTTAAAATACACAAGCCAGGCATGGTGGTGTATGCTAGTAATTCCAGCTACTCAGGAAACTGAAGCAGGACCTGGATTGAAAGTTGGAGGCCCACTTGGGCAAATTAGACTCTGCTTTGAAAGAAAAAATTTTAAAGGGGCTAGGGGTACAGCTTAGTGGTAGAGTGCTTGCCTAATGTCTAGCATGTGAGAGGCTCATGTTCAATCTCTGTTACTACACCAAAAAAAAGAAAAGAAAAAAACCCAACGACAACAACAAACAATGCCTCTCCCCAAACTATAACATATGAATCAGGAAAGAGTACATGGAATGCAAATGTTCTAATGTCCTTTTATTATCAACACCAAATTTTTCTAAACTAAAAACGTATGATGTAATTTTAAAAATAATAGAGGAATACAAGCAAAGGTTTTGAACTGATAAAGGGGAGATTTGTTATGTAAAAGTAAGATGTCAGGCTGGGGATAGAGCTTAGTTAGTAGAGTGCCTGCCTTGCAAGCACAAGGTCCTGGGTTCAATCCCCAGCACCACAAAAAACAAACGAACAAAGACGATGTCAATCAAAGGGACAAAAGATAAAAAGAATATACCATTAGGCAAATAGAACACATTTTTAAAGACAGCAGATTTAACTCCAAATATAGCAGCAACTATACCAATGTAAAAGGACTAAATACTCCAGTTATAAGTTAAATACTGTCTGATTGGTTAAACAAATCCAACTTCTATTAATAGAGACACATTGAAAACATAATGATAAAGAAAGGTTGAAATTAAAAGGAAAACATATACTTTGCAAACACCCATTAAAAGAAAGCTAATTTAAAGAAAAATGTCAGAAAAAACTATTTAAGGCAAAAAGTGTTACTAAAGATGAAGGGAGAATTTATACTTACCAGAGATTCGGTTAACCAAACAGATTTGAATTAGTTCATATGAATCTTGAGATTATGACAAATTTTCAAGATTACATAGAGCAGAAGTTGAGAGTTACAAAGAGAAAAACCAAATTACTATGTCCATGTATGGGGAAGAAGGTGTGCACACACACATACATGAACTTGGCATGTACAACTGCAAAATACATATTCAAGCATATGAATTAAATGTTAAATCTAAATATATAGATTGACCTGTGCCAGGTAGACAATTTTCATAAGTATTAAAAAGTGTTTATTTCAAACTCATGTACACTTTTTATTTTTTACATAATGAAAAGCAGATTAAATAGTCAACTTCTACTCTTATGAGTTTACAAGCATCACCAAGTAGGTATATTCATATGCAGCACTAGTATGAGCCACTGCTGTAGAAGATACAAGTTTATCTCATTTCATTCTTATGCTATTATGTAATGGTAATGCCTATTTAAAGATAAAGAAATGAGACTCAGATTAAACAAGTTTTCTGATAACCTCTTCAGTAAATGATAAAGTGAGGATTCAAATGTACTCTTTTTATGTGCAATGAACCGGTTTCAGAAAATACCAATTCCTTTGAGACTGGAAAGAAGGAGGTAAGCATTCTTATAGAAGAAATCTCTAATATTTGGAAAATGTCTTTGTGCAATACTGACAAAGTTTTAAGTGTCTGAAATATAGGAGAGTTACACATTGAGCCAAAGAAGTGGCTAAAATCATTTGATGAAAGAGCTATCTGAGAAGATAGAGGCAGAGTGAGGGATTTGGAGTGTGAGAATGCCTGAGGGAAAAGACCCAGCATAACAATTAAAATGTTTCTCCTGTATGATGTCTCATGCCATCAAAAATCCTTTTTTGCTTGTTCAAGTTCACTGCCTTCTCCTTGCTTATAGGCCCTGAAATAAATCCCAATTTTAACAGTCTTTCATGACTTAGTGAAAGTCAAGCTATAAATTCCCTCTACTTTCAAGTTTATAGAATGCATTATTTATTTTGCTGTTTAATGCCGGGGGTGGGGGAACATGCATATAGATAAGTATAATTATATAGTTTATCAATCACTGTTTAAATGTATTCAATATTTGAATAACTGAGCCCACATTATCTTCTGTCAACTATTTTAATATTTTCTGGCTGTACTCCTCGTGTCAAGTCTCATCCCACTCTTTTAACTTCTGCAAATCTTCCCTCAACCCCATGGTTTTGCTCCAATATAGCCCTCAAATAAAGATCTGATTATATAACTTAAATGCTTCTAAAAAAATCAGTAGATTTCACCAAGAAGCATCCCTACTCTGTTTAGTGTGGTATATAATTCCCTTTGCAATCTGGCCTCAACTTACCTTTCCATTCTGAGCTCCTCCACTCCCTATTACACTCTTTTACCACAAGAAACAAGACTGCTGCTCCATTTATAGGAAATACTACACTCTTGTGCCTGTCTGATAAGAAACTGGGGCCACATAATAAGTAAACAGCAGTCAAGATTCAAAGTCAGGCATCACTGACCCCAACTCATGGGCTTAACCCAGTAAATCATATTTCCTTCTCCCACTTTATATATGTTTGGTGAATTTTTTTAACCATATGAAGCAAAATTAATTTTGAGCATATTAAATGCTATACAGAAATGATTGCTGTCTTATATCATAATTGGGTATAAAATATAGGCCAGTCACATAATGTTATTGTTATTTGAGCAGAATTTATGGTTGCCATTAGTGTCAGTTATTTTCTTTCATCTCAAATGAATAACTAATAACTAATCTCAAATGAATAAATAAATAATAACTTCTGTTCATTTTGGGTGCAGTATGTGCCATGCATTGTGAAATTTCACATGCATAATACCATGTAATACCCAAAGCACCCTGTGAAGTCCCATTTTGGGTTGAGAAAACTGTTACTTAAGATTAAAAAGTAGTGGAGCTGGAATTGAACTCAAGACTCTCTTCATTTTAAATTCTGTACCATACTTCTGTGGAAGCTTCTAGATTGAATTTCCCAATAACCTGGTTCTTACCTTCCATGTCCTATGCATGAAATTCCCTGTTTTCCACAAATGTAATCTCCTGCCTATCTTGTGTTTCTATCTAAGTAGCTGACCAGCTTCTTTTTGCTCCCATTTTCTTAGCATCCAGACTACTTAGAAGCTTAAAATAGCGGGGTGTAGTGGCGAATGCCTGTAATCCCAGTGACTCGAGAAGCTGAGGCAGGATGATCACAAGTTTGAGGCCAGCTTCAGCAATTTAATGAGGTCCTAAGCAACTTAGTAAGACCCTGTCTCAAAAAATAAAAAGGGCTGGGGATGGGTTAAGTGTTTAAGCACCCCTAGATTCAATTCCTTGTACCAAAACAAACACAAAAACAAACAAGCAAACAAAAGCTTAAAGTAGTAGAATCTCTGGCAGTAAGTTGGGGTTTATTTTCCCTGTACAGAATGACTTCAAAAGGGGAATGGGAATGACCTACAGCATGGCTTGCATAGCTGAAGTGGGGAAGAAAATGCTTCCAAAGGCATACAATGTAAGGAAGACCTTTCAATTCCTCTTTCTCTGCATCAATATTCCCCAATACCTAGGATCTAGAATCTTCAAAATTTTGTTTTTCTTTCCTCTGAGCTCAGATGGCCTTCAGGTCTGTGGATTGCAGCTGTAAGAAACTGTGATGCTTTTTAAAAAAAATTTTAAATCTGGTAGCTCACTGTTTTAGAAATCAATTCATTTATATGCCTTCCTAGTATTGTTACAGATATGGATATACAGCTGTGAATAAAACAAAGAACCTGCCTTCATAGACTTCATGGCTTGCCAGGAAACAATCAATGAATAAATACATAATGTGGTGATAGGAAATTATAAATGCTATGAAGGAAAAGTTGAGGGGTTGTAACGCAGTGACAGAAAGCATGTTTAGCACACATGAGGACCTGAGTTGAGGCCCCACCACATGTATGCATGTGTGTGTGTGTGTGTGTGTGCGCACACACAATTACAAAAAAAGAAAAAAAGGAGAAAGAAAGCTGACTAAAGGGATAAAAAATGATGAAGGGTAGCTGATATCAGGGTGGTTAGGGAAGATCTTTCTGAGGTGGACTTTTTTTTGGTACTGGAAAGATTGAACCCAGGGGCACTCAACACTCCCATCCTTTTTTTATTTTTTATTATTGAGATTGAGTCCTGCTAAATTGCTTAGGGCCTTGCTAAATTGCTGAGGCTGGCTTTGAACTTAATCCTCCTGCCTCAGCCTCCTGAGGTGCTGGGATTACAGGCGTGTGCCACAGTGCCCAGCCTGAGGTGGCATTCTAGAGTAAGTCTCAAAGAAAGGAAGGAAGGAAGGAAGGAAGGAAGGAAGGAAGGAAGGAAGGAAGGAAGGAAGAGGGGAAGGAGGGAAGAAACATTCTAGTAGAAGACAACAGCTTTGAGGGGTTAAGTGTGCTTCTCATGTTTGAGAAACAAAGGAGATTAAAGTGGATAAAACAGATTGAACAAGAAGGAGAGTGGTGGAAGATGTGATTTAGGAATAGCAAAGGACTAATCAGAATTTTGAATTTTATACATGGTGGGTTGCAGCTGTAAGAAATTGTGATGCTTTTTAAAAATCTGGTGATTCACTATTTTAGAAATCAATTTATTTGAAGATTTTGAGCCAAAGAGTGAAATTATCAGATTTATATTTTATCAGGATCCATCTTGCTGCTCCACTACACAGAATGTAAAGGTGGATGTAAAAGACTAAGTAGAGTGTGATGATAAGGAAACAGAGGTATTCAGATTCAGGCAATGCTTTGAAAGTAGAATTGCTAATGGCTTGATAATGGTATGTTTAGCTTGAACCAAAAGTTTGGGGTTTGGGTCTATGCAGGTAACTGAATGAAGGTACTATTCACTGAGATGAGGAAATTGAAATGGGAATTCATTTCAGTAGACGAATTCAGTTTTAGATTTGGGAGAGATGGTTGACTTTCAGGTTCTTGGGGACAACAGATCTATAGTAGTGGCAACTGGTGTTAATCTTTTACAGGGATGTGTCTAGGTGGAGGGTGAGGAAGCAGAGAAACAAAAGAAATAAAGTTCCTCCTGAGTATCCTCCAGATATTCAAGTGATTAAAAAGTAGTTTAGTTATCTGAGCCTATCTTATACACATTATGACTTTAGGGCAGTAAGAAATATGTCTTCAAAATTTTTCCTGATTTCTCCTGTCTCAATTTCTGAATTTAATCACAGTAATTTATTCCACAGTTACACATAGAAAATAGTCATGGAGTTTTCCATGACTATTGAAAATAGTCATGGAAATAGTTTGAGAGATAATCCACTGTATATGAGTTTTCGTTAAAGTATAACAGAGCAGATGAAGGTACTGGATGTTTAATAGGAGGAAAAGGTTGCCAAGCATGTAGATAAAACAAAGATTTCACAACCTTGCTGAGCACTGCCCATTTTTCAGCAGTTTTTTTTTTTATTATTTATCAAAATATCTAAGTGAGAAAATAGAGAAAGACGTGTTCATATCTTGAAGGATCATCTAGGTTTATATCTGAGTGGATAGTATGCATCTAAATTCTTTCTCTTCCCCATAGTTTAATTCTTACTCTTCTCCCAAAAGTGTTCTTCATTTCGAGACCTCTGGCATGATAGCAGCTTGTCTCCTCTCTGTGAGGGCCAGATTTCAAGCATATTTTTGTGGAGAATGCTACTTATCTGTACAATTCTCCATTTGATGTTGAGGTATCCTAGGAGAAAGTTACTGCACTGAACACCAAAGACATTGAAGGCTGTTTTCACATTATGTATTTTTTCTGATTACCAGAGTAATGTAAATTATTGAGAATATTTTAACAAAAAAGTTTAAAACCTCCCAAACAACAAAAGACTTAAAATTCCTACTAACTATGGGAACATTCCACAGCATTTTGGCATGGTTCCTTCCAGTGTTTTGTGCATTTTGTATTTTCATAATTGAGCTCTTTATTGTAAGGCAACTTTACAGCCTGCAGTTTTGCTTGATGTTATGATATACATTTTTGTCCATGTCATTGCATTTTTATGTTTACCTAATCATCTATAGTATGGCTATACTGTGATTTACTTTTTTGATTATTTACAATTACAAGTGGTAAACTGCTGTGCACATACATCTTTGCTTTTATTTTGGGTGACTTACTAATAGAGTAATTGGTAGATGAAGGGTATACCTCTTTTTTTAATGCTTCTGATATACATTGTTATACCAATTTCCAGAAAGGTTGTGATCAAATTATACTTGAGGGCAAGGGAAAGCTAATAAAATTATTTAATCTGGCAGAAAATATATGACAGCAGTTCTTACAAAGTACTGTGCCTCTGGGGAAAAGCCCTTTGGAAAAGGGACTATCTTAAAGTATTAAAATTCTTACATTAGATTTTTCACACCACATAACATATCTGGGTCATGGGGAGAAGGAAGAAGAACTGAGAAGAATTTGAGGTAGAAATCATACTTAAACTAATATGTCAGACATGATCAACATGATAAACTAAGGATACACTATGAAAAGACCTACATATTTTAAATAATGATTCAGAATATTATTTGGTTATAACATGTCAGGTTTATTTGTTTATTTCATGTTGTTTAAAGGGAAACAATATAAGTTGGTTTTAGTCCATTACTCAGTTATGAAATCAATTTATTTGCAATGATCAGGGCTTTTAAATACTTTTAAGAGCAAATTCACTCAGGCATGGCAGCACTCACCTGTGACTCCAGCTACTCAGGAGGCTGAGGCACAAGGATCACAAGTTCATGGCCAGCTTGGGCAATTTAGTGAGACCCTGTCTCAAAAAATAAAAAGGGCTGGGGACATAGCCCTGGTGGAGCATCCCTGGGTTCAATCCCCAGTACTGCAAAACAAAAATATAATAAATTGAATAAAAAATGAGAAAGCATTGCACTTAGTTAAGGGAAATATTATTTTGTGAAACTTGTTTTTAGTTGTGTGTGTACTACAGAACATATTTGTTATTGTGGGCTTTGATTAATGAAAAAAATTGAAGTCATTGGGATAGTGGAAAGAGTCTGGGCTTTGGAATTAGCCAGACCTCAATTTGGACCTGGGCTGTGCATGTGTATGATTTTTTCCAGTTACTACCTTCTCTCTGGCTCAGTTCACTCCTTAAAAAAAGGAGAGTAATAGTATCTCCTTCCCAGGGAGTGTACAAGGGTAGAGATTTCTTAGTGCACAATGATTAACAAATATGTAATTACTTCCAAATCTTTCCCCATAGTGTTCTCCTTATATTTCATGAGAGGGAAGACAGTATGTTTTAGTGATGACTAAAATTGTTATGCTATATTCTACTTTAAAAATGCCTCCCTTAGTCTTTTCTCCAATTTGTGTTAGTAAGGAGAGTTGAACACATAGTTCTTTTCCTGTTCTCATATTGTACTTATCTATATTACAAAATTTGGCATTTCACCTGTCTAATCATTTCATTGTTCAGCTAGTATTATGGACTTTCAAATCTCTTCTAATTCTTAAGACAGAGCTGGGCACATGGCAGATGGTCAGATGAAAATTTGTTGAGTTTGGACTACAGCACATTTTTGCAAAGTATCACTTGTCATGTATAGAGAAGCAGATGTAATGCTGATTCCACCAGCATTTCTCACTCAATCTAGTCCATGCTAAACAGGCCAGTTAGGCATTAAGTCATGTCTCTGGGTAGCACAAGTGGAAAGTGTGAACAGAGAAACCACTTTATGTGAGGGCAGTCGAAAATTAGATCCCTTCCCCTCCTCACTCCTATTCCCATCGGGGAGGGGGCACTTATCAGCCTGGAGGACCAGGGCCCAGAAACGTGCTGGCGTCCTGAGCTCCAGAGGCTTGCCAGCACGCACGATCTCCCGCACTGAGAGCCCTTCTTCCTAGATGAATTCTCATAGTATCACAGACGCGCGCAGTCTCGATCGATACTGGATGGCAGACGTGCTCCCACCGACAAGTGTAGGCACAGGGCGGTGGATTTAGCCACCCTGCCTCTCTATCGCAGCATCTCATCAGTTCAATACCGGCAGAGGATGTTAACCAGCTCCCCAGTGGACACCCACCCTGTGGTCTCCACTTCCCGCTGCGGTTTCCCTCCGCAGTCCTCCCTCGGGGTCAGAGCCTTCCAGTCAGGCCTGGGGGCGCAGGGTCGTTGCTGTGCGGGGCTCCCCAGTGGATGGTCCCGTCCCTGGAGGCGGCTGAGGTGCGAAGGGTCGCACTCCCTCAGACTCCAGACCTTACCTTCCTGCGTCTTCGCCTGGGGCGGGAATTGAGGGGGACAGCAGGGGAAGTCAGCCCCTCTACAGACCTCAGGTGGCTCAGGGGCACTGCGAGGCGGGGCAGTGGTGTGCGCCGCCACCCAGCTTGGGCCACTCGACTGAGCCCCGCAGATAAAAACCCCGCCCCCGGCACCCGCTCCCACTCCTGATTGGCGGGACCAGTCGGGAGGTGGCCCAACCGGCCCCGGCCCGCGTCCCAGCTATAAAGCCAGCTTCTGCATGACCGCCGAGGCGAAGCTTGTGTAGCTCTTGTTGCTCGCCTGCTCTCGGCCCCTGTGGTGCCGTATTCCTCCTGGAGCCTGAGTGTTCCCGACTCCACCATGCCGAGGGGCTTCCTGGTGAAGCGAACTAAACGGACAGGCGGCTCATACCGGGTGCGCCTGGCTGAGCGGGTCTTCCCCCTGCTGGGGCCCCAGGTGGCGTCGCCCTTCTCCCTGGAGGTTCCCAGTGCCTCCCTGCCCGGTGAGGAGCAGGCGGCGCCCCCTACCCAGGAGGAGCCCGGAAAGGGGCTGACGGCTGAGGCGGTCCAGGAACTGTCGGGGTCACCCTGTCGGGCGGCTGGGGTGAGCCTGGGAATAGGCGGGCAGGAAGGCACAGAATGGAGGGCCGATGACAGGGAGGGTCCCAGACCCAGCCCCAGCCCCGCGAAGCCGGCGGGCACTGAACTCCGCCGGGCGTTCCTGGAACGCTGCCTCAGCTCGCCTGTCTCCGCTGAGTCTTTCCCCGGGGGTGCCGCCACTGTGGCCACTTTCTCTTGCTCGGTGGCTCCAGCGACCGCACCGACCTCGGGGGAACAGTTTTTGCTGCCCCTCCGGGCACCATTCCCAGAGCCCGCGCTCCAGCCGGACCCGGCGCCCCTCTCCGCTACCTTGCAGGGCCTGAAGCGAGCCGCTGGCAGCGAGCGCCGTGTCAAGGTACCTCCAGGCTGTGCACCTGGACTCACGGCTGCGGGAATCAAGAAGCCAAAGGCCATGAGGAAGTTGAGCTTTGCCGATGAGGTGACTACATCCCCTGTCCTAGGCCTGAAGATCAAGGAGGAGGAACCAGGACCGCCTTCTAGGGGCTTGGGTGGCAGCCACACACCTTTAGGAGAGTTCATCTGCCAGTTGTGCAAGGAGCAGTATGCGGACCCCTTCGCACTGGCTCAGCACCGCTGCTCCCGCATCGTGCGTGTTGAGTACCGCTGCCCCGAGTGCGATAAGGTCTTCAGCTGCCCTGCGAACCTCGCTTCCCATCGCCGCTGGCACAAGCCACGTCCTGCAGCAGCAAGCGCTGCCACAGTCTCCTCCGCCGACGGGAAGCCGCCTCCTTCATTGTCTTCGTCCCCTCCGGACTCCGGGTCCATTGCATCTTTCCTGGCAGAGGGAAAAGAGAATAGCCGGGCAGAGCGGACTGCGGATCAGCACCCGCAGGTCAGGGACAGCTCCAGGGAGGATCAGCACCAGGACAGTACCCCGCACCAAGGCCTCCAGGTGCTTCCGCACGGAGAGTCACCATTGCCACAGGTCTCCTACCCAGAGGGGGTATTGGGGCACCAGGTGCCTTCGCTGGGCAGTACCAGTAGTGGCGGGGGATCTGAGATCTTCATGTGCCCATATTGCTACAAAAAGTTTCGTCGCCAAGCCTATCTACGCAAGCACCTGGGAACTCACGAGGCAGGCTCAGCTCGTGCGCTAGCCCCCAGCTTTGGCTCCGAACGTAGGGCACCACTCTCCTTCGCTTGCCCTTTGTGTGGAGCGCACTTCCCATCCGCAGATATCAGAGAGAAGCACCGGCTGTGGCATGCTGTCCGCGAGGAGCTGCTCCTGCCCGCTCTGGCGGGGGCTCCTGCTGAAGCACCGGGCCCTGGAGGTGCATCTGATGGAAGTGCTCAGCAAATTTTTTCATGCAAGCACTGTCCCTCCACTTTTTTTAGCTCCCCAGGGCTGACCCGGCACATCAATAAGTGCCACCCCTCAGAAAGTCGGCAAGTATTGCTGCTGCAGATGCCACTGAGGCCAGGTTGCTGAGGGCCAAGAGACCAGATTTCAAGGCTGACCTTGGGGAAAACAGATCATAGGAATCTCTGTGGGGGCTTTCTTCAACTTGCAAGTTTACTTTCTTTTCCATGCTTTCCCTCCTAAAACTCTCCCAATGTTCTGCCAGGAGAGCAGACAGAAAAATGTAAAATCCCTCTCTAGAACAGGTATGTATACAGTATAAACATTCATGGTCAAAGACTGTCAGCTTTAAATCTTCCTCACTTTTCCCACTAAATAGGATTTTCCCCCTCAAAAGTCTGGAGACCCTAACAAATCCTATCTGATTTGTAATTCCTATGGAAAGTTGCAGTGAATGCATGCATGTCTCAATGTCTACAAAAGGTTCTGGCTACCAAAAGTGGTAGTCGCCAGTTTTTTTTTTCTTCTTCCCCTCTTGCCATTACAGGCACTTATGTAGTTTCTGTCTCAATAGGGTCAGATATCTTGCATTGTATATTCTGTGAATTAAAAAGTTATGTGATTGGTGCCAAACTTACAGGAGGGAAAGATTTAAGACCTGTGTTCATGGGCAGGAAATATGTTTGCTGCTTTTGGGGGATATGAAAATCTCCCTGGTAACCTTTTCTCAATTAGCCTAGTTTTTGGAGGTGGTACTTTACTGGAAGGAGTTGAGATACCCTCCAAAACCTTATCTTTAGCTATTTTGTGTGCAGCATTCAAGAAGAGCTGCGCTAAATCTTTCTTTACATAGCTTTTTGGAAATGTAGAACTTGTTTCCTGCTGTTTGACTGTTTTAAGTAAGATTTCACCCAAATTATTTAATGCTTCTGCTTCGAATCTCATACTGTATATATGAAACTATGTTCACTTTAAGGAAGATGTTAATACCTGTAATACACTATGGAACTGAATGGCAATTCACTCAATATTCAATATTTTCTTTTCAGCAGTAACTTTTGCATTTCTTTTTGTAAACCATATTCAGTGTCTCTTCTGTACTCATCCCCTAATAGCCAGAGTTCGGGATATTGGCTGAGCATTGCTTGACAGACAGCTTAAATTTGTAAGATGCTTATCACCAAATAAATGTACACAGACTGTGCTTTGTTTTGTTGCTTGTCTAAAGAATGGTTGAACACAGCATATTTTCAAAGTAACATTTCTTATCTCCCCATTGCCAGTATTATACTTTAGAATTTTAGTGACCCATTTGGACAGAATACTATGACAGGAGATATATTTTGCGAATGAAAAGCAATAGTATAGAAATGCAATTCATCTGAAGTATAGCTACATAGACTGAAGCTCCCAAAGGCCAAGAATATGTACTGATCTTTAAAGATATTTTCTATTGCCATTTGTTAAAATGTTTTTCTAAAAAACCTTAGAATAGTGTCATCTGTTATAATTTTAAGTGATGCCACTTAAAATTATAATTTTGCTAGTTTCAACACTTCAAGTTGGTATTTTCAGCCCATTTTATTATACATTACATATTATCAATCCAGTAGATGTTCATTTAAAACAATCTGAAAGCACCTTAGACTGAAAGCACTTTAGACACATGTGAACAGTTATGTTTGATTCTCCTTTTTATAATTCTTCACATTGGCTGTGGGAAATTGTGTATTTTGTTAAATTTGTCCTCAAGGATTCTTCATCCATTTGTTCATCTTTTTTTTATAAGCTTTCGTAGGAATTTTGGTTTGTATTTACAAGAACACAAAAAATTAAGTGTATGTGAACTCAGGAACTCTGAAAAGCTGTTTTAGAAATTTTTTATGGAAAGTTTTACTCCTGAAAGCATATTATAAAACAATGTGAATTTAAGAAATTAAAGAAACATAAGGCTGTGATAAATTGATGCTTTAACCAACTGCACTGGGTGAACTTTCTGGCCAGTCTCATGAAGGTGTAAATTTCCTGTCTTTTTAATGACTGTGGTGGGATCTCTGAGAAATAATTTGTAGTGTATCCTCAAAAGGAAACTCATTTTTCACGATTAGCTAAGATAATCTAGGTTTATGCTTTACATCTCCCCATTGATCATACAGCCCTGCTTATTAAATCTGAAAATACATGAAATACATAAGACAAATCATAGACAGGACATGATAAGAATATTTTTATTGTTATTAAATACCATGTCATTTTTAATCCCCCCACTGTTACAAATTTGTAGACACTTACATGAATGATGATACATAATTTATATTCTATGGTTTGCCAGTATGATGTATTTACACATGCAGTTGGTACCGATGTCATGCTACATTTCCTTAAGAGAAGCCCATTCAAAACAAAATGTGAGCAGCTTATCTACCACAGGAAATACTTCTGGAGGATGGAATTCTACCAACCTGCACCGGCAAGTTCAGTATTAGCAATATTAGATTTAACTTAGACTCCTGGGTCATGTTCCCATTTCTTTTTTAATAATATACATAATTTAAGCAACATATTTATGTCAGAAAAGTTTTTTCCTCCTGTCCATCACCTTCTTTTAGATACTTAAGAAAGAACACAGATAAGCCAGGATCTATCAGCCAATAATCAAGGGGCACAATCTCAAAACAGAAACAGCAATTTAACAGTGATACCACTTAAAAAGCAAAACATTAGAAAATTATTTGGAAGCTAAACAGAAATCAAAATTCAGCAATGATTTTTCTAGTTATTGAATATGTCATGGTATCACCTGCACAGCCAAGAAATGAGACTTGTCTTGGGAAGGAAATCGTTAATGCTAAAATTATTTCACTTAAGAATCTGAGATGCTAAATGAGCATTTGAGTGTTCTGTTTTTGTAACAAATACTCTATACAGATCTGTATTAACAGACTTGTAACTTTTTGCTCTAACTTTACAAATGCTTAAACTTAATTTTACATTTGTAAAAAAATTATACATTTATTGAGCCATAAAGCTGCAATGAGGCACAATAAATAAAATGAGACTATTTGTCCAATTATATTTTGGCTCAACATTAATCATGAAATTAAAGGTAAAAACTACTTAGACATAATTATCTGGGAAGGTAAAGAGTGTAAAATAAAACTCCACCCCCTCAAAATATGGCAACTTGGAGTGTGAGGAAAAAACAAATTGAATAAATAGTCCAAATCTAAAATATTAGGTTACAAATTATTTAAGTCCAGTGTTTTCTCAAATATACAGGAAGGAACATGCATGTTATAGCAAACAAGAAGGCCTGCAAGGATTAACACTATGTTCGTGCTACAGTAGGGTTACTGCTGATCACTGTTGGGCTGCTTGTCTCCTTAGGATTTATTGGCTGAGCCAGAAGAACGACGCAGCTTCATGGACATGCGGCTTTTGCTAGTTCGAGGAGACATTGGAGAGGCCAGGTCAGCCCCATCTACCTGCGTTGCTGTGGGAGCTTCACTGGGTAGAATCTCTGGGTAGAAGCCTGTAGGAAACAGCAAGAACATAGATATAGACATCTGGCTTCTCATCTCATAAGACATAACCTTTCTGCTACTAGTCTGGAGTAAGGATCCCACCCCTTAATGAGGTCTTTTAAAGAAAAAATCAAGCCCCAGATTTGTTTTGTTACAACAGCCTGCTAATGTATCTAACATCCAGTGATCTGGTGGCTCATATCATCATATTAGTCATAAAGCGCTAATCATCATGTCCAGAGCCAGGACCCTGGTAAAAGCAAGGGGAAGCAAAATCTCTGGGCCAGAAAGATGAGGAATTCAGAGCACTAGTGGCATGCAAGTAAGGATACAAAAAGCAGGTGAGAAAGAGTAATTCTACTTTGAGCGTTCAGGGAATAACAAAAACAAAACAAAACAAAACAAAAAGCAGGGAGGGGGTGCTTCACAACTCAAACTGGAAGAAAAAAGCACTGAACAATTCTAAACAGTTAAGTTCCAAAGAGGAACTCTGCACTATGAGACCATCATACATGCTAAGGTGTTTAGGGTTTTAAAAGGAGCAAGACAGATTCCAGAGGGAGGGAAGAAGATAAGAATTCTCATCTGAAAGTTGGTGAAAAGAGACAAATTAGCCTCAAAAAATATTAATTGAGAAGAGATAAGTAATGTTTTTATTTCACTAACTTGAACTTTTGCTATTACACTATTCAGTAATAGCCAGTGGAATCAGTAAATAAAAAATTTTGAAACAAGCAAAACAAATTCAAATAAGAGAACTCTGCGTCATTTACAAAGTAGTTCCTCATCTCTGTACTTTATTTCTTTGAATTGATTCTTCAATCTATAGCAATGCCACAGACCTTTGCTTTTTGTAGGCAAATTTTCTCAAATATTTTCCTAACAACACATTAAAAAGTCCCTCGAATCTAAAAAGAATAACAAAAATTTTAAAATCCTGTATATTTTAAGGCACTTTAATCCAGACTTTTCTAGGTCTTAAGTACATGAAAATTTTCTTTTTGTGTGTCACAAACAAGCAAGCATAAACAACCACACAGATTGCAGGGTTAAACTGAAAACTCTATGGTGGGGAGACTTTTGGCATATTTGTTAGCCAATGCAACATCCCACTGACACTTCAAACTTGGAAAAAATGCTAGTACTTCCATATAATGAAACATATGTGTTTAAATTGAAGTTATAAATATTTATAAGAAAAAGCAAAAATGTTCAATAAGGAGTGAATATTCTATAGAGATATCTTAAGTAATTAAGAATGTATCTGCAGAACACTTCAAAGTGTTTAAAGGCCAAATGTTATACTTTTCCTTGGAAATATATATTTGTTCTTAAGTATATCACTCAAACTCCATGTCAGCTACCCTCCTCAAAGTAACTTCTCCAACACTTTCTTTTCTAAATCAAAATGAGACTGGCCTTCAAAATACAAGGAGGAAATGCATTTTTGTTCAAATTTACTCCTCCTGAAGATCTGAATTGGTCCACAATAGACCCATATTGGAAAATTTAGAGAAGAATATGAATTCATGGCCCAGTTAGGGAAGCACTGCAAATGGACAACAGAAGGAAGGTGAAGAGCAGTAGCTCATGCTTTTCTGGTAGTGCATATTATTCCCAGTCATCATGAGAGGGCTTCCCTGGCTCTTTACCTTGAGATGACCAATGTTTTCTAGCGGAGGTTTTGGGAGGAAGAGAACTATCACTGCATTTCTTTCTTTGTTGTGAATGAAGAAATGGAGTAGCAAGCAGAAGCAAGAAAACAAAAGAGAAGATAGATAACAGATATGAGAGACATGGTGCACAATTTTACAGGTGTTAACTGAGGAGTAGAGCAGAGAGTAATCAGTTCTTTATATGAAATATAATTGGGCATGCAATGAGTGAGGGTGATGATGTTTCACAATGGTTAACATTTTGTAAATTTAAATGTTATACTTACCAACTAACAAAACAAGTTCAAAGAGGAAAAAAGGAAAAAGGGGGAAAAAAAGTCTATGAGAGTTTTTATAAATGTCTACATTTTAAAATGTTCATTACACTAGTGGATATTATCCTAACCAATCAGTTGTAAAATAACTAGAGATGTACGAACTGATATGGCACCTACAGCCATGTTAAATTTAAATGTAATTAAAATTAAATAAAAATTCAGTTCCTAGGCATACTAGCCACATTCCATGAGTTCAACAGTCACATGTGGTTTGTTGCCACCACACTAGAGAGATACAAAACAGTTCCCCCATCATAGAAAGTTTTATTGGAGAGCACTACTTTGTCAAACTTTATTTTCCTCACTCAATTCTTCAAAAAAACAGACCTCCATGCAAATTTACTCCATAGCTGTTTTATCCATTTCTATTACAAAATTTTCTTCTTAACTACACCTATTTCTAAAAACTTTTTCTTTCACTACTTTTTTTAAAAAATATTTTTTTAGTTGTAGATAGACACACTACCTTTATTTTTTTATGTGGCGCTGAGGATCGAACCCAGTGCCTCACACTTGCGATGCAAGTGCTCTACCACTGAGCCCCAGCTCATCTTTCACTACTTTTAATAACTATAAATAAGCTAATCTTCAGCTGCCCGTGTGCATATCCCAGCTTTATCACTAAAAAAAAAGCTTTTTTCCTCAAAAACAGCAAATCCTTCATGTCTCCCTTATTGCCTTCAAAGTGAAATCCCCCTTTGAGAGTTAAATAGGGGTTTTTGGCATGTGTGATATATAGTTATCAGTATCTACTCATATTTAGCACATGATAATTGTGGTATACACTGGATATATCCAAACTATAATTTACAGTAGGCAGGTGTCAACTTTATAAGTAAAGAATATAGTGATACCAGAATTTCATTTCACACTGTATTCTGCCAACTATTGATTTATGCAAAGTCATAAAGAATGCTGATTTATATAATTGCTTCTATTATTAATATATCCTCAAGGATAAGTTTTAAAAGTATCTACGGGCTCCTATGTGTATAATGTATCTTATTAACACTCTGTGCTCATATATACTGTGTCTGTATCTTAAGTACAATAACTGGTTCATATATTACACACTGACAATAAACTACTATAAATAACAGCATGCATATAACACATTATAAAAGGGAACTCAATGGACTGTTATTTATTATCATTTTGTTTAAACCGTGTAGTAGTTTTAAACTGATCATGTTTGTTATCAAAGTCACTGGGCAAATAGAGCCTTTTAAAAATACAATACCTTTGAAAGCAGCTTGAATTAATATTGAACTAAAAAACAATGTGAATGTGTTAGAAAGAACATGGGTATGGACTAGAGAGTTCTAGATTAAATACCAAGGTCTGTCATTTTATTAGCTGTTTAATTGTGAGCAAACTGACTTCAGACATTTTCTTACTTGTAAAATGGAGAAAATAACGGTTATTTACAAAATGGTGGGAATTAATGACTACATATGCAAGGCATGTGGTAGGTACACTGTAAGTGTAACTATTTGATAAGGCTATTAAATAAAGAAGAGCAAAAGTTAATAGACTAAAGAAAATGATCACTTATGAAAAATAATTGTTCATATGTGGAGAACACGACACCCTTCCTTAGGGTAAATACCCTTCCTTTGGGGAAATCAAAGAATTTATCCTCTCCTATGTTAATAATCTTATGAAATACAACCTTATGTTAAAGGTCAGATTACCCAAATTACCTTATTGCTTTAATTGTTAAAATAGCTGATAAGTGCTTAAAGATTAGCATAAATATAGCACTGAATGTCAAGAAGGAAACAAAACACATCATTTAAATAAAATAGTGAAGAAATACAGACAAACAAGTATTTTCATTTTAAGATATTCAAGAACTACTATGCTGTAGACTTAAGATCAGGTTAAGCTTGTAACCTTTTACTTCCTTCTTACAAATGAGAAAACTGGGTGTAGGATAGATTAATTTGAGTTTGTGTGGATAATAAATGATAGGATAATGATTTAAATCCAGATCAGTCTGATTTCAAAGACCAGATTTTTAGCTGGCAACCTTAAAACTATTTTTTTAAAAAAGATTTTTCAATGGATAGGAAAGGTAGAGCCTTCAAAATAAAAATCTCCAATAATTTCTAATTTGTAAATATGACACATATTGGGCAATCTCTTTCACCTCTATCAACAGCAAAAAAGAGGATGAAAATAGATTGTGTAATTATAATAATTAGGATCACGTACTCTGAAGTCAGATATATCTAGACCTCAGATCCTGGCTTCACTGAGTCCTAGGTGCTCCTGGGTAAGCTTTTTTTTGGGAAAATTTCATAGAACTGCTGTTGAAGATTGAGAGGATGCAGCTATGTGAGGTGGTACACAACCTGTAATCCCGGCACTCGGGATGCTGAGGCAGGAAGATGATGAGTTTGAAGCTCCTTAGGCTATGAGACTCTGTTTCAACATAAAATTTATAAAAAGGGGTGGGGGATGTATGTATTTCAGTGATAGAGTACTTGCCTACCATGCACGAGGGCCCATTTTCAAAACTCTGCACTGAAAAAAAAAAAAAAAAAAAAAAAGCCAACAAAGAAAGCATATGTAGTTTTAGTTTTAGCAGAGTGTCTGACACTCAGTAAACTGCTCAATTATTACATCATTATTTTCATAACAAAAATCTCACATCCAAATGAGTGTTCTATGTGGAAACTGAACCTAATAATTATTGTTACAAAAGGTTAATGGATGTTATTTAAGATCAGTATTATTTGCCTCTTAGTCAAAAACATAAGACAAATTTCAAAGTACTGAAGAGGACATATTTGGCTGCCTATAATTTCATACCTATGTCATATATTGAAGGAAACTGACTTTTCTATTGGTATTGCAAATAACACTTAGGATATTTATATAACATCTTTGAGGGGCTAAAATCTTTTCTTTCAATCCTGTAATCCCAGGGATTTGGGAGGCTGAGGCAGAAGAATCTCAAGTTTGAGGCCAGACTCAGCAATTTAGCAAGGCCCTAAACTACTCAGCAAGACCCTGTCTCAAGATAAAAAATAAAAAGGGCTAGGGCTATAGATCAGTGGTAGAATACTCCTAGGTTCAATCCCCAGTACTAAAATACAAAAAGAAACAAAAATACCAGTCCCCACCACCCAACTTTCTCTCAGATCATTTCAAAGCCTGGGAAGAGGGGAACAATTTAAAGTTAGAGTTTAAAAAGATCACCAAGCTTAAAAAAAAATTACCTAAGGCAATGGCAAAGATTTAATGATCTGTCCTACTCAAAAGATTCAGAAAGACAGGTCAGAATTAATGATTATCAGATCTATCCATATATGGCAATACAAATTTTGTGAGTCTGAGGTTACAATGAAGGTAGATTAGATGCTACTCTGGGTCTTCAATCACTCTAGATTATCTTTGACTTTGATGGCATATAGATTATATTTGAATCTTACTGATTTTATAAAACTTCTCTAATAGGAACCCATATGTTTGTAAGGTAATTATTTTCAAGTATATATTTGTGTGTGCTTCCAACATTTATAGCATAATCTGTTGAAAATAACCCAAAGGAAGGGACCTCCTGGCTCAATTAGAATAATACAGTAGGGATTCAAAAATATTTGTTTGATATAGTCAAAAAGACATAATACCAGAAAAATTATGGGAGTATTTTTAATGACAAAGTTTAGAAAGATAAAACAATTAATATATACTGTACATTTTAGCAAAACTGGATACTGTTTTTGTTGGCATTTTTGAATTTTTAAAATTTTAACAACAAAAAGATGATATTGAAAGGCAACATATTAGGGGAAAATGTGAACATTTTTTTAACTACCACTATAATTTAGCTAAGAAGAAGAGTGATTTCATTTTAAAGTTCACAGTTAGAAGAGAGATGTTATAAATACAAAACAAGTTTAAAAAAAGAAAGTCACTATAAAACTTTTGATATTTTCCATATACATGCCTGACAGAGATAAAGGGATTTTTTTTCCTGTAATTTTTTTTTTTAAATAAAGGACAAGAAAAATCTAATAATATTTTAATGTAGTTATAGAAGATCAACAAAGTGTGACATCACAAAATTTCCCTCAATGACCTTAGGGATAAAAATAATTTCCCCTAAGTATCAGTCTACTGCCACAGACAGTACACTTTGAGAAAATAAAGTTATGAAATTTATGGATCGATTATGATACACCCAACTCTTTCATATCTATTTAATACTGAAAGTTATTTATTTAAAAAATCTTTTTGAATTTAAATGTCACCACAGTGGGTATATTACTGTTAACAGGAAATGAAATTTATATCATACTGAACCAATTAAAGTAAGAGTAAAAAGTTTGTTTTTTATTTTTTTTTATTTTTTATTTTTGGTGTTAGGGATGGAATACAGGGCTTCAAACATGGTAAACATATATGCCACTGAACCATAAGCCCCGCAAAATAATTTTTATATACTATTCCAGACTGAATAGAAATATGTTATGGAATTGGTTAGAAAGAATATAATCATCACAGTGCATTTCTTCAAAATGTAATTTCAAATCACCGCATTAGTATTTTATTTTTTGATAGTATTATTTTATATACATAGGGTATGCATAGGATATCTAAAGTTGATTTTGAACTGCAATTATGAATCCATTTCCTTAATATTGCAAATAAATTTTATTATGTTAAAAAACAAGCCTAATGAACTTCACATTATGTCATCTTTGCAAAGAAATCATGTTCACATTGCTATTATGTGGTTATTTCATGTCTTCTCTCTCCCACTTTGAGTTAAAACTTTAAAGAGGGCTCTATATGTGTGGAGTGGAATATGAAGGAAAATAAAAATATGACATAAATGGAAGAAAAAGTTATTACTATGTTTTTGCTACTACAGGAATACATATTTTTTTATTTTATTGTGTTGAACTCAAAACCATGCTGATAAAAAATTTGTCATGACTATCAAAGTTTGCAAAAAAGCATATAGAAATGTATTCAGTCACAAGTTGTGTACTGGCAAAAAACACCCTTTCATAAATAGAATCTTAAAACTTAAATGTTTCCTAAAGGCTAAGGCAATTAAAAAAAAACTAATTGAAAAAATCTATAGCCACAATATTAGGTTGATGTTCAAATTCACATTTTTATTACTTAATTGGGTCTTAATAAATTAAGAACACTAATACATTAAAAATGAAGCCAACAGAGCCTTGACTTGGCTGCTATAGCATCTTTTGATTAGCATTTCAGAAAGTGAGAATATGACTTACTTCTCATATTGTATACCTAGCTAAAAGTGTGGGATGCTATGCAAAATATGAGAAGGACATTAAGATGACAAATATGAAAGGTTACAACTGGGAAACAATTATAACATTAAAACTGAACAGACCTTATAAATATAAGGGGAGAAATGAGTCCAAATGTGACCTGATTATCAGTATTTTTCAGTTGTGAAGTTTATGGTTTGACTATATGATACACAAAAGTGTTACTCATATCAATTTTAATACAGTCTGGTAATCATCAGATATTCTTTATTATTAAACAACCACATTGCCAGGTATACTTAGTTTGCCTTTTTGCTGTTCATTAATTTACTTTTTAGTATTTTTCTTTTACCTTCTTTCTTAATGCCAAACTGTAATTTTAGATAGTGTCAATCCATTAAAGCAAATCTTAAAATTTATCTAATTTTCAAGATTCAGCCCAGTCTAATGTGATTTTCTCTTTGCTATGTCTTTTATATTAACTGAAATGGATCTAAGATTTTTGGTAAAATTATTTTTCTAATGGCAAATTAATGATGACAGGAATGGAAGCTTTAATTGCATTAACTAAACCTCAATTGAAAATTATAGTAATTTATTTTTCAAATAGATTAGGTTAAAGAGTGCTGTGCCTTTTAAACTTATAAAGAAAACATAGTTAATGTAAAGAGAACTTTAACTTCATATTATGTTCTCCTTTCCTGCATCTTATTACAACAGTCATCTTCCATTTTAGGTGCCTAGTACAGTCCAAGGCACACAGAGAATAACCACAGGATGACTTAAGAGATCCAATAACAATGCAACACATTACAAATACAAAGACACACCACTTCAGTTCAATAGTACTACTTTTTCATGCTGAAAAACAAACAAACAAACAAAATAAAAAGCACCAATATAACAAGATGTAACTAATTTCAGCCAAGGGGTTCTATTATTAGTTATTTTAATCCCCAAACCATGTTAGTGTTTCATGCAGACCTGGGTTAGTTAGTATAATTCTGGAAAAAATTTAGTGACAATTTCTGAAGTGTTTAGTATGAACCAGGGCAGTGGTAAGTTTGTTTACTGTCTGAGTTACAAGCTTAGAGCTTGCTAATTTTGAAAAAAGAAAATGGGAGAAGAACAGAGGGTGTTTTGGTTGACACTTTATCTTACCTTCAGATAAACAGAACTGATATTTAATGATCTAAAGAGGGAAAATAAAATAAATGAAACAATCATAAGGAGTGCAAGATATTACAGAATAGGAAGGCCATGAGTCATTTAATTCTTACTGATTTCTTCAAAATTAGTTAATTGTATTAATGCAGTACCCTCTGAACAATCCTTAAATATAACATAATTTACTACATAAGTACTTCTAAATCTAGACTAGTTTAGCTTTATTTGTAAAATTAGAGATTCAGATGAGGCAATATTCTTGGCCATAAAATTTGATCTTCTAAAGTTGAGAGTACATGCTCAATTTGTTTCTTTTGCAGATACTTCAGTAATGATCCCATGAGATGCAAGGGTCACTGACTATTAACTCAGATTAAAATGTGGTGCATGTACTTGTATGAAGGTTGTTGACTTTTTAAGGAACTGCAGTTAGATAAAAGGAAACAAATCAAATTTACAGGCCAAATTTGAATAACAATGAAAAATATGTATATTTCAATGATTAGAATTGTATTCAAGCAAGTTTTCAGAACAAAAGGGTATTGCATTTCAAGTTCCAGTGACAAGAAGTAACTAATACTTGCTTTTAATCTTACCGGCATCAGATGGTAAATGATGGTAGGGAGCTGGAGAAAAAACTTGTGCTGCAAAATCTTCAAATGTTGTTGGTTCTAAATGGTGCTGGACAATCGTTTGCAGATATCGTGCTCTCTCCTCATAGCTGATTTCCTTCTGTTAAGGATGAACTTAAATGCAGCTTATATGAGAAAGGAACATGTTTCATCAAAAAGGACCACTATGATTGCTAAATTTCATTGCTTCTTAGTAAATGAATCACTCATTATTCTTGCATATGATCAAAAATATGCCATTTTAAAGCATAAAATATACACCTTAAGTTTACTCCTCATGATACCACTAAGTGACAGCTTAACAGGGAGATATTTATTAGAAAATAATTATAATACTAAAATGTTGGAAAAGAGAATAGTTTGAGAAAGGATTCAACAACTGTCAGGTCAGGCTAGGCTCCTCTTGTTAATCAGCTTCCATTTGCAAATTTACTCTCAAAAGTCATACAATAAATATTATAATGCTGCCTTTAAAATACTGTCCAAAATTCTGTATTTTTCATTGGAAAGGACTTATTGTAAAAATTCCTGCATATCTTCTTCGTTTTCTAAAATCACTGCATTTTCTCAACAATTGTTCTCATTTTGAATGGAAGACTACTGTTGCTATAATCCTGGAATAACTCCATGCCGTTAAGATAAATACATAGCTGAATCTGTGTATCAGGAAAAAATACCTAGTCAATTATAACACTGAAACAAGCAGGAATATTTGCAAAGAGCCCACAGGACTCCTAAATACTGTCTAACAAAGCATCTACAGGGCACTGACACTGACAGAAAAATACTGTACTTCCCTTTCACCACATTTTCCTCTCTGATATTATTGACAAGCAACCAGTACCTTGAAGTGTTGTTGCTTTTGAACAACCCACTCCAGGCTTCCTGTTTCAGCAGGTCTGATTGTGCTGTTAGCACAGAAAGGGCGAGAAAGGGAGAGAATATTTCTGTTGTTCACGAAAGCAACTATGGAAATGGCTGTCAAAATGTAGAGCAGCAGGCAGCAACATACAATTATCAGGAAAAACTCACATGCTGACTTCATGTCGTATAGTTCTTGAACTGAGAAATCAGTTAACCTTTCTTCTACAACTTTTAAAAGTTTTCCTGCTGTACTCAGTGTGCTATGTTGACATTTAAATAAAGATAATAAAAAATGTACATAAGACATTTAAATAAGGATAATAAAAATATGCCTATTTGTTCTTTTTTCACCAAATTTTTTCCTAAAACCAACTTTAATGTTTCTTCCTCAAAATTCCTTATTCTTTTTAAAACTGCAATTCAATTATAGTTCCACAATTCTAGAAATTGTAGACCAAGTCTATACACAGACCAAAGAAAGTAATTTGAGAGGAAGACAATTTAAACCAATAATTCATTGGGAGATACCACAGTCAGTTACATTTGTAAAAGTTTATTAAGAAAGGGTAAAAAGTCTAAGAGTTAAAGGTAAGACTACAGTATATTCATTATGCATTTGACTTTGATTATGGTATCTTTTGCCTCTTAGATGCTTTGTACTCTCTTGCATTACTATTTATTTTATGCATCAAATATTGAAATAGCCTGAATTCCAATTCCTGACAAGCCATTGTTTTTAATTATGTACATAGGAGTTGAACTTCAGAAGAATTTTACTTCTGAAATGGGTAGCAACAAGATGTTATACTAAAATGATTGATGACAAGGATCTTGTGGGAGGATAACAGACATTTTTTTAGTTCAATTTAACATGGAAAAGTAACACAGCACACTTTTAAAGGGAGTTTATGGTTATAAATGGAAGAGGATGAAACTGATGGTTCAATCTAAATAATACTACATATCTCACAACTTGTTGGAAAGTACTTTTTTCATTGGGGGAGATTCACAGCTGCCGAATTTTCTGCAGTTAATAGAGTCCTTTGATTCACAGCAGTGCCCCTTGTACAAAAAATACTGGCCTTTGTGTATTACCAGAAACTAATTTTCTATTTGGCTGAAAAGGGAAAAATGGGGTTATTGCTTCTCCCTCCTACAGAGCTTTTCATTATGCCTGATGCACTCAACTTCTAAGCTCTTCTGAGAAAAAAAAATAACTGAAGAGGCAAGAGGTAGAAAAATGAGCTTGTTAGCACATTAGAAGTGAAGTATCTTGGTGGGCCCTAGAAATTCCCAGTGGTGTGTTAACTTATCACTCTATGCATGCTGGCACTGATAGTCTCCCAATTGATCACTCTCTTTTCGCACCAAAGGTGCTGCCAGGAAGCAAAGGCTGAAGGCCCACAGGAGAACAGTCTGCTATCAAAACAAGCTGTTTTTAAAAGTCTGCTTGAATGGGTAAAACGCTTCATGAAAAGTAGGGTGGAGACACCTACCTGCTTTGAAAATGCTCTACTTTCAGAGGGCCTACAAATGAAATATTTTACTTTATCTTATTATATTTAGAGTTTACACAAAAAATTAGGTAGAAAGAAAGCAAATGTTAATATTTCTAAAACAAGACATTTTTAATATTGCAAATTTATCAGAGGAAGAAAATGATTATCTAACTAAAACACATATTGAAGGGTAATTCTACTTTGCTATACAAAAGGTTTTTTATAAAGAGAAGCACTAATACATAGGGCACAAAACTAAATTATTCTAATATAACATTTTCACTTGATATAAAAACACACATTTTAATAAAATTACAATAAGTCTTTGTTAGGGAAAACAGTGTTTCCTAAAAGGATTTTTAAAAAGTTTATGTCTAGGTGGCAGAGTGAATCCACTAACCATTAGTGGTTAATTTTACATGGAAAATGGCAGGAGTCATCACATACTAGCACAGGCTACCCATCTAAAGTTTCCTTTTTGGGCGGCTGAACTTCTTCTGAAAACACTGTTAGCTTGATAAATAAAGTTTAAGGTAACTCACCTCCTAAAAGCTAAATTTCTTCATAATTTTTCAGGTTTGATGTAGACAAATACTATTGAAACAAACCAACCTGATCTATAGTACATTTGCCTTTTCCCTCTTTACTTCAGAAAACATACATTAAAGACATATAATAAACTCCAAGTACTTAAACCATAATCCTGGATCCACAAGAAGGTACTTTTGTGATGGTAATGATTATAAACTTCCAAACAGCGCTGTTAGCATCTGCAATTGTAACCAGAATCTAAAGCAGTTAATTCCTGTATCTCCTTAATAATAAGTTAGGCACTTTTTCCTTACAAAAGGCAGCTCTAGGCAAGAGTTATTAGTTCCTGTAAGTTGAGTGGCACACACAAACTCAATGGCTACAACAAGAGGACAACTCAAGCTATATTCTTACTGTGAGTGTTGCTAATGGTATTGAAATTAAAAAAAAAATTAAGTGTGGAAGATAAAAAGCTGAAGGTAAACTAACAAAAAATCCACAACAAAAGTTTAAAGTACAGATCTAAGTTGAATTGAGAGGGTTTTATTGTAAATTTAAAACAACTCAAGCCAAAGTTAGCTAAAAATACATTTGATAAGGGAGGCTCTTAGCTGGTAGGAATCTTTAATATAGAACTAGCCAATCAAAAGAAATAACGCACAGGTGCTGCAATCATAGCAATATAATTATCCACTAATCCTCCTTTCTGCAAAAGCAGAAAAGGGAAGGAATATTACTGTTCTAAAAATAATAAAGGGAACCAAACATTCTCTTTAACAAAGAAATAGTTTAAATCTAATCTGCACTTCAGTAATGTTAACATTATTACGTATTTTAAGTAATTACTTTTAATTTTAAACTTCCAAGACCAGCTGTTAAGAAATAGGGGTTCAATTTCAGTTTGGATCTGGACAGATAGGTATGAATTCTCTTTAAAACAGTTTATCTTTATGTTAATGAGGATACCACCACCTGCTCCTATTTACTTTATTGGGGTATAAAAGGATATAAATACAGGATAACTTAAAAGTGCCCCTACATCTGCATGAAAATAGTTTATTTTGATGCCTGGCTCACATTTTTGTAAACAGTAAGTGCTACCTCTTGGAGGACAATTTTCAATGTTGGTTTAAGAAATATACCTATATTCATATGCAAGAACTCTTTGATAATACTGGTAATATTTATTTGTAATATGTAAACAGGGCTTTGATTTATTCTGATGTAAGGAAACTGATTTCTCATGGTGAAAAACAATATGAAGAAAAGACATGTCAAAGGTTAAGTAATATGAAGTGGTTAAGTTTTATTAATACATAGGGAGAATAAAGGTAGCTTTTTTTCTTTTTTGGTAGTCCTGGGGATTGAATCTAGGATTGCTGTACCACTGAGCTACATCCCGAGTGTTTTTATTTATTTATATTTTAAGGTTTGTTTTTTTTTTAACTTTGAGATAAGGTCTTGCTAAGTCACCTCGGCCTCCCAAGTCACTGGAATCACTGCCATGCACCACTGTACCTGGCTAGATTTGGTTTTGAAGCAATAGCTCTCATTTTCCACAAATTTCTTGCTTTTACTGTCAGAAATGGGAACACTTTTCAGTTTTTTGATCACTGATTCCATGGCACACCCCAGTGGGTTGTACATACAGCTTAAATTATTATTACATTGTTATTAATGTAATTTGACTAGCCTAAAAGAAGTGGAAATTTTTGTGTATGCATGTGTATATACATACATATTATACAAAAGAATGAATATAAAGTATAATTTTCACAAAGAGAGATTATGAAAGTTAACAGTTGTAGGCAAATAGCAAAGATTATATTATCACTTATTAAGTTCATGTTCAATGTTTTATTTTCTAACCCAGAAAAAACATTGGCTCATTTTTAAACAAAGGCAAATATGAAGTGTTTATACCTGTACTCAATGCTATACAGTCTTAGGGATTAAAGGCCTACTCTGAAATTCCTAAATTAGTAACCAGTTGCCTTAGAATTTTTATTTTGAGACAGGGCCTTGCTAAATTGCTAAAGCAGCCTCCTGAGATGCTGGGATTACAGGCGATAAATTATTTCCATTTTGTCCTACTGTCCCAGATGCAGAACACCTTTTTGAACCTGTACTGCACAGTGAATGACCAATTATGGTAACTTTGAAATAATTACGTTTTTAGAGGTCTTTTGAGAAAACTAATACTTGAATGATTAGAGTTAAATATGTCTCCCATTATATGAAAATACATGAGGTACGTATGTTCTAGATTATGATTTTCAACCTATTTTAATGCACCTTTATCAATTTTATTGAAATATTAGAATTAAAATATTAGAATTGAAAACCTGGGACTTAATGGGTTAATAAAGTATAGTTTACTAGGAGAACAACCATAAGCAAAGAGGCCCTCTACTGCTGGGGCTAGAAAAACTTAACAGCCAATTTCAAGCTATCTTATTTTTGAGAGTGTGGTTTCACCCCACCCTTTGATCTTGTTGACCCTTTAATGAATAATAATAAAAAGAGAATAAAAGATAAGGAATAAATATGTAAGGTGTAACATTAAAATAAAACCAATAATTACTTCTTTAGACAAATTATAATAATTGGTTAAAGAAAAAAATTCACTAAATGTCGAAAGTAATTACAACCCATTATAAGTCAGCATTGAAACAAATATTTTCCCTCACTAGTTGTGATAATTTTTTAAAAGAAATTTTAAAACTTTTCATAAATTCTTCAACTGAATTCTCTCTGTGAGACAATGAAAGGGGAGAAAAAAATCTACAGATAAAATCAAATGAAGGTTAATTCTAGACCACTTTAGGCAGATTTCTGGAAATGTTCTATGCATTAAGAATAGAGATAACTGAAAAAAAAAACTTTAGAAAACAGGGTTGTTTACCCTCTTAATTGGTGGCTCTCTGGGAGCTGCCCAATATCGTGAGAGAGCATTTTATGGCATTTTGCTAGCCCAGGAAACAATTAAAATTCAAAGGTTTCTACTGAAACATGTATTGCTGTGCATCATATAAAGTTGAAATATCATAAATTGAACCACTGTAAATTGGGGACCATTTGTATTTAGGTTTATAAAAAGGATATCTTGAAAGGTATACCAAAATGCAGCATCATTTATTGAGAATATTTAGGACAGTCAGAACTAGAGTAAGGATACATCCACAAATGCTACCTGGAAACGGTCAAAATCGCCAAAATGATTATTCTCCTTGTCTTAGTGAGGAGTACAAAAATTTGCTTGGAAAAACAAAGCTGCAGACTAGAGTTGGGACTAGAACCTTAGTCTTTTAATTAACGTCCAGTACTCTTTCGACATCCAATCTCAATGATCTAGGTGTTGTGTATAGGAACGAAAGAAGATTAGGCCTGTTAATTATCTCAAAGATGACCAAAACAATGAAAATTAGTTGAAATATCTAAGATGAGCAGGTTTTGAAAAATGTCTGTTTCTTTTGTTATACTATATTTCATTATACTTTTATTATTACAGTAAAAAAAATCCTTGTCTGTCATAAAAGTGAAAAAAAAGTCATAGGTAACATTTTAGTTTTAAAAGGACTTGAAGTATCTTTAAACATTGTAAGAAAATATCATTGTGCAGTCTTGAATGATGAAAAATATGATTTTATTGAGATATATGAGTAGGTATCTTTTGAAAGTATATTTCAAGGATCCCATGTTATTATCAGTGGTGAAGCAGTGTATTTCCCTGAAATATAAAGGGAAATTAAGTGTACCATGACCTAACAGGCAGTGTTTATTTATTAGCTGAAAGCAAACTGTACTGCTTACCTTACAAAGCAAAATCTGGTAAATTAATGATCTGGCAGGGGGAGGAATATTCCATTTTTTTCCCTATTGTAGCTAATTTCTTCACGAAACATATAATTTAGTTCATTTTCAGGAAAAATAAAACTTCTTTAAACAAATAGAATGAACCCAGATACTAATATTATTTACTTACATCATATTAACAGAAATAATTCTCAAAGTCTGCAACAGGTTATGACAAATTGTCTATTTTTATGATGCCTTACATTAATGAAATTCTTCAGTAGCTGATACTATCTACATCATGAAGGAAAAGCTGTGATTTGTCAGAGCAGACAAAGCTGGGCTTTAATCCATCCTTTTAACCATATTGCCAAGACTATATTGTTTTCACTGCGTCTCAATTAGGAGACAGGCAGGACACCTGGTACTTCTTTATCTAAGTCCCATGGGCTGCCAGATGACTCAAAATCCATAACAGGTGCTAAGGCAGTGTGAGGATAGCCCTATTATTGAAAACTGGAGTTGAATAAAATTTGTACCATATATAATTGCTCATAAATCAATTACTAAATGAAACATTAAGTAAAAAGTCAATAAGCCCATTCCTACCAAAGTTCATGTAAATACATTTAAAAAGATTAACCTTAATAGGCTTAAATTTTTAAAACTACCCTAAAGGATGTGAAAATCTTTTCTCATTTAATAATCTAATATTCATTGGTGGTTTCCAAAAAGTACCAACATGATTATCAAACATGTATATATCTTCCACTTTCATGAAAGTTGTATAAAGCAAAACATCTAAAAGAAAAACTAACTTATTTGGATTCAAATTTAATAAAATTAAAATTTTTACTCATTATTGATAATATCTATGTAAAATATTATTCGTTTAGCATAATGAGGTTTTTATAGTAGAGAGAGAATTACTTCAAAATCACTAGTATGAGTATGAGTTTTAAAAACACTGGAGATACCAGAAAAGGAAATTAAATCAAATTTATAACCTTATCTGATATGTGAACTTGTTCCTTTTGGGAGCAAAAATTTCAGTAGATTAAAGTTGAAGAAATGAATGTATATATTTGAACTATAAGTTGAACACTGGAAGAAGACTGCAAAAAGGAAAAAAAAACACAAGTGAAATTTTACAGTGTACAATTACTTAAGTGTTATCTCTACCTAAATGTGCACTAATTTAATTAAGATTTTGTTTAAATGCTATAATTATTGGGAATACAAAAATGATTTTATTATCATAGTAAGTAGTAATAAAGTACAGCAAACTGTCATTTAAGACAGTGTCATAGAATCTGTGATAAGCAGTATATTGGCTTAAACTAATGCACTATATGCCCCCAGGGAATGATAGGCTTAGACACTGGACTTTAACATCAAAATCTATCCATTAATCTTGACTTAAATATAATCTATTCTGCAGTAAAAGGAAGAATGGACATTCAATGAATTACTGTTTTTGAAATACTGCACTGTTGCCCATTTGCTAAAATCACTTAAGGGGATATGAGGAGATGGAATACAAGTAAATTTTATAGATTTACTAATTTTACAAAACATGCATTTGACTTTCTTCAAATTTGGCAAGAGCACCCCATTAAAAAAAAAAAAAACAGATTTAAAGAAGTTTGCTTAAAATATCTCTCCCTAATCCTATATAAGGAAAGGCTACATAAATTGCAATACTGCAATATAGTCAATATCAGCTGGAAATAAATCATCTGTGGAAATATACTGTGGGGTCAGGATCCCTGCAGACTGAAAATAAGTTTTAATAAAAATATTTCACACAATATATACAATATCTACTATATATCTCAGCCTATATCTATCTATACCTATATATATGATTGTTGTTTCTTTTACCAGAATGACCAACCTACCATTGATAGGACTGATCAGAAGAAAATGGAAAGGCCAGGAGAGAAGATTTAAGAGGAGTTTATGCAAATATCATGGTACACAGTACTTCATAAAAGGGAAATAACCCTCACATTTTTAAAGATACTCGAACTAGAAAGAATTCAATGAGATAACCATACAAAATTAAAATCATTATCATTTTTTCATGTAAATGATAATATAGTATTTAACCTTAAGATGTGATAACTAATTTATCCTTAATATATTATTTTGGCACTTGCAACTGTTACACAGAAAACTAATTTATATTTATAACTTAAATGTATTCAGATGCTATTTGGGAATTCTAAAAAGCAAAGTGTAAACAAAATTAAATTAAATTTATAACCTTATTTACTATGTGAACTGTGGTGGTTTTAATCCACTTCCTTCTCTTTAAAATTTTTATGGATATAAAAAATACATTATTTTCATCAAAGCATAAAAAACATAAAGCAAAATTGACATTTGCTCTGCTATAATCTTGTGGGCTAAAAATAGGCAATGGCATGTTAACAAGTGATTACTACAGGTGGTTGTTTAAATATATTCATTTGCTTTCTTTTTGATGGTAGCTATGTGTTAAATAAAAGTCAACACTCCTATCAAGAAAGTAAATGTAGAAACATCAGTTCTACAACAGCTGTTTTTGTTCCTTCTCTTTTCTGAACAGCAATTAGTAAAGCAACCCCTTCCCCTCCTCCCTGGCTGTCAAGCTGTTCAGAGCAGTTTGCAACTTGACAATGGTACTATTGTGAATGCTCTCTGGGCTTCCTTCCCACAGAGAGTTAAATGGGCAGTTCCTGCTGCCCATGATTGGTGTCCAGTGAAATAATACTCAAGAGCCAGGTTTTATCAGCTTCACGCCAAAGAAGTGAAGCCAGGGAACCCAAGCCTTCATATCATACTGGACCATATGCCAACCCTGATGGCCCCAAAGGTTTATCACTAAGAATCAGGATCCATCATGTCCCTTGTGAAATTTCACTTCACATACCTTATGTGAAATGCAAAGCTTCACTAAAAACCGAACCTTCTTTACAATTGGCATGAACAGATGGACGGTAACAGTGGTTTGGCAAGCATAAGTTAAGATTTAAATAGGCTGTATTCTAGTGTTCAAGAGGAAAAGCAGTTAGAAGAAATGGAGAGATTTGTGACCCATCATTTTGTTTTAATTTCATTATTTAGTTATTAAATATTCAGTATCAAAAGACTTTATATATATTAAAATGAAAAGAATGGATTAAAAGCACTTCAATTCCTATGTCAAATAGGCTTAAAGACTAATTTGAGCTTTACATACTTTATTCTTTGCTCTCTGAAATCCCTAAATAGCATCTGAATCTACAGTTGTTTTTGAATTTAGACACTAGAATAAAATTTGCATATTATATAGTAAGTATGGTGAATAATAATGTAAGCATACCATAGCATCTTCACCACTAATAGAACAAATACAGGATTTTAATGAAAGGGGAAAAAAATCCCTGTTATAGTATAGGTGAGAAGTTAAAAATGGAAGTGGAGAAATATCAAGTTTGGTTGCTTTTAATAGGGAATAGTTTGCCCATGCTCTGATGGAGTTCTCTATTTTCCTTCTGGCACACTGTGATAACACCCAACTGTCTGGATTGGCATATGTAGACCATACTGTCACACTGGATTTGACAAAACAGATAAGATGATGGTAATGATTTTTCTATGCTATTTTTTTTTGCCACAAAGTCCATATACTATAAGAAAAGAATAAAAGCATTCAATTTTTCAGTAATGTGTTAAAGGATAATAATGTGTAAAAGCACATTAATGTAGAAAAGCATTTTATAGGGAAAGTGTAAAGGACTGTTATGCAAGAGGAATATCATAAGTCTATCATAAGAAATATAAAATCTCAAATGCTGTTTTAAAAACAACAATTACATGTAAATATTAACAAATATTTAGAGACCTTCTTAGCCTCAATAAGAAAAAGTAACACTGATGCTATTAGCCTGTCATTTATTGCTTAAATAATTATTACAAAAAACAGAGACTTTGAAAATAAATAAACTTAGTTTGGAAAGGCTTCTCTAAAAATGAAAAATGGTAAATTCAACTATAACTGTTCTGCTACTCAATAGGTGAGAAGTACACAAAAGCAGAAGGAATTGTCACCTTAGACACAGACTGCCATATTACTGTTGGCAGCATTAGAAAAACCTTAAGTTCACAGCAGGTGCGGTGGCTCATGCCTATAATCCCAGCAGCTTGGGAGGCTGAGAAAGGAGTATTGCAAGTTCAAAGTTGGCCTCAGTGAGGACCTGAGCATCTTAGTGAGACTCTGTCTCAAGGTGGAAAAAAAAAAGGGGTAGAGAATGAAGTTCAGTGGTTAAGTACTCCTGGGTTCAATCCTGGGTACCAAAACAACATCAACAACAAAAAAAACCCAAACAAACAAAAAACATAAACAGGGCTGGAGCTGTGGCTAAGTGGTAGAGCGCTTGCCTTGCATGTGTGAGACCCTGGGTTCTATACTCAGCACCACATATAAATAAATAAAATAAAAGATCCATTGACAACTAAAAAAAAATTTAAAAACCCACAAAAAACAAACCAAGTTTGCTTTTCTTTAATTACATTATCTGGTTTTGACTTACTTCTTGGTCTTTATGTGCCACTACTCTTTCTTTTGCCTTATATCACCCAGCAGTATAAGCTTCTGTTTGTTTTTTCTTTTTTTTTTTTTTTTGACCACATCATACTTGTAAGCCTCCAGGCAATTTCCCACCTCTGAAAAACTCTTCACTAACTGCCTATCTTGAAAAGTCCCTTGTGTCTTTGGAGTAATTAGCAGAGCAGTCTTCTTTGGTAAAGCCACTCCTAATTCCATCCCACCCATCTTCTCCCACTTAATATTGATTACCTTTGCCACCCTACTTTGTATATACCACTACTGCTAGACTCTCATCAGTGTGCACTTCAGTCACCTATTCATAGGACTCTTCCCACACCAGTCTGTAAGCTTCTTGAAAGCAGTGACTTACTTTCTTTTCCTAGTTTTTTATCTCACAGTGCCTCCCATGTAGGAAGTAGACAATATCTGGTGAATAGATCAATGATCCAAAATTATTTAGCAATGTTATTAATGTTATTATAAGTGCATTAAGTGCTTGATACAGGGTAAAAACTTATATAGCTATAGAATTAGAACAATGTTAACAGAAGCTGGCCACATACTGAAGTCATTTTTTTTGTGAGCTCACACAGTTTAAATATAAGAAAAGTAATTATTACTGGTCCATATTGTTAAATCTTAGAAAAGACTCTCTTTAGAGAACACTGGGAGACAAGGTTATTTTTAGACATACTGGTTCAATTCCACAGAATAAACTTACTCTATTATAATTGCAAATTTACTACATGCTAGGCAGATTTACACTAATTGCTTTGATATCTTTTTGACCATATTGTCTAGATTTGCTAGGCCAAAACTAACACCTCTAAAGGTATGCAATAAAAATATTCCCACAATGATTTTAAGGAAGACCCTCAAAACCACTGAACAGGCACATAATTGCCATTTATTGAAAGAACAGCTGAACAAATGAAAACTGATGTAGTAAAGAATATATTAGTCACCACAGAATATATGCTGCACATATCCAGAGCCCCTGTTTAATTAATTACTCTGCATATGTAGCCTATGAGGCTTAGCAGCAAAATCTGGGCCAACAGAATGTTTAAGCACAGCAAAAAATTCTTAACAAGTAATACCCATGTCTTTAACACAGTAGACACAAATGCTCCAATTAGAGATTATCAGGTAAACAAGAATGTTGTCTACTCTTTTTTTTTTTTTAAAGAAGAATGTTGTCTATTCTTTAAGAGGTTCCACTACAATGAGTTAATATCAATGGCAAAATGGTTGCAAGCATTTCAAAGACCACAAGAAATTTCAAAGATCTCAAAACTTGGATCACTTAGCTGTTAAGACTTTTTTTTTTAAAAAAAGACTTATCTTCCCTTCTTCTTCTTTTTTTTTTTTCGGTTCTGGGGATTGAACTCAGGGCCTTGTGCTTGCAAGGCAAGCACTCTACCAACTGAGCTGTATCCCCAGTCCCATCTTCCCTTCTTTTGAAGCACGAATAACCATAATTATAGATATTAGAGTATTTAACAACTAACCAATTTGACTGTGAGGTTTCAGACTTCCATTTAGAAAGTAGGAAGAACAAATGAGGGGCTGGGGTTGTAGAGCTCCAGTGCTCAGTGGTAGAGCACTTGCCTAGTGTGCGTGAGGCCCTGGGTTTGATTCTCAGCACCACATAAAAATAAATAAATAAAACAAAGGTATTGAGTCCAATTACAACTTAGAAAAAAATTTTTTAAAAAAAGAACAAATGACATGAGATTCCTAATGGGAAATCACTAATGTAGGTGGTGCCAATGTTAGAGCAACAAAACCTGAGACCTCACTAGCATCTAGACTCCCATAGCTGCCCTCTACTGCTCTATTGTGGCTACCACTTTCCCTGCTACAGAGAAAGGGAGCATGGACCTTACCTTTAGGGCTACTGCCTCCTCCTTGGATGGGATACCCAAGACAATTTCTGTCACTATCAAGTCACATGTCTTGGTTCTGTTTTCTCCCTAACAGATACCTCCACTGACTACTGGTTTCTGAAAATTATCCTCACCAAACAATAATGACCTCTAATAAAAATACACTGATAAACCAATAAAATAAAAAATCCTTGGGTGTGTGCCATTCTGGTTTATTTCTATGTCAGAGGAAATTTCTTGTCTTAGGTTCTCTCACACAGAGCTGTAGTCCAGTTTAATCTGAACTTAAAAGAATCTATACTAATCATAAGCTTCAAACACATGGATCATAAAAATACGAGTGAACTTTTAATGTATACTGGTAAATGGGTAGCAATTTTCTGTGAAAGAGAAAATATGAGTTAAAAAGCCACCCACTAAGCCGGGTGTGTTGGCACACACCTGTAATCCCAGCACTTGGGAGGCTGAGGCAGGAGGATGGCGAGTTCAAAGCCAGCCTCAGCAACTTAGGCCCTAAGCAACTCAGTGAGAGCCTGTCTCTAAATAAATACAAAATAGGGCTGGGGATGTGCTTCAGTAGTGGAGTGCCCCTGGGTTCAATCCCCAGTACCAAAAAAAAAAAAAAAAAAATCCATCCACTATTATCCTATTACAATAAGTTACAAGCCAACAATCAGAGGGCAGGGACTATGCTGGGAGTCATTGAAACAAGGAGGGTAAGACAAACATTAATATGTGCACATACGTGATAATTACTATAACAAAATGTTTAAGACAATGTGAGCAATAAATTTGCTTAGTGAAGGAACTGGTTTTTTTTTTTTCCCTCCAAAGGATTATTTTAGTTAGGTTAATAAGAATTAGTGTAATTAGGAAGAGGTGGGCATTCTTAGGGTAAAAATGTGGGTTTGAAAGAGAAGGGCATTCATAGAAAATAAACATGATTTGGCTAGACATACTATAGAGTGTCCTGGGTGTCAGTGTGGTGGGGATGATTACAAAGAAGAGGGGTGGAATTAAGGAGGAGTGCCAGTATATTTGACAAAACTATAGTGAGAGAAATGAGGTTTGTGGGGGGTAAGATAAAAAGAATTACTTGTAGGTAGTCAACAAATATAGACCTATTTCAATACGCAGTCAACGACCATTGTCAATCTTTCAGTATACTTAGGTTTGTGTTTTATTATATTTCCAGTGTCAATATAAAGGTTAATAATATCAACCACCATGTAGCTGCTATTTGCTGAGCTGTTGCCACATATGACAAACAGGCTGCTTAGTGCTTCATGTAGATAATTTCGTTTAATCCTTACACAAATCCTGAGTTTGGTACTATTATTATCCTCTCTTTACTGATTAAATTAAGGATAGTTCATGTTTATTGATGTTATCTTCTGAGAAAATGAACTACAAAAGACAGTAGATACATAAAATTATGTAGTTTCTTAAGAAACTCATTTTCTGCTAACATGAAATGACAGCAATATTGATGGGCCCCCCTAAGAGTTTTATAATGTCCTATCATAATGAAAGGCAACCACATTAGTGGAGCCAATCAATTGCATTTCATTTAGTTTTGGCTCTCATACTTTTGCAACAGGTTCTTTACATTTGAGTAGTAGAACTGCAGGGATAACAAACTGTGACTAATTGAAGAATGATCATTGACTTCTTGTAATTTGTCTGATAAAGTTAAACAGAAACCCAATTCTGGCATTTAAGAAAAAGTCAATCTAAACAGATTAGAAGAAATCAAATAATATTGGCTGTGGGAGGAAAGAATATTAAATTGAGGTATAAAGTATTTCCTTAAACATGTCATTTAATTGGGTATTATCCCTCATACTGATTTCAGAATATTATATGTATAGACACCCACAAAGCTCTAAGTTGTAAATTATAAGAATTATAACAGATAGATATGTTGCATTCTATCTGCTCAAATCTCATCCTTTAAAAAAATTTTTTTTAGTTGTAGAATGACACAATATATTTATTTATACTTACTTACTTATTTTTATGTGGTGCTGGGGATCAAACCCCATACCTCAAACATGTGAGGCAAGCACTCTCCACTGAGCTACAGCCCCAGCAAACCCCATCCTTTCAGACCCAGATTTTCTATGTATTCTTTCCTGATCTTCTTATTCCAAACTAATTTCTTCTTCCTTGGAACTCTTGTATCTTCTATTATTTTACTATAATATTTTCATTTTATCTTCTATAATAATTATAAATGTACATATTATTTTTTCCCTATTTCTTTATAAAAACCAGACGACCATCTGATTGTTTTTTTTTTTTTGCATTAATCTTGAACTCTTTACTACTACTGTGTAAATGATCGATATTTTTGAAAGAAGAAAAAAAGTATGGTTGTATTTCTTGATGTGGTGGTAGTTAACTATAATTATTCATCACAGTACATTTATGATTTATGTACTTTCCTCAAATTACATTCTGCAGTAAGAAAGAAGAAAAGGAACAGGATGTGTCGGTTCATTTTATGGATCAACATGGCTGGGTCATGGGACCTAGTTTTTGGTTAAACACCAGTACAAATGTTACTGTAACTGTGACTTTTCTTTTTTCTTTTCTTTTCTTTCTTTCTTTCTTTCTTTCTTCTTCTTCTTTTTTTTTTTTTGGTGTGATTGCTATTTAAATCATTAGACTTTGAGTAAAGCTGATTATCTTCCATAATGCAGGTAGGCCTCATTTGGTCAAAGGCCAGAGACAGAGGTCACTTGAGAAAGGAAGGAATCCTACTTTCAGATACTTTCAGACTGAGACAGCAATATCAATTCTTCCCTGGGTCTCTACATTTTTCAGACAGGCCCTGCAAACGTGAAAGTCAATTCCTTCTTCTTTTTCACTATATATACTACCTGGATCTGTGGATTTTTTTTTTATCTGTGTATTCAACCAACCTGCGATCAAAAACGTATTTTAAAAAATTGTGTTTCTACTGAACATGTACAGACATTTTTCTTGTCATTATTCCCTAAACAATACAACATAACTATTTACATAGCATTCATATACTGGATATTCTAAAGTAATCTAGATATGATTTAAAGAATGCAGGAGAATGTATTTCTATGCAAATATTATACCATTAAATATAAGGTACTTGACTAGCTGCAGATTTCAGTATCATCAGGGGAAGGATTGATTCTATTTCTCTAAGAATGCTGAGTAATACAATGTAATTATATACTGTAAATTCTGAAAAATTTTAAATGTAAATCTCACATTAAAAAGAAACAGTATGTACACGATGGCATCATATTTAACATTTGTACATTCAGAAGTCAGTCAAAATGTCTTCAGGATCAAAACAAGTAACTGCTTTAAAATTTTTATTTAAGGAATAGAATAAAGTCACAATGGCTAAGGTCATGAAATTAATGCTTTAGAATTACTCTCACTGCAAAAAGCAAAAACAAATCAACAATAAAACCCCCCAACATTCTTTCTAGGTAACTAATAAATGGTGGCTAAGATCAAACCTGAAATATCCCTCTGGTCCAATGGTTACCTAGAATCTGCCAGGTCTTCCTCCCTAGGGTTGCAATTCAATTCTAATTGCATGAGCAAACCAATAAATTGAGCTTAAAAAAAATGTACCTAGCTGACAAAATCAGAGGTTGCATGAAAATGCTTTTCGAGTACAAGTACTGCAAGAAATGACAAGTGAAGTAAGGAGAGGTTTCAAAGCTTGAAAGACAGTCATCAATACTGACAGATTACTGTAATTCTGGCTGCCAGGATGATCGATTTGGGCAGCATATGACAATCAATATTGTCCTCATTTAGTGAACAACATTAGATTCATAGTTACAGAAGATGTTCCTAGGGTAAAATTTAAACTGTATTTAATGATTATAAATAGCACAATTTATGCTGTGGAATCTTAGTGGGTACTTTTACTGGGCATAAAATAACTGACCCAGTAGTACAATTATCCAAATATAATTGTTGATTACTTTTTTTATCCCTTCATTTCTTTTATGAGAAATAAAGTATTAACTGGTGGTTTTCAAAGCCTACTACTATTTCAATTCCTGTTGTAATTCATGTTAAGTGCATTGGTCTGTTTTAGAATGCATAGTTCTGTTTTCAATGAAAGTAAATTTGGATTTGTCAAAAACATACATTTTAAAATTTTATACATTATGTTTTGGAAATCAGTATTTATTATTTAAATTTAAAACAGACATTCCTATATTTTAACATCTTAAAATACATGTGTATGGTTGCAAATTATTACATCAGAATTTTGTGCATCTTTGTGAAAGAATTGCTATGTTCTTCCAATTAACAAAGGAGAAGAGTATTTACAACTACATACAGTTGTCCCTTGATTATCTGTGGGGTGTTTGTTTCAGGACCTCCAGGAATACCAAAAATCTATAGATGTTCAAGTCTCATATAAAATGATATAGTATGTTCATATAAGCAACGTGATCTTCCTGTGTATCCCTTAAATTATCTCTACACTACTTACAGTAATACCTCTACAAATGTAAATGCTATGTAAACAGCTGTCATACTGTATTATTTAGGGAATAATGACAAGAAAAAGTCTTAATTTTCTTTCAAATAATTTCCAGTTAGTTGGATTTTAGAACATGGAACCCATGGATACAATGGTTGACTACATTCAAAACAGCATTGGAGGGTTAGGGTTGTAGCTCAGTGGTACAGTGCTTGCCTAGCATGTGTGAGGCACTGGGTCTGATCCTCAGTACCACATAAAAATAAATAAATAAAATAAAGGCATTGTGTCCATCTACAACTAAACATATTTAAAAATACAGCATTGGAAAACAATTTCCTATAGCTTCTAAATTCAAATTTCTATGTCAAGAAAAATTTGTTTGATCTGATTTAATGTTTTTACTCTAAAGTGTTCCACAAGCAATTTTTCTGGTAGGAACTATTCAGATTTTCTACTTAAATATACTGTTTATGTTTTCTATTTTCATTTGCAATTGTCTCTCTTCATCCTAGAATTTTCACGAATATGGTATCTATTAATGTCTCAACATGATTAACAATTAAAGATGTCATAATCCAACAAATCAATATACTAACCTGCCGAACATAAAAACATAATTAGGCAATTCCTTGGTATTGGGTGGAATTATGTTATATTGACTGTAACCTTCACACATAACAGAATTCATCATTGGTCAAAATAATTCAACTTACTACAATTACACAGCACTTCCAAATTAATTTATCTCATGTAATCTTCACAATTCTTAAATGGGCATTACTATATTTTTATAGATGAAGAAAGTGAGATTCAAAGATTCTGTAACTTGAGCTGGCAGAGTGGCTCAGTGGTAGAGAACCTACCTAGCATGGTCGAGTCCATGGGTTCTATCCCCAGCACCACAAAAAACAATAAAAGATTCTGTGACTTATACAAGATTGCAAGGTAGAGATCAAGTTAAAAATCATAATTTACCAACTTTTGCACCACTAGTATAACATGAAAATCTGAATACAAGAATGTGAACTTGAGTATAAAAAAAACTAATTTTATCCTCAACATAGTTGATTTTGTATATTTTAACTTTTTTGGAGATGTATGCATCTTAAATGTTGTTTGTATATCAGGTCAAAACATTTGTTTGCTCAACTAATGGAGTTCCTGTTTTATGACACAAGAGGCAAATAGAGTTCTGTGTTTCAATTTATTTTGCCACTTTCCAAAAAGATTTAAGGCATTTTTTGGGGGGTAGGGGTAACACAGGAAAATGCAAACTCCTTCATATCCACCTCTGGGCTCTACTTTCAATTGCAACTGAAGTGAAATTGTGGAGGACACTAAACCTCAGGGTGAAAAACAGGATTAGGTGAACCACAAAAGAGGTAAAGGTCAGAAACACATCTTTGGTGATAAAGACATCTTTGGTGGATAAAATTATTTTATGAATAACTGTATATTTCATGTAAGAATAATTACCTTTCTAGAGATATACAGGAGATAATAAACTGAAAAGTTTAAATTTAAATACATAATAAACTGAAAAGTTTATTATCTGCTCCAAGAAACAGATTAAAACTTCAAAGGTTTTATGAAACAATTATAATGAGAAGAAAATCAGAACAGAAATTTAGAAAAACCACATTAGGAAGGGGAGAATTTGTTACTTAAGTACCTTGTTTTGTACAAAAGAATAAGGTACTGTATCTTGGGAGTGGAGCTGAAATTCCCCATCCCACTCTGCCATTTTTTTTTTTTTTCTTGTGGCATTGGAGATTGAACCCAGGGATTCATATTTGGCAGGCAAGTGCTCTATCACTGAGTTACCTTGGCCCCTGAAATTCCTAAGAAATCATGTGGTATGCAGACTTTAAAAATGGAAAACTAGGAGTATGAGTTTGATGAATCAATTACATAAAGTGAAATGACTTTCAAGATTCCTGATCCCAAAAGTAATGAAAATGACCCTGATATCTGGGTAAATTTAGCACGATTCACAAAAACTCTGAATGGTCTTCTTGAATAGATTATCCTTAATGCTTCAAAACAACAAGCAGTCTGTTTACTTTTCAAAACAATTTACAAAACCAACCAACAGACTGTACAAAGAGAAGAGATTTTGAAAATACTTCCTCCATGTTTACACTACTTACTCACTGAACTGGCCCACTGAAACTTCTTTTCAAATTGGATATCCATATGTATAAGAATGACATGAAATCCTATCTCTCACTCTGCACAAGTTAATTCTAAGTGGATCAAAGACCTATGAACTGGACCAGAAATAAGCAACTGCTAGAAGAAAATGTAGGCTCAACATTTCAACATATTGGCACAGGCACTGCCTTCCTTAACAAGACTCCTAAAGTGTTAGAAGTAAAACCAAGAATCAATAAGTGGGATGGCATCAAATTAAAAAATTCTGCACAGCAAAGGAAATGAGGATCTAAAGAGAGAGCCTACAGAATGGGAGAGGCTCTTTGCCACCCACTTCTCAGGCGATTAATATCCAGAATATGTAAAGAACTAAAAAACTTAACATAAAACCCAAATAACCTAATTAATACATGGGCAGATGAAGCAAACAGATGTTTCTCAAAAGAAATACACATAAATGGCTGACAAATATATGAAAAAATGTTCAAAACCACTAGCAATCAGAAAAATGCAAATTAAAAGTACATTGAGATTTCATTTCACTCTAATCAGAATGCCAATTATCAAGAAAAATGCTGGCAAAGAACATGGGGAGAAAGGTATACTCAAATTGTTGGTTGGACTGCAAGTATGAGATTCCTCAAAAAACTAGGAGTGGAACCACCCTATGACCCAGCTATTTCATTCCTTGGTACTTACCCAAAAGAATGAAAATCAGCATACTATAGTTATATAGCCACATCAGTGTTCATAGCAGTGCAGTTCACCATAGCCAAGTTATGGAACTAGCCCAGATAACCATCAACAGATGAATGGATTAAAAAAAGTGGTATACAGGGCTAGGGATATAGCTCAGTTGGTAGAGTGCTTGCCTTGCAAGCACAAGCCCTGGGTTTAATCTCCAGCACCGCACAAAAAAAAAAAAAAAAAAAATTCATCTTTTAGCTGGGCGCAGTGGTGCACGCCTGTAATCCCAGCACTTGGGAGGCCAGGCAGGAGGATTGCGAGTTCAAAGCCAGCCTCAGCAACTTAGCGAGGCCCTAGGCAACTCAGTGAGACCCTGTCTCTAAATAAAATACAAAATAGGGCTGGGGATGTGGCTCAGAGGTGGAGTGCCCCTGGGTTCAATCCCCAGAACCAAAAAAAAAAAAAAAAAAAAAGTGGTATAGACACACACAAAATGGAGTTTTACTCAGTTGTAAAGAAAAGTGAAATAATGGCATTTGTTGATAAATGGATGGAAATGGATGGATTAGAACATCATGCTAAGTGAAATGAAAGGGAAGGGAATTCCATGAAAATAGAAGGGAGACCACTGAAATACAGAAAGGGGTTTAATGGGGAGGGAGGAGGGATAGGAAATGAGAGGAATGGGAAATTGGCCAAACTATCCCATGTATGGATATGAATACACCACAGTAAATTTCACTTTTTAAAAAAATTTTTTTGTTGTTGTTGATGGGCAGAATGCCTTCATTTTATTTGTTTGTTTATTTGTTTATTTGTGGTGCTAAGGATTGAACCCAGTGTCTCACATGTCTAGGCAAGCACTCTGCAACTGAGCTACAGTCCCAGCCCTAAATTTCACCTTTATGTATATTTATAAAGCACTAATTTAAAAATATTATGTAAAATAAAACTCTAATTTGTAGATCTCCATTTAGTAGATTTCTCCCACTGTCACTTTTTGAGATGGGATTGTGCTACGTTGCCCCAGCTGGTCTCAAACTTGTGTGCTCAAGCAACCTTCCAAGCAGCTGGGACTATAGGCATACACTCCAGATTATATTTTTAACAATGCAAGTCTCCTGAATTATCATTTCAGTAAAGTGACTCTATTCTGTGTTTTCAATTTAAAATAAATGAAGATATGAATGTTACAAATAAAAATGCTATATAAACATCATTAAGCTTTATCAATGTAACATATACAATAATCCATCTGTAATTTTATTTTAGTGTCAGAATGCATGAGAAATTATGTAGAATAAGGGTTAAGCAGATTTTTATCAAAAGAAAAAAATATATGTGGCAGATTACCAAGTTAAAAATCTATTTCATGTGAAAGGAAACATTTTTAAAAGCCTTCCTTTTAAATCCTAACATTCACAGGTTGTTGTATAAAAGAACAGTAACAATGAAATAGTGCTAATCATATTGAAAAGAGTGTATGGAAAACACAAATTCGTTTTAGAAAAGATCCATCAGAAAATAATTTAAAACTTTATACACAGTGTACACCTGGCACTATTTTAAAAGCTCTACATATAATGAGTCATTTTTAGTTCTCGAAACCCCAGGAGCTATTACAATTATTCTTATTTTAAAGATAAGTAAATTGAGGCTCAGAGATGTTAAAGGAAACACAGTTAAGAAAACCAGCATTTGAGTATAATCTGGCTCCAGAAACTATATTCCATTACTGCATGTCCTCTCATACTTCCATGTCTGTTTATGTTGTCCTATTAGGAAAGCTCTTAATCTCATCAACCAGATTAACTCTTATTTGTCCTTCAAGATTGGTTTAATCCTCACGTTCGTCAGAAGTGTTTCCTGATAACACCACCCCCTCCAGCTGAGTGAGAGGCTCCTTGTTAGTATACATATTGCATTCATATCTTTTAAAGCATGTAAGTTGAAAACAGTATGTTTCCCCAGCAAGACTGAGTTCTTTGCAATGATTTTTATTTCTGCACCTCCAGAGCAGCCGAATGCCCACAAATAACGGTACTCTAATTAACTAAAAGGCTACTACTGATTAAAACTATATAAAAGAAAATACATCATTCAAATATCACAATACTCAATCACTGGGGAGGAACTCCATCATTTGTTTATCAATTATCAGAAACTAACCCAAAAGTCTTCACACAGAAATATTTACCTTGAAAAGCGGACATACATTATAGTAGAAACCATATTGTTAAAAAAGGATACAAGTTTTGATACAATGGAATCAGTGATTTCAGAGCACGGCTTGCATTTATAGCTGTTGCCCGAACCATAATGGGTAGAACCTTTCCATTCACAATAGCACCATCAAAAAGTGGACCAAAGAAGGGAACCTGATAAAGAAATGAAAACAATTTTATATTGTATATTTAAATTGTAGAAAGACTATAAACAAGAGCAATCAAGAACATTTTGTATTCAAAAGTGTTTCTGCTTCTTTAGTTCTTCCTTGAGTAAAAAGTCTGTTCAATAATTAAATCATTTTCTATGCTAGATCACTCATCCTAGACCATAAACAAAAAATGCTAAAGCTCTACAGGGTATCTACGCAAAAGAGCTAGTGCTTCATGTAACCAACTAAATAATTTATACATTCTGCCAATTTGTAAAGTTTTGTAATTTCAATTGTATATAGAAACCCAATGCTAGAAGTAACTTCCTATTTCCTCACTGAGCAAACCCAGGAAAGATACGTATCTTTATAGGCAGGAAGTTTTTCAAACTTTTGTGAGACTAGCTTTACTACAGAACCTAAAATACCTTACTTGGTATATGAGAAAAAAAAAATCTGTTTTGAAACTAAATGCCATTTTTATTGGGGAATGATAATTTCAAAATTCTATTTAGGGCTGGGGTTGCAGTTTAGTGGTAGAGTGCTTGCCTAGCTGAGTTCAATCTCTAGCACTGCCCTTCCACTGACACACATTATTTTATGAGTATCACTGGCACAAATGGTAGCTGAAGGTAAGGAAATAAACTGTGGAGGCATAGTGACAATTTTAGGCTTTATGGCCACAAACTGCTTTATTCTTGAAAAAAAAAATTTAAAAAGAAAACTGTAAAAATGTAAAAAAATCATTCTTAGCTTGTGGGCTATACAAAGTCAGGCTGTGGGCCATGGTATGTTGACCTCTGGTTTAGATAAATCTTAAAAAACCTGGCCATCAGCAAAATTCACACATGAAAACCTCAACCCAATTCAAGGAATTCTGAAGATTCTTGGTCAATTATCAAAGAATAAGTTTTCTACTGAAAGAATTCAGCTTAAAAAAAAAAAGAAGGAATGCAACGAATTTCAGCAAACTTTTATGATCTTGAAATACTTCTGTACTAGCTGTTTTAATCCTATGCTATAATACAAAAGACATCCAACTGTAGGAAAGATTACAGAACTAGGCTTTTTATTTTTTAATTGTAGTATCTTCATTTATTAAATGAACATGACTAAATAATCACATAATTTTAATAAGTATATAAACTAAAAATAAAGGAATCATATATTCTTATTCTAAAGGGAGGGTTTACTTCTTACTAAGTCTTAGGAAATGATCATTTTTTTCTGGGTATGGTAGTTTGAACCCAAAGGCACTTAACCACTGAGCCACATCCTCAGTCCTTTTTTATATTTTATTTAGAGACAGGGTCTTGTAAAGTTGCTCAGGGCTTTGATAAGTTGCTGAGGCTGATTTTGAACTCACCATCCTCCTGCCTTGGCCTCCCAAGTCACTGGGAATATAGGTGTGTGCCACCGTGCCTGTCATGATCATTTTTTTAATGAAAGATAGGTCCTTTAATGAGATTAGTATAAAGGAACTTTCATCCTGGCACTATTGAGCCATCTCCCATTTGAGCAGTTTCTTGTTATTAATCCTGTTTTATTTCCTTCTGTACCAGGTTTAAGATAATCTACTCTGCAATCAGAGTCTGGGCTGCATTTATCCTCATTTTCACAACCTGATGCCTGGTCTAATTTTTCTTCTGTAAGATGGAAAGAATTCATAAACACATATAGAAATTAAAAATCTATTATTAAAAATGGAAGCAACCAGTTCTTACCTCTGGCTTTTTCATTATTTGGATACTGAACATGTGATTTTTCATTGGATATATTATAATAAGAACATCACCAAATTCTGTAGGAATAATTCCTCTCCTGTAATCTCTGGTATGCTCTGACCAAACGATGTGCACTTCATCATTTCCTAAATGTCTCAACTGGAAAACCAAGAAAATAATTTATAGTACCTTATAAAAAGATCTGAGTATAGTCATATAGTTAGTGACAACAACATACTATAAGAAGGGGAAAATGTAAATAAATAAAAAATGCTTAAACTTCATTTGGTCATTTTCACAACATTTGAAACACATTTAAAGACAGTAAGAGACACTGCAGGGGACAAGACAAAATCAACTGTCCATAGTCAATGAGAAGCAGGGAGCACTTAAAAAGATTCACATATAGCCCATTCTTCTTAATTAGTAATTCTCTACTACCAAACTTTTAAAAGGTTGTTTACAAGAGTGATTTGAGATTCTTCTTTTTCTGACCACTCTCTGGAGGTGCTAATGTGCAGTGAAGTGGCCTGAAGGAGTCAACAGGAAGAGAAATAAAAGAAATAGGTAATTCATAAACTGGGTGATGATTTATTGAGTAACAGAAAGTGTTGTTTAACAAATTTCCAGGTTTTCTTTACTTATGAAACTTCCTTGAGCATTATTAGACCTTTAAAATGTTATTAGGATATCTGTAGTGCTTACAAAGGTGTTTCTGGCCATATGAGTTAATATTATAATTAAAACTGCATCAAAGTAAAGCATCCAAAGCTGGATTTCTTACAAGTTTAGAAAAATTAGCTTAATGCCTATGATTCTTGAATTTTCTTCTTGGTGATTATGGTATAAACATAAATTTTATTATTCTAGTACATTTATTGATTCTGCCACTGAAAACATTTGAATCCATGTTCAGTTTACTGAGATATCTGCACACACTGAAGCTGGGAAAGTTTGAAGACAAAACTAGGGATAGGTGTCATCAATATTTATGCTAATGTACAAGAAATTTCTATTTTTAAAATATGCAGTTTATTTTTGATTAAGGGCATAGGGTAAGGAAAAAACAAAACAAAACAAAAACAAAAAACCCCACAAAAAACTCAAAAACCAATGTGTGACTTAAAACTCTTAACATCCTTAACCTTGTAGTTAACTTCCTTATGCCTGTGTATAACATAACTGGAATGATATAAATGTGAGATGTGGACTTTATGACGTTTTTTAAAAGGAAAAAAAAAGATTACACAACTCAGAAAAGCCATGGCTCTATAATTTCATTTTTTAATCAAAATACTTTAAAAATATCCTTCCTATACAGCCATCCCCATGTGTCAGCTTCCCTAATAGGTTTATGTTAACTGAATACAAAAGAAATGTGAAATAAATTTAACCAGGAGGGATGATCCAATCTAATTTTGATACATTAATGTCATATGCTGTACATGTTACAATAGCAGCCAGATCTAATACTAAGCTCCAGGCTATACTGAGATTTCCAAATGGCAGATTGTTCTAAGTGATATCAAGTATAATTGAAGTAATAAACGATAGTAAAAGCTGAGCACACTGTCAGGAAGAATTTAAGTATTTACTTTTTAAAATTAAATGAGTTAGGTTAGGAAAGACAAGACAACTGAAATAATGCAGGTCTCAATTTACAGAAAATTCCTTTTATTTATCTGCTACATTAACCCTTGAACTCTTGCCAAAACTATCTATAATTTCTAGTGCCCACTTATCTAAAGAAACAAGAGAAAGGGGCAACTGTACTTTTATATTACAGCCACAGTTTGTCTTGAAATATCTTCCACACAGTATTAAGTCTGTTATAGAAGTTCAATGGAAAAGAACACATAATTTTGCCAAGATGTGGTAGTAAAGATTTTTGGCACAGAACCATGTGCATAACAAAGTCATTCTAAACATGTTTGAAAATTTTAAGGAAAAAGCTTCATAAATATGCTTATTAATTACATTCAAATGCTAAAAAAGCAATTATTTTGGTCTGTCATGAGGCACCATGTTTTCACTTTTTAATGTCTTTATAATCTGCTATACAACAAAATAGAAGACAGAGACAAACCCACATAAATGTGGTTACCTCTTACTAGACAAAGGCGCCATACATACATTGGAGAAAAGATAGCCTATTCAACAAATGGTACTGGGAAAACTGGAAATACATATGTAACAAAATGAAATTAAACCTCTATCTCTCACCCTGCACAAAAATCAACTCAAAGCAGACCAAAGACTCAGGCACTAGAACAGAGACTCTGCGCCTAATAAAAGAAAAAGTAGGCCCAAATCTTCATCATATCAGCTTAGGACCCAATTGCTTTAACAAGACTCCCAAAGCACAAGAATTAAAATTAAGAATCAATAAATGGGATGGATTCAAACTAAAAAGCTTCTTCTCAGTAAAGGAAACAATCAATAATGTGAAGAGAGAGCCTACAGAGGGGGAGAAGATCTTTACCACATGCACCCCAGACAGAACACTAATCTCCAGGATATATAAAGAACTCAAAAAACTTAACACCAAAAAACAAATAACACAATCAATAAATGGGCTAAGGAACTGAACAGACACTTCACAGAAGAAGAAATACAATCCATCAACAAACATATAAAAAAATGTTCATAATTTACTGCAATTAGAGCAATGCAAATCAAAACTACTCTAAGATTTCATCTCACTCTAGTCACAATGGCAAGTATCAAGAATATAAGCAATGCCTGTTCCAAGACGCTGACTAAGCTTGGTGAGTTGTTGTTCTCCCTTACCACACCATGGCATGCAATAAACTCAGTTTTGCCTCTTCTATTGACAATATTTGGGGAAGCCAACTTGAACAATATTCACAATTCCCATTAACAATGGGAATCTGATATTTGTCAGAGCTGACTTGGAAGATCAATGAGGAAATAAGTTGTTTATTTTGAATATATAGTACTGAAATAATTGATTTCATCTTTACAGAAAACTACAAATTTGGGACTTGTTTGTACCATAATTAACAATAAATGTCAAAGAATACTGAAGATCTACTTGCATGCAAAAAAGCAAAACCATAAAAATGTGAGAAGACAATGTAGGAAAATACCTTTATGATCTTGGGATATGTGATCTTTTAAAATTAGATACAATAAATAAAAAAATACAAAAAATAAATACAAAAACAACAACAACAAAGAATATAAGCAATAATAAGTGTTGGTGAGGATATGGGGAAAAATGTACCCTCATACATTGCTGGTGGGTCTGCAAATTGGTGCAACCACTCTGGAAAGCAGTATGGAGATTCCTAAGAAAACTTGGAATGGAACCACAATTTGACCCAGCTATCCCCCTCCTTGGTTTATACCCAAAAGACTTAAAAGCATTCTACAGCAATGCAGCCACATCAATGTTTACAGCAGCTCAATTCACAATAGCTAGACTATGGAACCAACCTAGATGTTCTTTAACAGATGAATGGATAAAGAAAATGTGGTGTGTGTGTGTGTATGTATGTATATATATATACATTATATATATATGTATATATATATAATGGAATATTACTCAGCCTTAAAGAAGAATGAAATTATGGTATTTGCCAGTAAATGGATGGAACTAGAGAATATCATGCTAAGTGAAATAAGCCAATTCCCAATACCAAAGGCCAAGTGCTTTTCTCTGATAGGTGGTTGCTGATCCACAGTGGAGCCGGGTGGGTTAGGGAAGAATGAAGGAACTTTGGATTCTGCAGAGGGGAGTGAAGGGAAGGGTGGGTTGTGGAGATGGGAAGGGTGGGTTGGTGGGGATGGGAAGGACGGTAGATGAGACATATTTTTATTACCCTATATATATGTATGATTATACTACTGGTGTGACTCTGCACCACCTACAGCCAGAGGAATGAGAAGTTGTGCTCCATTTGTGTACAATGTGTCAAAATGCATTCTATTGTCATGTATAGTTTATTAGAACAAATTAAAAAATTCAAAAAAAATCTGCTGTACAACAAACTGAGAAATTGCCAATCACTACTAAGTATCTTGGGAATTTTTGAAAGACCACTGAAAGAATGAATTTTTAGTGATTAAAAGTTAATAGAAATTTCAGATATATGTATATTTGGCATACTTTGTATATAATTTTACAGGTATTTCTTATCTCTTTTGGTTCTAAGACTGTCCCATGTATACTCAGCAGATTTTTCTACATTCTCAAAATTCTCAAAGAAGTTCCCACCTACATGTTTTTTGACCAAGATGCCAATTCATTTCTCAAATACAGTACAAAACTGTACATGGGAAAGGTCTGTTAACATGACCAGCAACCAAATCACTCTTCCAAATTCACTTCAACTGCTGTTGAAGCTATTTGGAATTCATGGTTGTTATGGTTTAGATTTGAGATGTCCCCAGAAGTTCATGTGTGAGGCAATCCAAGAAGTTCACATAGGTGAAATGACTGGGTTATAAGAGTCTAAACCTAATCAATGAATTAATCCACAGACTGGGATTAACTGGATGATGACTCTAGGCAGGTAGGATGTAGCTGAAGAAGTATGTCCCTGTGGCTGTGCCTTTGGGGCATATATCTGGTCTTTGTTGAATGGAGTGCGCTTTCTCTCTGCTTCTTGGTGCAATGTCCTGAGTCACTTTCCTCCACCACACTCTTCTGCCCTGATGTTCTGCCTCACCTTAAGCCCAAGGAATGGAAAGTGGGCCTTCTATGGACTGAGACCCATGAGTCCCCAAATAAACTTTTCCTCCTCTAATTGTTCTTGTCAGGTCCTTTAGTCATAGCAATTAAAGAGCTGATTGAAACCATGGTATATAACCCAGGCTACAAATTATCATTATTAATTTATGAAGATAAAGTAGCAAAATGAAATTCAACATGTATAAAATTGAAGTCCTTGATACATTATGTAATGTTAATACTGGAAGAAATCTTAAAGGTATGATTTCCCACCCAATGTAGGAACTCACTGCAATACCTCTGAATAGATACCTTGCCTCTGCTCATATGGTTATCTAAGCTCAAATCTGCCCTCCTGAAGCTATTTCTTCCAAATGAGCCTTACCAAATAAATCCAATTTGTATTTTATATATTATCTTTTTAGGTATTTGAAGATTAATATCTCAATTTTCTTTTCCAGGTTATTGTGCCCTTCATTCCCCTTCCTGTACTTTACAAAATGTTTACTATTGTGTATATTGCCTCAGTTTATTGATGTTTCTATTAAACTGTATCATCTGGAATAGAATACGATATCAACATATGTTTCAATATAGCAAGCCAATATTGGGACTTTGTTGTTCTGGTCACTATTTTTTTTGCATCTTTGTAACATTGCTTAAATCATATTCTAGTCAATTCAAATTCATAAGTCTTTTTCTTACAAAGTTTTTAAAGCAAGTACAAATGACTGCCAAAACTAGAAATAAAAAAAACATTTATTCTTTATTAAATTTTATCTTGCCAAGTTCAGATTTATCTTTAAGCAATGTCTACTGTTTAGCCTGATTTTGCTACTCAGTGTGTGTCGGCTCTCTCTTTTCCATATTTAGGTTATCTCTAAATTCAAATTCTTGTGTCTTCATTTAGGTTTTGAAGAAAAATGTCAAATGGGACAGGTTTGGATAAGAGCATTGAGTCATTACAGATTTCCCTCCTGGTTAAAAAAAAGTCCTACATTAATTAAGGGTATTTATCATGTGGTTACTATTTGTTAAGTGTTCACCGTTCTATGTGATTTGTGATAATTCATTTAATTTTCACTATAATGCCTACAGGTAAGTACAATTTGTACCATCCCTATTTTTATAGGTGAGGAATTGAAATTTAAAAGATGACAGAGCTTGCCTAAGGTCAAACAACTGGTAAAGGGAGAACCCGGATTTGAACTCAGGCAGGCTGGTTCCAAAACCCATACTTTTAACTAATATCCTATATTGCTACTTGTTAAATAATTTATGTGTTCTGAACATAATTATACTGTCAGTCATGAACATACTTACCAAACTATATTAAGACCACATTTCTTCAACTTGTTCACAACAAAAAACTTAAATGCTTTATATAGTCTATGGTTGTTCCTGATCAAGTAATCCTATTAAAACAAATTAAGTTATTTTGATGTGATTTGTTATGGTGAACTATGGTGGCTCCTAGTGATCACTATTTCACTAACTAAGTGCTCACAAACCATCTGTTCAAAAATCCTATTTTGCCAGGCACTGACATGGAGCTCATAAATATAATTTCTGCACTCTGTAGCCTGCTCTGTATCCTTTGTGAAAATCGGATGCTTGCCATTGCTACAGACTCAATGTTTATATCCCCTTAAACAAACTGGGGTTGAAGTTCTAACCCCAATGTGATGGTATTAGAAGGTAGGGACTTTGAGAGGTGAGATTAGATCATGAAGGATCTTTCTGTAAAGAATTAATAGCTTGATAAAGGAGGCCCAGAGAACTTGTTTGCTGTTTTCACCATGCGAGGTTACAGTAAGAAGACAGTTGCCTGTGAACCAGGAAGTGGTTCCTTCCCAGACACTGAATCTGCAAGCACCTTGATCTTGCTGGCCTGAATACGAGTGAGAAATAAATTTCTGTGGTTTATAAGTCATTTAGTACGCGGTATTTTTTGTTGTTGCTGCCCTAAAGAACAAAGACATCCATGTTATGGCAGAACTCTGGTTCCCCATGATTTTCAACAGGGATTCCAGAGTTTCCTAGATTTCCTCAGTGCCACATCATCCATCTGGGGCTGGAGACCAGAATTATGTAAAGTAACTATATTATCTCTCTCATAAAATCAGCTTATCCTCTAAAACCCCCATTTTTGTTAAAGGCAACTACCAACTAATTATAACCATTCAGGAGCAATACGCAAGAGTTTTCTTGATTCTACTGGTTTCTTTACTATTCTAACAAGTTCTTCATTTTAAAAAAATGTATTTTCTTTGTACTTTCCTTCCTATTTCCTCTACTGTTGTCCTAAAGAGATGCTAATCATCCTATATACCTGGACTAGTTCATGAGTTCTTTAAAGGTCTTCTCTCTCACTCCTTCCAATCTATCATCTTTCATTCATTAGCAAATATTAACTGAGAGTTGACTATGCTATGCTAGCTTTTGCAGATACTTGCAATGAGGAAAAAGAGACATGGTCTCTGCTCTCAAAGGTTTAGGTCCAATGGAGGAAATGGAGAAAAATAATTAAATATTAAAAAAAACAAATAATTAAAAATATACATAATGCTCTACATATTACTTTTCTACTATTGATAATGGCACTTGAACAAAAAGCTGAAGAACACACAGAAGCTAAATAGGTTAGGTAGTTACAGAACAACTGCTACATATGTAGAAAATGCAATAGTATTCTTACTGTCCTATCTCCCCATTATTTTAGCCACCTTCCAGACACTCACACTTAGCAAAGAATACACTATCCTTTACCCCTCAATTATTTGAAAGAACATCCTCTCATATATATTTTTATAGTCACATATTTTCATGTATTCATTTGCTGTCTGGATCATTCTTTTTTTTTTTTTTAATTCTTTTATTTACTTATTGATTCATTGAACACAAATGGAGTACAGGAATTGTTTCACTGTTTGTACACAAGGTAGAGTCACACCATCTGTGCATTCATTTTTTAAAACTAAGAAAAGCTTTTTGAAAGCAACAGGCACATCTAGTACTATGCCTTAATAAGGGGTGGGCATCCAATAAATGCTGATGGCTATTAAAAAGATGGTATAACAATACTTATCTTGGCAATTTTCTTCTGTAACTACTTGGTAGATAGTATAAAAACAGAATTATTTGCAATTATGGCTTTTATTTACACTTGGATGACAATAAAGGTGTCTATAGATAGTTTTTTGATTTGAAATATTTATTAAACACCAACAGGCCTGGTATTAGATGCTGGTGATACAGCAGTAAAGAAAACAGAGTCCTTGTCGTCATGACTTTGATATCGCAGTGGGAAGAGTCAGACAAATATACACAAAAATAAACAAATAGGATAATTTTACATGATGGTAACTGCTAGAAATAAAATAATGTAAGGTAATGTGACAATGTTCCTCAGTATGAGGCTTCTTTAACCAGAATGGTCTGGGATGGACTTTCATCTAAATTTGGCAAAGGAACAGTGAGAATGGAGGAAGCCTGCAGAAAAAGAACATTTCAAACTGAGAACAGTTGAGTGTATAGTCTCTGATAGGCAAAGGAGTTTGATAAGTTGGAAGGCTAGAATGAAAGTCAGTGAGGCCAGACTGAATAAGAAGGTGACAGGAAAGGAGATGGGAGAGTTAGACAAGTGGTTAAATCATGAAGAACACTAAAGGCCATAGTGAGAAATTATAATTTTATTCTACATGCAATGAGAAGCAGCTGCTATACTATTCAAATTATACCATTCACACTTGGGAGACAAATTTGCACTGTATTTTTCTATCCTTTATCTTTATCATGAGGAGGACATTTGTAGAAATTTGGGTTATGGTTAGGATCTTATATTAAAATGGAATTATATAAGGTTAATTGCTATATTTGGAACTGAACCTATGTGTATAGTTTCATAGCTATTATTATGTTAACCTTGCTAAGACTAAAATAATTTAAAAATTTATTAGTCCTTAAATTGCTTTTTAAAAATTCACTTTCCAGATTATGTTTAACACATAATTCTTTGGAAAGTATTTTATATTTTGCTTTTACATAAAATTTAAAAACATTTAAAATTAAAATTGAACCAATCAGGTCTCAAGGCTCATTTATTTATGGAACTATTGTGACCAGATTTCAAGACAGAAAATGAAATGTTGTCCATTACACTAATAGTATTTCAAAGGAAACCGACTTAAATAAAGTGCTTCTTTCTCCTCTTTTGGGGGGTCCAGGAAATGAAAGATAGACTAGAGAGTTCAACTAAGTATGCTACAATTATCTCAACTTGATCTTCATCAAACTTCTAAAAGGATGATTCAGCTACCTTGGAAGTAGAGTATCAGCAAGTGGCTAGAACAAGGAGACAGAGGAAATGAGAGAGGCTCCTGTGAACACTTTATACCAATGCTTGCAGCACTTTTGATTTTTAGGGGTGAATACACTCAGTTAAGTGGAAATTATTTTTAACCATTTTCCATCAGTCTTCCTCAGGTAGAGATAATTTATAGGACAGATGGCTTGGACTGGGGTTATATCAGGATTTTTGATACGGTGGTATATTTCTAAGAGAGACTACTAGAATGAATGGTTAATTTGTTCAAAAGTATAGTCTATGTTACAAACATTCTGCTGTTACTGGCTTGAGCTTTGAAATACTTTTTCTTCACACACACGAAAAATGCTACACTTAAATAGGTCTAAGGAAATTTACTTCTCATTCTGAGAAAATAAAATGCTAAAAAAATGAACAAAACACCACATGATATTTTAAATAAAAAGTCAGAACTAAAATTGGTTTCTACAAAATGGATACAAGTGATTTTCTCCTACCAAGTTTAAAACAAAGAACCAGAGTCATAAATAATTCTAGCTTGCCAGAGGCATGGCAATTTCTTTATACTGACTGTTGACTATCTAATTTAATTAGAGGTATTAAACTCCATGCTGAGGTCAACAAGCCTTACTTCCTCCAATATTACACTTCAACCAGTGCTCATTAATGTGTCTACTGAATGGATTAACACACCTGAAGATGTATGTGCAAAGGACAGGGGGGACAACCTAATGATACTCAATTGTTCATTTATAATAGGACACATGTTCTAGGCCCCAACTTATTACCACTAATGTAGAATTTATTAAATTCAGGAGAAAAAATACCAATACAGAAAGTGATTTTTTTATTAAGAAGAACTGGTATAAGATAACAGGATTCTATGATTAAGTTTAAACGTTTAGGGCTGGGGTTGTGGGGCTCAGTGGTAAAGTACTTGCCTATTAAGTGTAAGGTACTGGGTTCGAGCCTCAGCACAACATAAAAAAATAAAGGTACTGTATCCATCTACAACTAAAAAAGATTTTATAAAATAAAAGTTTAAATGTTTAATCTATTAAAAAGGAAGTGATAGCATAAGAGAACTAAAATATAATTCTGCTATGGAGAAAAATTTTTAAATTTTAAAATTCTGAGCAGATTAAGAGCAGGAATCACAGAGAAAAGGGAAAATCAGTATACAGAGAAACCGATGTTTACAAGTTTTTTTGATTTCTATGAAAAGAAGATTCAGAGTAGTTATAAAAGAATTTTGAGGTCTGCTAAATATTCTATTTCTAGGGAATTTTAAAACAAACCTTTTAAATTGCTTTACTTAAGCAAAAAAGTTTATTCAGTCTAGGTAATTTTCTTCAATAATAATAGGTATAATTATTATTTTAACAGCTAAAATAATACACATTTATATTATAAAAAGTTAGAATGCTTCTGGCCTCTTAAATGCATGAAATATTATGCCATGTTCGGTTGGATTTATATATGCTAATGGTAACAACATGCAAAAGAAATTATGAAAACTCTACTTCACAGAGTATGAAAAAGAATAGAATTCTTAGAGATAAATTTAACCAAGTAGGCAAAAAACTTACACTGAAAAATGTAATCTTTACACCACGAACACCAATAATCTCAACAGTGTTTTGAAAGGGAGAAACTCATCCTAAAATTTTTATATAGAAACTCGAGGGACCTTGAAGGCCCAAACAATTTTGAAATAGAATAAAGTTGAAAGACTCATACTTCCTGATTTCAAAACTTACTACAATGCTATAGTAATTGAAATAGTATGGGGACTGGCATAAGGATAAATGTTTAGAACAACAGATTTGATTACAAGAGCTTTTCAAGAAATGGTGATGGGAAAACTGGGTATCCAAATGCAAAAGAATGAAGCTGGATTTATATTTCACACATCTACAAATATTAGTTCAAAATGGGTCCAAGAAGTGAATGTTAAGAGCTAAAACTATAAAACTCTTAGAAGAAAACTGAGGGAAAAATCTTCATGAGAGTGGATTTGGCCGTTATTTCTTGAATTTAAACCAAAAGTAGAGGCAATGAAAGAAAAATTAAATTGGATTCCATCAAAATTAAAACTTTTGTGCATCAAAGGACACTTACCAAATAAGAGAAAAGACAAACCACAAAATGGAAGAAAATATTGGTAAATCATATATCTGACAAAGGATTAATATCTAGAATAAAGAACTCCTTCAATGCAACAAAAAAATACAAATAACCTATTAAAAATGGGTAAAGGACTAGACATTTCACCAAAGGTATGCAAATAGCCATAAGCAAACGAAAAGATGCTCAACATCATTAGTCATGGGATATGCAAATCAAAACCACAATGAGATAACAGAGCAATTTTTTTAAAAAGTAAAATACAAGAAGTGTTGGCAAAAATGTGAGAAAATTGGAACCCTTGTACATGGTTGCATGGCTGGCAGGGATATAAAATTGTACAGCTGCTATGGAAAACAGTTTCACAGTTATTCAGAAAGGTAAACATATATTTATAGGACTCAGCAATTTTATGCCTCGGTGTATAGCCAAAAGAATTGAAAGTAAGGATTCAAACAGATAATTGTATGCTAATGTTCACTGCAGTATTATTCACAATAGCCAAAAGGTGGAAACAACCCAAGTCCATCACCAAATAGATATACAAAGTGTGGTATATGCATTCAATGGATTATTCATTTTTCATATAAAAGAATGGAATTCTTACACATGATATAACATGGATAAAACCTTGAAAACATCATGCTGTGAAGTTTACAATCCTGTGTACAATTAATTGGTAGGGATGTGGACAAAAGAGGACCCTGGTAAAAATAGTTGGTGGGAATGTAAACTAATACAGCTGTTATTCAAAACAGTACGAAGTTCTTCAAACAACTAAAAATAGAACCATATAAATTCATTAATATCACTATTGGGAAAATTAAAAAAATATTTTGAACCAAATGAAAATGAAAGTTATGGAAAGGGGTAGTGATGGTGATTGCAAAGCACTATGAATTTACTTGAAGCCAATGAACCAGTTAAAAATGTTTTTTAAAATTGGTTTAGGGCTGGGGATAAAGCTCAGTTGGTAGAGTGCTTGCCTTGCAAGCACAAGGCCCTGGGTTCAATCCCCAGCACCACAAAAAAAAAAAAAAAAAAAAAAAAAAATTGGTTTAGAATGAGCAGGTGCAGTGGCACACACCTATAATCCTAGTGACTCAGGAGGCTAAGGCAGGAGGATTTCAAGTTTGAGGCCAGACTTGGCAACTCACTGAGACCCTGTGTTAAAATTAAAAGAAATAAAATAAAAAGGATTGGACTATAGTTCAGTGGTAAAGAAACTGGCTTAAATCCCCAGTATCATGAATGAATGAACAAACAAACAAACAAACAGTTTAGAATAAGCTGGGCATGATGGTGCACACCTGTAGTCTAGTTACTTGGGAGACTGAGGCAGGCTGATTCAAAGGAAGTGAAATCATTATGTCAAAGAGATACATGCACCCCTGTTCATGGAACCATTGTTCACAATAACCAAGATAATGGAATCAATCTAAGTGTACATTGATGGATGGATGAATAAATAAAGAAAATGTGATACACACACACACACACACACACACACACAGTGGAATTCTATTCAGTTTACAAATTAAGGAAATCCTGTTATTTGTGACAACATGAATGAACCTGAGGGACATTAAACCAGGCAAGAAAGACAAATACCATGTGATCTTGTTTTTGGAATCTAAAAGTCAGAGAACTAGCCAAAAGAAATCAGACAAGAAAAAGGAATCCAAACTAAAAAGGAAAATGTAAAATTATCTCTATTTGTAGATGCATGACTGTATCTGGAGAAAACCCCAAAGAGTCCACAAAAAAGTTAAAACTAATAAATGAATTCAGTAAAGTTGCAGGATATAAAATCAAGAAACAAAAATCAACAACATTTTTATGTGTAACAATCACCTAATAAACCAAGAAAATAATTCCATTTGTGATAAGACAAAAAGTAACATCCCTCAAAGAAAACCTCACAAATAAATACTTAAGAATAAATTTAGCCAAAGAGGTAAATGATGTGAAAATTGAGAATAATAAAACATTGATTAAAAAAATTTTTTTATGTGCATGCGCAAAGACAATAGTTAAATTTTATTAATAATAAAATTCAACACACAGGGAAAATTGTCTCACAATATCATATGTAGTATTATGTCAATTTTATATAATATCTACTGAAATCAGGTATTAAATCATATTTACCTCATTAATGAATAAAAATGGAAAAATCCTTGTTCTATTAAAAAGATCAATTCTTTCTCAAACACAAGATTCCCTTATTATATCACCATAGTTTTCTTTTCCAGAGACTAAGTTGTGGTATGTGTGTGTGTGTGTCTGCGTGTGTGTGATTTTTTTTTTAATTCACAGTTAATATAATCTTACATATGCATAGGGTAATACTGTCTGTCTCAGTCTACTATTTTTCCTTCCCCCATCCATACCCCCCTCATTATGTATCAGCATCCACTGATCAGAGAAAACATTCGGCCTTTGGTTTTTTGGGCTTGGCTTATTTCACTTAGCATGATATTCTCCAATTCCACCCATTGACCAGCAAATGCCATAGTTTTATTCTTTTTTTATGGCTGAGTAATATTCCATTGTGTATATATACCACAGTTTCTTTATCCATTCTTCAATTGAAGGGCATCTAAGTTGGTTCCACAATCTAGCTATTGTGAATTGAGCAGCTATGAACATAGATGTGGCTGCATCCCTATACTTTGCTGATTTTAAGACCTTTGGGTATAAACTGACAAGTGGGATAGCTGGGTCAAATGGTGGATCCATTCCAATGATTAAATAAATTGAAGACACAAATAGGCAAAAAGATATCCTGTGTTCATGGACTGAAAGAATATTGTTAAAATGTCAATTCTATTCAAAGCAATATACAGATTTAATATAATCCCTATCAAAATTCTAATGGTATTCTTCATAGAAATAGAAAAACAATCCTTAAATTTGCATGGAACCACAAGAAACCCCAAATAGCCAAAGCAATAATGGGAAAGAAAAACAAAGTTAGAGATATCATACTCCATGATTTAAAATTATATTAATAAACTACAATAATTTCTGATGACACACTGAAAACCCAAACTTGAAATCCGTTTTTCCCATACTCTCATTCAACAATGTCTTCTAACACCAGGTATGTAAGAGAACCAAGAAAGCAATTTTACAAAAGCAGACACTTGGTGGGTGTCCTCTAATCCAGTTCTACCTGGAGATAACATCAGAACCCACAGGTCAAGAGCTCAGTCTCCAAAACAGCTATCTCCTATTCCAGATACCAATCACAAGCTCCAGGTATTCTACTTGTGCTTCTGGACTGATTGGTTATACCTGGGGTTCCCAAACCTCCTTCCTTGGTTTGATAAATTTGCTTGAATGGTTCACAGAACTCAGAAAACATGTTTGCTGGATTAGTATATGGGAAATTACAAAGGGGTACAGAGTTTCTATGACATCTCTGGGCATGCCACCCTCCAGGAAGCTCCACGTGTTCAGCTATCTGGAAACTCTTCAAACCTTGTCCTGTTGGGAATTTATGGAAATTTCATTGCATAAGCATGATTGAAGCATTGTAGAAATGTGATTGGACAAAGAGTAAGAACTAGTGCTAATGGACTATGTGGGAAAATCCAGCAAGGCATGTCTGTCTGAATTATTCTTGGCTTCTTTTTGCATTGTTATTTCCTTGTGAGTATAGGACAAGATTCTTTCTGAAATGGAGGTCTTATGATTTACTCTTAGACAGGTATATTAAAACGTTTTCTTATGGCAGAGTCCAAGACAGAAAAGTCAGGGAAGATTAGTTTCGAGGACCTGCCTTGGAAAACAGCAATTCTAGTGTTCACAGCCCGCCTTGGGGAAAAAAAGGAAAGGTGAAAGGAGGTCAAAAGGTAGGGGTATGTGTTTGTGTTTGTGTGTGTGTGTGTGTGTGTGTGTGTGTGTGAGAGAGAGAGAGAGAGAGAGAGAGATTTAGCTTTCTGAGACCTCCTTCCAAGATCTAAAGTACTCCAACATTATAAAAGACATACTTGTTCTAACCATTTAGGAAATAATGAAGTGCTATGGGAGCTAGCCAGAAATCATATATAATATCACAGTAATCAAAACAGGATGGTATTGACATAAAAACAGAAACATAGGCCAATGGAACAGAATAAAGTCCAGAAATAAATACAAAACATTTATGGTCAACTAATTTTCAACAAGGGTGCCAAGAATACATAGGGGAAAGGAGAACCTACACAAAAAAAAAAAAAAAAAAAATGGTGCTGGAAAAATTAGATTTCCACATGCAAAAGAATTAAAACACATCTTTAGTTTATGCCATACACAAAAATCAGCTCAAAATGGACAAAAAAAAAACAACCCCAAAAAATAAAACAAAACTTTATTACTAGATGAAGCCACAAAACAACTAGAAGAAATCATAAGGCAATGATTTTCTGGATATCACACTAAAAGTCTAGGCTACAAAAGCAAAAATAAATAAATGGGAATATGTCAAACTATAAGGCTTCTGCACAGCAGAAGAAACAACTGACGAACAGAAAAGGCAATGTACAGACTAGAAAAAAACTGTGCAAACCACATATCTGATAAGGGGTTAATATCCAAAATTTATAATGAACTCTCATAACTCAATAGTGCTAAAAGAAATAACTCTCTTAAAAAATGGGCAAAGGACTTGAACACATATATTTCTGAAGGATAGTCTACTGGTATATGAAAAGGTAGTCAACATCACTAATTTTCACGAAACAGTATGGAGGTTCCTAAATAAGTCAGAAATAGAACTACCACATGATCCAGTAATACCTCCTCTTCTGGAGTGAAAATAACTACCTCATATATCTGCAGTCCAAAGATTTGGAAGTCACCTAAGTGTCCATTGATGAATAAGTAAAGAAAATGTATGTTTGTGTAAGTATGTATATATAATGGAAATTATTCAGTCTTAAAAAAAAAAGAGAGATTCTGCTTTTTGCTGCAATATGGAAGGATTTTGAGGACATTATGCTAAGTGAAATAAGCAAAGAAAAACATTGTATGATCTCACTGTATGTGGAATACAAATGTGTGTGTGTGGAATATATATGTGTGTGTGTACAAAGAATAATACCATGGCTAAAGCAGGTAAGGGGAAGAAATAGGGAGACGCAGGTTAAAGAATACAAAATAGTGGATATGTAAGATGAACAAGTAGAGATCTAATGAACAGGAGGACTGTAGTTCCATATAACTGTATGGTATTTGAGATTTTTGGTTAGTAATAGATTTTAGTTGCATTTTTCTATAACAAAAAAGTAACTATGTGAGATGATGTGTAATTTGCTTTACCATAGTAATCATTTTACTATCTATATGTATCCCATAACATGTTGTAAATTTCAAATATACATAACAATTTTTAAAAAGAGGATTATACTTTTTAATCAAAAAAATCCTTAAAGGGGCTGGGGTTGTGGCTCAGTGGTGGAGCACTTGCCTAGCATGTGTGAGGCACTGGGCTCGAGCCTTAGCACCACATGTACATAAATGAATAAAATAAAAGTCTATCAACATCTTAAAAAAAAATCCTTAAAGAATCATTGTTCTTCAAGGAAAATACACTTTACAATAATCCTGTTTTTGAAGACCACATTGGGTATAGAAATACTATACTGAGAAACAGTGCTTGATCACTTGGATTACTTATATGTTTTATATATTTTCTTTATTACTAGATTTTAACTCTAACATACTTTTTTCTCAGTACTTACTTTTTTGGTCAAAGAGTCATCAGAATCAGAAGGCATTCTTGTTGATACATGAAATATTACTTCTACTGTAGAGGTAGCAAAATATGGAGTGGTCAATCCAGTGCTTTTGTTTTTTTGTAGTCCTCCCATAAAACCACAATGATTCGTAAGATTTACCTAGAAGCAATGAGGCACATAAAATTAACCAACTAAATACAATTCAAAAATACCACTGAAAATGATTCACTCATTTTAAACAAACATTGGGAAAAAAGTCTTTTACATGTTACCAATAAATACAACATCTAAAATTGTAGTCAGTCCTCCGTACCTGCAGCTTCAATGTACACAGATTTAACTATGCACTCAAAATATTCAGGAAAAAAAAATTGTGTCTCTACTGAACAGGTACAGACTTCTTGTCATTATCCCCTAAACAATATAGTACAATAACTATTTACATTATATTTACATTCTTATAGGTATTATAATTAATCTAGAGATGTTTTAAAGTATACAAGTGGATGTGCATTATGCAAACACTATGCTATTTTATGTAAGGGACTTGAGCATTCACAGATTTTGGTATCCAAAGGGGGAAAGAGCTGATCTGTTCAGACAGTCTAGTATTTTTTTCTTAAGTATTAGGAAATAAACTAATTGCTATACACTATGCATCTTTTGTTAGGTAACTAGGTGTTAATAGTAAGTTATAAAGACTGTGCAGGAAAACTAAGTTCAGAGAGTAAAGATCAAATCTGGAAATGATTTGGGGAAAAGTTAAAACAGTAATGCCAATTTGATAGAATGATTAGGTATATCATATTTACTCATAAAACTGGCTTCCTTGTTTTTAAAAGCCTATCATAGTCCAGATTTAAAATTCAACAATGCAGAACAATTACATTTAAAAAACTACAAATTAACTTTAAAAATTTTATCTCCTGACTATATGTAATACACATTAATATCAGGGTCATTGCATTGGATCGTATTTCCTTGACTTGTGTGATACAAAGAAACCAGGAAATTGTGGTCACTGGAGAAAATTAGGGTAATACAGGAAAGAAATAAGAAAACTTGAAAATAATCTGTCTTTCCACTACAGAAAATCACTTATACATATACTTTTAAACAATAAAATCTGAATATCTGATACAATGGAGAATTACAAAAATAAATTCCTATACTATGTGAACATGTCTCCATATCAATATTAGTTACTAACTGTTGAACATGTGAAAGACAGATTTGTTTTAATGCCATTACTATAAGGTCACCTCAATCTCTTACAATTTTTTAAAAACTTATTTTTGACAATAGTATATTATTAAAAACTCAAAAGTAGAAAAAGGCATACCAAAATATCTTTTGTATCTTTTCATGTCACTACTCAGTTCCCCTCTCAGAAAACAATTTAAATGTTTTTCCAACAACATTCTCTGCATATATAATTAAATGTGTGTATATGTGAGTGTGTATACACACATGAAGCATGGATACACAATGTTCTGTACCTTGCTTTGTGTACTTAAAATATCTTGAAAAATATTGCTTCTACAAAGAGCTTCATCATTTTTTTGTTTTGTTTACATGGCTTCATAGAAGTTCACTATACTGATGTATAGTAATATAAATAGTTTCCTACGTGAAGGATATTTAAGTTGTTTCCAATCTTGCTATAAGTCAGTAAATATCACTGAACATCTATCATGTCCTATTTGTGAAAACAGATATGTGGACAGATAGTTAAAAGTTAAACTTTAAGTCAAGAGTATGGGCATTTCTAATTTGGAAACACTATGAAACTGCCTTCCTTAAAGGACACCAAAAATGTATGTGAATGCCTGTTTTCCATGTGCCCTCTCAAATATGGTAATATATCAAACTTTGATCTTTGTTAATCTGATAGATGAAAAATGGTAGCTCAGTATAGGTTTTTTAAGTGAGAAAGTGACCTATTTTCAAGTCAATTATCTGATTATGTACAGAAGATAAAAGAAAGTCTCAATTTAGTATTCCTTTGGTGCAAACACTTTTGTAACATCTGCTGTCAGTTTTTAAGTTAAACACTTGGAGATAATTGCAGACACTGATATGATTAAGAGATGGAACATTTTCAACGCCACAAGGATCCCCCATGTTGCCCTGTTATGTGAGCTGCATCTTCTACCCCTCTCACCCATACTCTTAACACCGAGAAATCACTCATTTTCCATTTCTATAACTGTCATTTCAATAATGTCTTATAAAAGGAATCATGTAGTAGGTAACCTAAGTATTGGAGGTTTTCCCATTATCTTAATGAATTCAGGTTTGACTCCATTGTGGAGGGAGAACATATTGCATGATTTCAATGCTCATGAATTTGTTGAGGTGTGTTTTATAGTTTAGGAAATTGTCTATCTTGGTATATGTCCTGTGGGCTCTTGAAAAGGATGTGAATCACTGCGCTGTTGGGTGAAGAGCTCTATAATTATAGAGTACATCCTGACGGTTGATGGTGTTGAATTCTTCTATATACTTGCTGATTTTCTGTCAAGTTCTCTCAGTTGTTGAGAGGGGGGAAAGTTTTCAGCTATAACTGTGGATTTGTCTATTCTTCAGTTTCTGCTTCACATCTTTTACAGTTCTGCTGTTTGATGCATATACACTTAAGATTGCTTTCTTCTTCATGGACTGATCCTTGTATAAATCATATAAAGTCCCTCTGTCTCTGGTAATTTTCTTTGCTCTAAAATCTACCTTTTCTAGTATTAATATGGCAAATCTAACTTTCCTTTGGCTACATAACTTTCCTCATCCTCTTATTATCTGCCAGATTATACTATTACATTTGTCTTTTTTTTTGGTACTTGGGATTCAACCCAGGGGCATTCCACCACTGAGCCACATCCCCAGCCCTATTTTGTATTTTATTTAGAGACAGGGTCTCACTGAGTTGCTTAGGGCCTTGCTAAGTTGCTGAGGCTGGCTTTGAACTTGCGATCCTCCTGTCTCAGCCTCCCAAGTGCTGGGATTACAGGTGTGTGCCGCCATGCCCACCTACATTTGAAGTTTCTTTTAGATAACACATAGGTGAGTCATGATTTTTAATCCATTCTGCCAACCTTTCTCTTTTGTTTATTTACACCATTTATATTTCATATAATTATTGACAGAGCATGGCTTATATGACTGCTATTATTTTTTGCTTTCTGGTTTTTGTTTTTATTTTTCCTGATTCTTACGGGATACTTAAACATTTTCTAGAATTCTATTTTTATTTATCTATCACTTTTTTGGAGTATTCTTTTTTGAATACTATTTAATGGTGGCTCTAGGTATAAGTTATCAAAGTCTATCAGTATACTTACTTGAGTATAGTAACCCTACCTTAATGTATGTCTCCACTGTTTGTAATATAATTGTCATATTTCCTCTCTATGTATTTAGATATACATCAGATTGTGTTATAATTTTTTGCTTCCACTGTCAAACATAATTAAAAAAGTCCCAAGAAGAAAATATAATATATTTACCTTCAATTTTTCTTGTCATGCTCTCCCTTCCTTTATCACTCCCTTTCTGTTAACAGAACTTGTTTCAATGATTCTTTCAGGTAAAACTTACTGATAACAAGTTCTCTAAGTTTTTTTTTTTCATCTGAGAATGTTTTTTCCCAAAGGATACTTTTGCTAGTTATATTCTGAGTTGACATTTTTTCTTTTAGCACTTGAAAAGTATGTCACTTCTCTAGTGCCCTGATTCTGATGAGAAATTTGCTATCATTCTACTTGTTTTCCCCCTTAGAATAAGTATACTTTCTTTCCTGCTTAAGATTTTTGTTTTTGTCTTTAGTTTTTAAAATGATTAAGCTTCTTATTATGGATTTCTTTTGGTTTATCCTGCTTGGGTTTCACCCAGTTCTTGAATCTAGTTTTAGGTTTCTTGTAAAATTTGGGAAGTTTTCAGCCATTATTTCCTCAAGCATCTTTTCAGACCCAGCCTCTCTTTTCTTCTGGACTCAAGAGTATAAGAATGCTAGATCTTTTAGTATGGCCCCACAGGTCCCTGATATTGTTCAATGTTTTTAGGTCTGTTTTCTCTCTGATGTTCAGGTGATTTCTACTATTTTATGCCCTTTCAGTTTATTGATTCTTCTGTATCCCCACGTTCCCATTCTACTGTGTTGTGGGGCCCAGCTATTGAACTTTCTAATTCAGTTATTACACATTCAGTTCTAAAATTGCCATTCAGTTGTTCTTTGTATTTTCTACTTTTTTGTTGGTATTTTCTATTTTTTTGTTTGTTTCAACTATATTCATAATTGCTCAAGGAAGATCTTTGAGATCTTCCTGATTCTTTGTATACTGATTGCTTTTGAATAAAAATGGGATAATTTCATGGTATGAGACTTTGAGTCTTAAAATGTCTTTGCTGGTAGTTTCACAACACTACTCCAGCAGTGAAAAGAATGGGGAAGAGGGACAAGGTGCTGCCTCATTACTGCCAGGTAAAGGTAGGAATACAGGTTTCCATTAAACCTCCACTGATACTTGCAAAGGGAGAGAGAGCCTGCTACGTGGAGGAAGGAGTTCTGGCTTCTTATGTGATATCCACTGATACAGTGGTAGGGTGGCTTTATTATTATTGCATGAGAGGGAAAGTCTTAACTCTCTACTCCTCTTCTAACCACTATCCCAGTGAAGAAAGTAGGAGTGTCTCATTACTGCCAGTTGGGAATAGAATTCCAGGCTTCCTAGCTGGGCATGGTGGCTCATGCCTAATAAGCCCAGTGGCTCGGGAGGCTGAGGCAGGAGAACTGCGAGTTCAAAGCCAGCCTCAGCAACTCAGCGAGACCCCGTCTCTAAATAATATAACAAAAAAAGGGCTGGGATGCAGCTCAGTGGTTGAGTGCCCCTGGGTTCAATCCCTGATATCAAAAAAAAAAAAAAAAAAAAAAAAGAGTTCCAGGTTTCCTATGTACTTTCTACTAACACTGAAGTGTGGGGTATACAAAAGGGCTCATTATCAACTGGTGGAGATGGCCTTCTCTGACACTTTCCCAGTGTAGTATTGGGGGCACTTCATTATTGCCTTATGAAGATGGAAGTCTAAACTCCCCATGTGGCCTTTGCTGTAAGGGGTGGGAATGAAGTCAAGATATTTTCTGTAATATATGGCTGGAGTAGACCAGTTACTTTCTAAATTTTTACAAAATAAGTGCCTTTTTAGTAGATTGCTCCTTTTCTGGTCCTTTGGCTTTTGAAAGGTTTGTTGTGTTTTGTTTTGTTTTGTTTGCGGGAGGGGGGTCGTGTGTGCCTATTGATAATTTTCAGTTACCAAAATATCTTCGGTTCCAAGTCTTGCATACATGTGAGAAAAAAAGGAAACCCAGAAAATTCACCATTATGTCATTCCTCAGTCCCAAAGTCCCTAGCTGTTCTGCTTTCTCTCTACCTTTCAGTTTTATATTAGTTTTTTAAGTAATATGGAGTGGTTTTGTTGTACTCAGCATGAAGAATAGGGACAGCACATCTATTCAAACATTCTAAAAGAGAAGGTCCCTGTGTCAAATTTGATAGATTTTAGTACATTCACAGGTAAGTGCAATCTATAGATATATCTATTGTGGGTATCACATATAAATGGATCACAATAAGGAGTCTTGGTGACTGTTGTTTTCACTTAGAATTATGTTTCTTAGGTGCATTCTTGTTGTAGCACATACCAGTGTCATTTCTTTTTTATGGCTGATTGATACCTTGTGTGAATATACCACACATAATTTATCCATTCATCCACTGAAGGAAATATGGGCTGTTTCCACCATTATGTTATCATGAATAATCCTGCTATAAACATATATGTACAGGTTTATATGTGGACTTATGCTTTCATTTCTCTTTGTACATATCTAGAATTGTTTAGGCGTGTGGCACCCCTATGTTTAACCATTTGATGACCTGACAGACTGTTTTCCACAAGGTTACATCATTTTACATTCCCTCTTACGGTGTATGAGGGTTCATATTGTTCTAAATCCTACCAAAGCTATTTTTCATGCTAGCCACCCTGAAGGGTGTGAAATGATATATATCACTGTGGTTTTCATATGTATTTTCCTGATAGCCAATGATGTTGAGCATTTTTTCATGTGCTCTTTGGAGAAAGGTCTATTTTGGTCCTTTGGTAATTTTTATATTGTCTTCTAATTTTTTACTTGTATGAATTTTTTATATTTTAGACACAAATCTCTTCTCAGATACATTATTATAATTATTTTCTCCAATTTTGCTGGCTGTCTTCTCTCTTTTTTTTTTTTTTTTGAACTGGGGATTGAACTCAGGGGTACTTGGCCACTGAGCTACATCCCCAGCCCTATTTTGTATTTTATTTAGAGACAGGGTCTCACTGAGTTGCTTAGCGCCTTGCTAAATTGCTGAGGCTGGCTTTGAACCCGAGATCCTCCTGCCTCAGCCTCCCAAGACGCTGGGATTACAGGCGCGTGCCACCATGCCTGGCCGTTTTTTCATTCTGTTAATGGTGTCCCTTGAAGCACAAAAGTTTTAATTTTGATGGTCTTATTATCTAATTTTATTTTTATACCAGGAATTGACTCCAGGGGCACTTTACCATTGAGTCATATTCCTAGTCCTATTTTATTTTGAGACAAGGTCTTGCTAAGCTGCTTAGGGACTTGTTAAATTGCTGAGGCTGACCTTGAATTTATGATCCTCCTGTGTCAGCCTCCCTAGCTGCTGGGAATTATAGGCATACGCTACCACACCCATTTTATTATCTAATTTTTCCTTTCTTGTTCATTCTTTTAGTATGATATCTCAAAATCCTTTGCCAATTCTTGCCCTTATAGTTTATTCCATTTTATAAAATTTTAGGTCTTTGATCCATTTTGAGTCAATTTTTATATATGGTGTGAGGTAAGTTCCAACTTCGTTCTTTTGCATATGATTATCCAGTTGTTCAGCACCATTTGTTGATAAGACTCTCCTCTGGATGGTTTTGGCATCCACATCAAAGACCAGTTGACTATAAATAAGTACGTTTATTTCTGGACTCTCAATTCTATTCCATTGCTCTACATGTCTACACTCATGTTAGAACCACACCACACAATCTTGATTTGCTTTGCTTGGCAGTAAGTTGTGAAATCAAAAAGTGAGTCCTACAAAATTTGTTCTTTTCATGTCTCTCTCACGTTTACTAATACTTTTATAGCATTTTATACAGAGATTCTATTTGCAATATTTTTAAAACTTTTTAAAGAATTTTCAGATACATTATCTCTAATGAACTTTACATCATCTTCATTGGGCAGAAAAATATTATTACCTGTGGTAAATATGAAGAGGCCTGCAGAGCTTAGGTAATTCACTTAAGTTAAAATAGCAGATCAGCCATAAAAGTATGTATTAAATGCTAAAGACCAATATATCATACATTGAGAAAAATAGTGGGATTTAAAAAAAAAAATCAGTGAGATGAAATGTCCCTTAGAAGGTTACAGTCTACTGCATGGTCTTCAACAATTTTGCTTATATGTTGTCTATAAGCATTTGAAGAAACTATTTATTATATTGACAATAATAAAATTTTCATCAATAATTAAATTTTCAAATTTAAATGATTGCCAAAGATATAACTTATAGTATACCTTATGTTTTGCATATATGTACTTTAAATATATTTTTGTCAAAAATTTGAAGCTACAGAGTTGACTGATTCAATACACATAAAATGTCTGCTTTTAGCTTAATGATAAAATCAACCATAATAGATTCATTTTTTGTTAGAACATGTCTGGTGCTTCATTTTTTAAACTCAAAAAGAATATCACAAATCCTTATGAAAAAATACCTAGCTTCTGAGTTATAATTTGAAAATAGACAGATGTGACACAGGAACCTTGAGTTGGTTGCCAGGACAACATAAGTGCAACACCTTTCAATATTTCTTGATTTGCTCTCAGAGATTCTCATTTAGGAGAACACCCTCTTGAACTGGTGCCAAACCTCTTTGGGACGAAGTAGGATTTGGGGTGGGTGAGTAATGTGCCTTCTTTTACAAAGTAGAAGAAGAGAAAAAGAGAGGCAAGAAAGTACAGAAAAGTCCTCTGGCATTAGTTATTAGTAAGTGGAGGATCTGGACATTAATTTCCTAGAAGTTAAGCATGTACATGTACCCATGGAAAGGCTTTGTACAGTCTAAAGTCTTAGTTTGAAGATCACCAATCTAGTGATCATGGTTGCAAGGAAAATCTAGATCTTTGAAACCTGTGAGTTCAGTACTCAGACAAACCATTGTCTTTAAAAAACAGTCAACACTCTTCCTTTCAAATTCCCAATTGCTACTATATTTGAAGATGAGATATAAGCCAGAAACAATAAACAACCTATCATTTAGTTGTTTCTCCTAAAATAATGACTCTAAAACAAGCTGAAAAGAAAAAGAAAAATAACCCTCTGCTTCCAAATAGCCATGGGTTCTACACCTGTGGATTGAAAAAATGGATAGAAATATTAAAATAAAATACAAGTTGTATTTGTACTGAACACATATAGACTTTTTTCTTTGTCAAAATTTCTTAATACATCATAACTATTTATACAGAATTTACATTGTATTAGGTATTATGAGTAATCTAAAGATGAATTAATGTATACAGGAGGATATGTGCATATGCACATACTTCAATGTTTTATATAAGGAACTTGAAGTATCTTTGGATTTTGGTATCCACAGAGGATGGGGTCTAATCTCCCAAGGATAACAACGGATGACTATAAAACATTTGGTATAATTAAAAAATACCTCCCAACCAAGACCAGCTACAAAATCCTCATATGCTTGACTTCCTCCTGTATTGGTGAGAATGGAGTGTTTATCTTCTTGTCCTTCAGCAACATAAAATACTGCAATCTTGTGTGTCTCTCGGCTGTAAAACAATTGATTGCACCAGTCAATCATTGATTTTTCATTCATTCATCCAGTAATTAAGTTCTATGTACAAAGTATATGGCAATAAGAAAATGAAAAAAACCTTAGATTTTATAGTCTATGGGAGGAGACAATTACAATATAAGTAAGACATCATAAAAGTGACAAAATTGCCTTGGGAACAGAAAAAAGGCATGATTACTGATTACTTCTGACTGAAGACACAGCAACTTCTAAGGGAGAAGGGTAATATTGAGTTAGGGGAAGGTTAGAAAGATTGACAAATGAAGAAAAAGAGTATAAGGAAGGATGGATAAATGTGAATGCATAAGCATGTAAAGAGTTGTCTGTTGTACAATATAGGTGAAACCCAGGGCTAAAAGGATTATGTTTTAGAACTACGAGGAATATAGAGATGAGTGAGAAATGGTTCTTTCAGAATACTTACATTATAAAAGAAACACATACATAAATATAAAACTGTGTGGATTAATTTCTTGGAAATTAATTATGCAATTATATTTGGGGTTTTAGTTCTCTATAAATTTCAAAGTATTCATAAAAGTAAATTTCTTATCAGAAATTTGTTTTTCCAAGTTAAGGAGGCTACACTATGCTTGGTCAATGTTGATTTATCAAAGCATGGGTTGACAAGTTGACAACCTTTATTACCAGAAGGTAAAGTTTTCATTACCATACCATGAAGGAATTACCAAAAACAAAAACAACAAAAAACCCCCCAAAAACAAAAAAACAAAACACCAAAACCAAAACCACAACCAATAAGTAAATAAGAACTGAAATCAAGGTGGGTGCAGTGGAGCATGTCTGAAATCTCAGCTACTAGGGAGGCTAAGGCAGGAAGATCAAATTTTGAAGCTTGTGAGATCATACAAAGGGCTAGGAAGGTAGAGCAGTGATACAGTGGTTGCCTAGTATAAACAAGGTCCTCTGTTTGATCACTAGTACTGTAAAACAAACAAACAAAAAACAGTTATTTTAACAGTTTAGTTTGGCAACCAGATTCTGCCATGCATCTTGAGGAAGTTGCCAATCATGATTACAGGGTTCAATATCAGGAACAAAGGGGTTTTAGTGCTTTTAAAAATGGCAATCTTTTACTTAAGCTGGTAAATACAAAGGCAAACTTTCAGTGTACCTCATGCATCATTAGGATAATTAGTATATAAGCATTAAATATAATTTGGCAAGGGGAGGGACTTTCTAAAACCATAGAATATAGATCTAGGCGGTCACTTTCCCAAGTAAAACAATTTAACTATTGAAAGTGATTCTTAAAAAAATCATTCAAAGTCTTTGGATTTGTCCTAAAGGCATATAGCAAATGGAGAAATAGTCATTGAAGAAAATCTATTAAAATCTTGGAAAGAACAGTTTTTGACATATAAGCCACAATTCATTCCCTTGCCCCACCCCCTCAGCTCCATATTAGATGTTTTGCCCTAAGCATTCTCCTCAGGTCTAGAAGAGAGAGGTTCCCTCTCTCCTCGAGATCCCAGTCTGGGGTTATGGTTTCACCATGGAATATACAGGTTCAGAGTAGCATTTCTCACCTTTCCCTAGCTTTGTGTTACAGAAGCTCTATGTTACACAAGGGTGGATGAGTGGACCACATAGATGGCTCTTTCCTCATTTAGTTCCCTTTCTTAGAAAAGAAGCTTCAGGTGCTCCAGGTTCCAATATTCTTCATTCTAGCTTGCTAGGTGCATGTGCAGGTTTTGCTAGGAGGAATAAGCTAAGAAGAACAGTGACTGCCAAACTCTCCCCAAGATCCCAATTATAGAGTGAAGGTGTCGCTCCAGGAAAAGCCAGTTGCTGACCCTGGCTCAGGTGTGATGGAAGACAGGTACCCAGGATAAAAAGTGGCAAAGAACTTAAGAGAAGTTATGCCTGGAAAGGAATGACTTTATCTGGAACAGAGCTTGGAATAAAGCAATTAGGAGAAGCTGGCAACTCGATGACAAAAGCAAAACAGCAAAGCAGTCACAAGTTTAATAAAGAGGAAGAGGAAAAGTCACAGCAAAGAAGAGCTCTTCTGGGATCAATTCTGAAGATCAAAACCTTGTGCACAGGTACCGTGCTGTGTCCAATCAGGAGCAATTAAGAGTAAGGTGTACAGTATTTCCCAAAATGACACAGAGACCTATCAACATAGGAAAAGCCTCAATGGAACTGAGTAATACTCTCAGGGTGGAAGCTTAGAAGTGAAAACTTAAAAATAACATCTAGTCATTCCTGGTAGACTGGAAGTCTGTGTGCAGGACACAAGGCTGTACTGTTTTTTTGAAATAATTAGTGAGCCTTCACGTTATTAGTCTCTGGGTGAAGATGGAATGAAAAATGGAAATATTCTGAATTGTAGTAGCCTCTAATCCACACCCATCCAACAGTAAATTTAAAAAAATCTAGCACAAACTTTAATTAATAAGGAGATAAAATAAGTCCAGGGATGACCCTTGAGAGACTAAAACAAAACAGTAAAATAATTAAGAAAAAAAATCTGAGCAAGGAGATGTGAGACTGCACATTGTTGGTAAACCAAATCACTAAAAAACAGTGTTTCCAAGCAAGCATCTACCACCAACATACTTTTGATTCACAGACACAAATAAAGTTTAAAGTACAAAGGATGAAGAAAGATAACATGCACATAGTAACCTAGAGAACCAGACTGGCTCTACCAAGATCAGACTAATGCAGTACTACCAAAACAACACTGAAAAATCAATGAAACCAAAATTGTTTCTTTAAGATTATTAATAAACTTGACAATTTTTAGCTAGATGAGAAAAAATAAGATTTTATTAAAATCAGGAATGAAAGAAGGGACATCACTACATATATTACAGAAATAAGTGGTATGAAGGAATACTATAAACAACTGTATGTGAACCATTTGATGTTAGATTAAGTAGACAACTTCCTAGAAAAACATAAATTACTAAAACTGACCTGAAGAAGAAACTGAATATCTGAATAGATATAACAAGACTTTGACTTAGACATGTGATTGAAAAGGAAGAAGTAAAAATATCCCCATTTGCAAATGACTTGATTTTATATATATAGGAAATTCTAAAAAATTTACTAGAAAGATGTTCAAGCTAATAATGAGTTCAGCAAGGTTGGAGGATACAAGATCCATATACAAAAATCTATCACATTTATATACTAGCAAGAACAATTCAAAAATAAAATGAATAAAAAATTCCTTATAACATCATCAAAAAGAATACTTTTAAATTTTAAAAGTACAAAACATATTCTGAAAACTAGAAAACACTATTGAAAGAAATTAAAATCTAAATTTTAAAAAATTCATGGACTGAAAAACTTAATATCGTTAAGAGGACAGTATTCTCTAAATTGATCTACAGATTAATGCACTCCCTAACAAGATCTGAATTGCCTATCTTGTAGGAACTAACAAGCTAATAATAAAATTCACAGGAAAATGCAACAGACCCAGAAAGGACAATCTTGAAAATGAATAGAGTTGGAGGACTCATACTTTCTGATTTCAAAATTTGCTGCCAAAGAAACTAAGGCAATGTATACTGACATATAATAAGAATCATACATCCAAAAATAAACTCTTGTTTATCATCAATTGCTTTTTGATAATGGTACCAAGACAATGCAATGGGGGAAAAGAACTCTTTTAAACAAATGGTGCCGGGACAGCTAGGTAATCTACATGCAGAAGAATGAAGTTGGATTCTTATACCACCTACAAAAATACTATATCAAAATGGATCATACATCTAAATATAAGGGCTAAACCCACAAGTCTTAGAAGATAACATATTACCTTGCATTAGGCAAGGTCTTCTTAAAACACAAAAGCACAAGGGACAAAGAAGACAAGTGAACTAGACTTCATTAAAATTAAACATTTTTGTGTTATAGATGATACATCAAGTAAGTGAAATGACAACCTACAGAATAACAAAAAATATTTGTAAATCATATCTGATATAGAACTTGTACCCCCAAATGTATAAAGAACTCTTACAATTCAATAATAAAAAGATAATTTTATATTAGTTTCCTAAGGCTTCTATAACAAATTACACAAATTAGGTAGCTTTCAACAATATTTATTGTTGTTCTGGAGACTACTAGTTAAACCAAAGTGTTGACAGTACCATGTTCCCTCCAAAGGTTCTAGCAGAGAATATTTCCTTGCCTCTTCTTAGTCTCTAATGGTTGTCAACAATCCTAACATTCCTTAGCTTGTAGCTATAGCTCTGCAATTTCTGTCTCCACCTTCACATGGACATCTGTCCTATATGCATATGTCTGTGTGTCTTCAAATGGACTTCTTATAAGTACACCAGTCATCAGATTAAAGGACAAATCTAATCTAGTATGAACTCATCTTAACTAATTACATCTGCAACCCTCTCTTCAAATTACAGAGGCTCTGGATAGACATGAAATATTAAAGAGACACTATTCAACTCAGTACAGATCTGAACAGACACTTTCCCAAATAAAATATATAAATAGCCAATAAGCATGGAAAAAATGACATTATAAATCATAACAGAAATATAAATCAAAATCACAAGATACCACACTTCCACTAAGATGAATATTAAAAGGCAGGTAATAAGGTATGCTACGATATGAAGAATGTAGAACACTCATACTCTGCTGGTGGGTACATAAAATAGTGTACATAATAATAGTGGGTACTATACCACTGACAGTTCCTCTAAAGGTTGAAAGAGTTATTATAGCATCCAGCAATTATGCTCCTAGGTGTATACTCAGGGAAGTGAAATATGTTCAAACCAAAAACTGTACAGGAAATGTTCACAGCAGCATTATTCATACCATTTAAAAAGTCAAACCAACCTAAAATGTCCATCAATCAATGAATGAAAAAACGAGATGCAGTATATCCATAAAATGGAATATTATTTGGTAGTACAAAGAAATGAAGTACTTAGATGTGTTGTAATGTGGGCAAACTTTTAAATCATCATGGTAAGTGAAAGCAGCTTCCATAAAAGACCATGTTTTGTTGGATTCATTTATATGAAATATCCAGAACAGGCAAATCCATAAAGACAGAAAGTAGATTATTGTTGTTTACGGCCAACAGAAAGGGTGTGGAGTTTAGGAGGCAATGGGAGTAACTTGGTAATGGACACCAGGTTTCTTTTCAGAAGGATTAAAATATTCTAAAATTAGATTATAATGATAGTTGCACAGCCTTGTGAATATACTAATAATATGTTAGTTAATAATTATATTTCAATATTGGTTCATAAATTTTAACAAATGTACCACACTAAGACAAGATGCAAATAATAGGCAAAACTGAGCAAGGGAAGAAGAGGCAAGTAGAAACTCCGTACTTTCCAAATAGTATTTGTATAAACCTAAAACTACTCTAATTTTAAAATATGCTTAAGTTAAATTAAGTTTAATTAATCAGATAAGTTAAAGAAATGGTACAGACTGAAATAACTTTAGACTAAATGGTTAGGATACAAACTCAGAGGAAGATCATTTCAGCAGAACAGAAGAGGTAAAAGCTAGACAGATCTGAGCTGAGCAAGATGGCAAAAGAGATGGTTCCTGCCCCTGAGGACTTGACCATGTAGTAACAAAGATAAATTATTTTAAACGAAGAGTCATAATTGGGAACCCACAAACTATATAGAGTTTTTTAAAATAGCTTTTTTTTCGAAAGAAGTAACAAGAACAACAAATAACAGTAATACTAATATTCAGTGTGATCTGTGCTGTTATAGATAGGGTTCTGTGAAAGCACATGGAAGTAGATAGTTTGGGAAGGGAAGTAGGAGGAGTTTAGGAAAGATAATTATCAGCATCAAGAAAAATTTTTAAAAACCACAAAACTATAATGAAAAAAGGAATACAATAAAGAATTATGATGTCAAGTACGAATCTCTACTAGTATCTATTTGGAAAATCTCAATAAAACAAATTTTGGAAAATAAGAAAATTGATCTAAGAGTTAAAAGACAAATAAGGATGAAACAAACTAAAAGAAAAATTAGCACTTTTAATTCTTCTGAACTTTTAAGCAACAGATAATAATTGTATGAAGCTGGATATAATCTTAATTCTAAAAAAATACAAAGAACAGGATAAAAACTAACTATAGAACCTGTGAAATTAATGGACTATATACCCTTACTCAAAATGAACTTTTGGTAAATCTAACACAATAGGAAGTCAACAGATCAGGCAGGGTTTACCCAAAAAATGCTAGATTTTTTCATTACTAGCAATCCTCTGATATTAAAATTCAATATATATCAATTAGTTAAAGAAATCAAAATGGCATGAATACCTGAATAGTTGCTGAAAAGAATTTTAATAGTATTTAACAGCTTTTCCTTATAAAAACTATCAGATGACTTTCTCAGCATGATAAATATTATCTTTTTCAAATCAGAAAAAAGTTTTTCCATTATAGTCAGGAAAGATAAGCATGCCCACTGTTTACTATATTATTCAACACTATCCTGAAAGATCTGGGCAGTGGAATAAGATATAAGCAAGAACAAACCTAACTATTATCTGTAGCTATTGATTATATACCTAAACAAAATTAAAGAGACAGCTATAAATTGTTTGAAATAAGTAAAATTTTCAGATAAAAGAAGAGTATTTTTTTTTAAAATTTTGATTCATTGTACACAAATGGAGTACAACTATCATTTTTCTGGTTGTACACAAAGGAGAATCATACAATCTGCGTGTTCATACATACTGTAATGATATTTGTTTCATTCTATTATCTTTCCTTCCCTGCCCCCTCCCCACCCCTCATTTCCCTCTCTATAATCCATCCTTTCTCCATTCTTCCCTTATCTCCTCCCAACCCCACAATGTGTCATCAACTACTTATCAGAGAAATCATTAGGCCTTTGGTTTTTTGGGATTGGCTTATTTCACTTAACGTGATATTCTTCAACTTCATCCATTGACCTGCAAATGTCATAATATTATTATTCTTTATGGCTGAATATTCCATTGTTTATATATACCACAGTTTCTTTATCCATTCATCTATTGAAGGGTATCTAGGTTGGTTCCACAATATAGCTATTGTGAATTGGGCTGCTATAAACATTGATATGGCTGCATCACTGTAGTGGTGCTGGGAAAACTGGAATTCATATGCAGCAAATTGAAACTAAACCCTTATCTCTCACCCTGCACAAAACTCAACTCAAAATGGATCAAGGACCTAGCAATTAGACCAGAGATCCTGCATCTAATAGAAGAAAAAGTAGGTCCAAATCTTCATCATACTGGGTTAGGACCAGACTTCCTTAACATGATTCCCAAAGCACAAGAAATAAAAGAAGGAATCAATAAATGGGATAGATTCAAACTAAAAAGCTTTTTTTCAGTAAAGGAAACTATCAACGATGTGAAGAGAGAGCCTACAGAGTGGGAGAAAATCTTTGCCCCACACACCTCAGATAGAACACTAACCTCCAGAATTTATAAATAACTCAAAAAACTTTACACCAAGAATATAAATAACCCAATCAAAAAATGGGCTAAGGAAATGAACAGACACTTCACAGAAGAGGATCTATAAGCAATCAACAGATACATGAAAAAATGTTCAACATTTCTAGTAATAAGAGGAATGCAAATCAAAACTACCCTAACAGATCATCTCACCCCAATTAGAATGTCTATTATCAAGAATACAAGCAACAATAGGTGTTGGTGAGGATGTAGGGAAAAAGGCACACTCATACATTGCTGGTGGAGTTGCAAATTGGTGCAGCCACTCTGGAAAGCAGTGTGGAGATTCCTTAGAAAACTCAGAATGGAACCACCATTTGACCCAGCTATCCCACTTCTTGGCCCATACCCAAACGACTTAAAATCAGCATACTACAGTGATGCAGCCATATCAAAAGAAGAGTATTAAAAACAGAAAAACTGAGAAGATATAATGGGGGAGACTTTCTAGTAAGAATAGCAAGAGAATAATAAAAACACCTAAAAAATACCCATAAGTAATGTCTGGGTCTCCAAATAAAGACATAGCATGATTACAAATAGAAAAGATTATGATTATAATAGTGACTATTCTTTTCCATATGAGAGCTTTATTGAAAATTCAATCAAAATACTGTTTTTTTTTTTCTTGGAAAGTAACAGTATAATTCTAATGTATTTAGATAAATAAAAAGGCTAAAATAGTGAAGAGAATAATAACGTGAGTCAAGGGGGGCAGGTGAGAAGATGATTATACCTATCAAATGTTAAAATACTAATAATATAAAGTGTAACATTTGTACAAAACAACAATAAAATCAATATAAATGAAGAGTGCACACAAAAGATGGAGGGAGTGGAGGGGGGAAGGAGGCCGAGCACCATGGGAAGAGCGGGGCTGAGTGGCGTCCGGTGAGTCCGGAATTCCATTGTCTGATATTATTAGTACTGAATTCATCCATAAACTTGAACCTTTGCTACAAAGAGCACATCATTCTCCAAGAGGAGTTTGAAGCTACCCTTGGGGGACCTGATCCTAATTCCCTTGCTAATGATACTGCTTCCTGAGATACAAAATAAGAAAACTGGGTGCCATTCTACAGCGTCTCCGGGAGAGAGCAACCACCTGTGGTGGCCTGAGTCTCCAGCGTGGATCTCAGGCCTTTCGGTGCCATTTTATAGCGTCTCCATGACAGAGCAACCACCCGCGGCTGCCTGAGTCCCCAGAGTGGAGCTCAGGCCTGCCTGGGCCATCAAGCCTACTGTCTCCATCACTGAGTACAGGTCTGCACTCCCTCCCCAATTTGGTCTAGGGCCCAGGCCCACACCAGGGCCCGGAGTCTAGTGCCTGTGCTGCGACTGATCGTCTATCAATACCAGGCTGCCTCTGCCTAGAAGCATTGATCATTCCCAACCTGGAGGTAGTGTCCCAACCTGGAGGTAGTGGGATAGCACCCTTCTTGGGTCACCGCTTGATCAAGCACCTCTCAAACATCAGGCCATTGAAAAACAAGAGGTTTGAACTGTACAGTATATTTTTATCGCAGAATGTTTTTAAATTAATTATAATACTACAATTATTCCTAACATACCCATATATTCCTACCTTGTTCTTTTATTAATATCCTTATCACTCTATCTTCCTCTTATATATCAGTTTCCTTGGAGAATCTCTTTTTTTCTCATGCTAACAACCTATTTCTTTTAATTCCACCTCCACTATTCATATGACATAGTATATCTATAGACTCATTTCTTATCTCATTAGTGTTTTGTCCTATATCCCTCCTTATTCTCCCTGACCAACATTAGAAATTGCAGTCCTTATTGCAAACTTACTGGTTATGCTGTAGGTAATAATTTGAACTCATCTCTGTTTATTAAGACAACACTGTTAATATCTTAATAGGGACTATTTAGATTAAGGACACATATTGTTTATATGGTGTGCTGCTAATATTGATCTCTCAATTCAAGGGGAGGTATTGAAAATAAGCAGGAACCCTATAAGTCTTTAAGGGGAATCTGCAATACCTAGGATTCGCACTACTAGAAGGGAAGATACACTAGCAACATAAGAAAACATGGGAAGAAAATGTCCCAAACAAACCCAGATACTATACCAAAAGACACCAATGACAACATGGCAGAAGCATTGTCAGAAAGGGAGTTGTACATAATAAAATGATCCGAGAAACGAATGAGGAGTCAAGAGAGCAAATGCAGGCAATGCTAAAAGAGGAACTGCAGGAAGCAAAAGATCATTTCAATAGAGAGATAGAGATTCTGAAAAAAACAAAAAAACAAACAAACAAAAACAAACAGAAATCCTTGAAATGAAGGTTACAATAAACCAAATTAAAAACTCAATAGAAAGCTTAACCAACAGGCTAAATCGCTTGGAAGACAGAACCTCAGACACTGAAGACAAAATATTTAATCTTGAAAACAAACTCAACCAGATAGAGAAGATGGTAAGGAATCATGAACAGAACCTCCAAGAGTTATGGGACATCATGAAAAGACCAAGTTTAAGAGTTATAGGGATTGAGGAAGGCACAGAAATACAAACCAAAGGAATGAATAATCTGTTCAATGAAATAATATCAGAAAATTTCCCAAATCTGATGAATGAAATGGAAAATCAAATTCAAGAGGTTTATAGGGCACCAAATGTACAAAATCACAACAGATCCACACCCAGGCACATTATAATGAAAATACCTAACATACAAATCAAAGATAGAATTTTAAAGGCTGCAAGAGAAAAACATCAGATAACATATAGGGAGAAACCAAAACGCATATCAGCAGATTTCGCAGCCCAGACCCTAAAAGCAAGAAGGGCCTGAAACAACATATTCCAAGCACTGAAAGAAAATGGATGCCAAGAAAGAATCTTATACCCAGCAAAACTTACCTTCAGATTTGAAGATGAAATAAAATCATTCCATGATAAACACAAGCTAAAAGAATTCAAATAGAAAGCCTCCCCTACGGAAAATCCTCAGCAAAATATTCTAAGAGGAAGAAATGAGAAACAACAATGAAAGTCAGCAAAGGGAGGAATTACCCTAAAGGAACAGCCAATTAAAGGAAAAACCAAGTTCAATTAAAATCCAAAAATAAGTCAAAATGACCAGGAATACAAGTCATATCTCAATAATAACCCTAAATGTAAATGGCCTAAACTCATCAATCAAAAGACATAGACTGGCAGACTGGATTAAACAGAAAGACCCAACAATATGCGGCCTTCAAGAGACTCATCTCATAGAAAAACATGCCCACAGACTAAAGATGAAAGGTTGGGAAAAAACATACCATGCACATGGACTGAGTAAAAAAGCAGGGGTTTCCATCCTCATTTCAGATAAAGCAGACTTCAAGCCAAAGTAAGTCAGAAGGGATAAAGAAGGGCATTTCATATTGCTTAAAGGAAGCATAAATCAACAGGACATAACAATCATAAATATTTATGCACCAAACAATGATGCATCCATGTATGTCAATCAGATCCTTCTCAATTCCAGGAATCAAATAGACCAAAACACAATAATACTGGGGGAGTTTAACACTCCTCTCTCACAGTTGAACAGATCTTCCAAGCAAAAACTGAACAAAGAAACCATAGAACTCAAGGACACAATTGCTAATTTAGACTTAACAGACATATATAGAATATTCCATCCATCAAAAAGCAAATACACTTTCTTCTCAGCAGCTCATGGATCCTTCTCTAAAATAGACCATACGTTATGCCACAAAGCAGCCCTTAGTAAATGCAAAAAAGTAGAGATACTACCTTGTATTCTACCAGATCATAATGGAATGAAATTAGAAATCAATGACAAAATAAAAAATAGAAACTACTCCAACACCTGGAGATTAAATAATATGCTATTGAATGATACATGGATAACAGAAGACATTAGGGGGGAAATTAAAAGATTCTTAGAGGTCAATGAGAACAAAGATACAACAATATCAAAATCTCTGGGATACTAGGAAAGCAGTGCTAAGAGGAAAATTCATTGCATGGAGTGCATTCAATAAAAGAATGAAAAGTCAACAAAACAATGACCTCACATTACAGCTCAAAGCCCTAGAAAAAGAGGAACAGATCACCACCAAAAGTAGTAGAAGACAGGAAATAATTAAAATCAGAGCAGAAATCAATGAAATTGAAACAAAAGAAACAATTTAAAAAATTGACAAAACAAAAAGGTGGTTCTTTTAAAAAATATACAAAATTGATAAACCCTTAGCCACACTAATGAAGAGAAGGAGAGAGAAAATCCAAATTACTAAAATTTTGATGGACATGGAAATATTACAACAGACACAATTGAAATACAAAACATAATTAGAAGCTATTTTGAAAACTTATACTCCAACAAAATAGAAAACCTGGAAGACATCAACAGGTTCCTAGAGGCATAATGAGCCACCCAAACTGAATCTGGAGGACATACACAACTTAAATAGATCAATTTCAAGCAATGAAATAGACATCATCAAAAGCCTACCAACAAAGAAAAGTCCAGAACCAGATGGATTCTCAGCTGAGTTGTATAAGACCTTCAAAGAAGAGCTCATTCCAATACTCCTCAAAGTATTTCATGAACTAGAGGAGGAGGGAACCCTTCCAAACTCATTCTATGAAGCTAATATCACACTGATACCAAAACCAGAGAAGGACACATCGAAGAAAGAAAATTTCAGACAATATCCCTAATGAACATAGATGCAAAAATTCTTAACAAAATTTTAGTAAATCGCATACAAAAGCATATTAAAAAGATAGTGCACCATGATCAAGTGGGTTTCATCCCAGGGATGCAAGGTTGGTTCAACATCCAGAAATCAATAAATGTAATTCACCACAATGACAGACTTAAAGTCAAGAACCACATGATTATTTCAATAGATGCAGAAAAAGCATTTGATAAAATACAGCACCCCTTCATCCTCAAAACACTAGAAAAAATAGGGATAATAAGAACGTTCCTTAACATAGTAAAGGCTATCTATGCTAAGCCCACAGCTAACATCATTCTAAATGGAGAAAAATTGAAAGCATTCCCCCTGAGAACTGGAACAAGGCAGGGATGTCCTCTTTCGCCACTACTATTCAACATTGTTCTTGAAACTCTAACCAGAGCAATTAGACAGACCAAAGAAATTAGAGGAATATGAATAGGAAAAGAAGAGCTCAAACCATCCCTATTTGCTGATGACATGATTCTCTATTTAGAAGACCCTAAAAATTCCACCAGAAAAACTTCTGAAACTCATAAATGAATTCAGTAAAGTAGCAGGATATAAAATTAATGCTCATAAATCTAATGCATTTTTATTCATAAGTGATGCATCCTCTGAGAGAGAAATTAGGAAAACTATACCATTCACAAAAGCCTAAAAAAAAAAATACTTGGGAATCAATCTAACAAAAGAGGTGAAAGACCTCTACAATGAGAACTACAGAACACTAAAGAAAGAAATTAAAGAAAATCTGAGAAGATGGAAAGATCTTCCATGTTCTTGGATAGGGAGAATTAATATTGTCAAAATGGCCATACTTCCAAAAGCGCTATACAAATTCAATGCAATTCCAATTAAAATCCCAATGATGGACTTCGTAGAAATAGAGCCAGCAATCATGAAATTCATTTGGAGGAATAAGAGACCCAGAATAGCTAAAACAATTCTTAGCAAGAAGATCGAAGCGGGGGGTATCACAATACCGGACTTTCAACTATATTACAGAGCAATAGTAACAAAAACAGCATGGTATTGGCACCAAAATTGACAGGTAGATCAATAGTACAGAATAGAGGACACAGAGACAAACCCACATAAATACAGGTATCTCATACTTGACAAAGGAGGCAAAAACATACAATGAAGAAAAGATAGTCTCTTCAACAAATGGTGCTGGGAAAACTGAAAATCCATATGCAGCAAAATGAAACTAAACCCATATCTCTCACCCTGTACAAAACTCAACTCAAAATGGATCAAGGACCTAGGAATTTGACCAGAGACCCTGCACATAATAGAAGAGAAAATAGGTCCAAATCTCCATCATGTTGGCCTCGGACCAGATTTCCTTAACATGACTCCCAAAGTGCAAGAAATAAAAGCAGGAATTAATGATTGGGATAGAGTCAAATTAAAAAGCTTTTTCTCAGCAAAGGAAACAATCAGTAATGTGAAGAGAGAGCCTTCAGAGTGGGAGAAAATCTTTGCCACACACACTTCAGATAGAGTACTAATCTCCAGAATCTACAAAGTACTCAAAAATCTTTACACCAAGAATACTAATAATCCAATCAATAAATGGGCCAAGGAAATGAACACTTTACAGAAGAAGATCTACAAGCAATCAACAGATTTATGAAAAAATGTTCAATATCCCTAGTTATAAGAGAAATGCAAATCAAAACTACCTTAAGATTTCATCTTACCCCAATTAGAATGTCTTTTATTAAGAATACAGGCAACAACAGGTGTTGGCGAGAATGTGGGGAAAAGGGTACACTCATACATTGCTGGTGGGATTGCAAGTTGGTGCAGCCACTCTGGAGAGCAGTGTGGAGATTCCTTAGAAAACTTGGAATGGATCCGCCATTTGACCCAGCTATCCCACTCCTTGGCCTATACCCAAAGGACTTAAAATCAGATAACTACAGTGATGCAGCCACATCAATGTTCATAGCTGCCCAATTCACAATAGCTAGATTGTGGAACCAACCTAGATGCCCTTCAAAAGATGAATGGATAAAGAAACTGTGGTATATATACACAATGGAATATTACTCAGCCATAAAGAAGAATAAAATTATGACATTTGCAGGTAAATGGATGATGTTGGAGACTCTCATGCTAAGTGAGATTAGCCAATCCCCAAAATCTAGAGGCCGAATGATCTCTCTGATAAGTGAATGATGATGCATGATGTGGGGTAGAAGGGAGGCAAGAATGGAGGAAGGATAGATAGCATAGTGGGGTTGGGGTGGGGAGTAGAATAACAACAGAATGAGACAGACATCATTGCCCTGTGTACATGTATGATTGCACAGATGGTGTGACTCTACTTTGTGTACAACCAGAGAGACAATAGCTGTACTCCATTTGTGTGCAATGAATCAAAATTAAATAAATAAAAAAACCCAAAAAAACAAAAATAGAAATGAAAAACTTTGAAGCACACAGCTTAATAAGTGATAATGGAAACATGAAATTAATGGCAAAGGTATAGGTAATTCAATAAATTATAGTGACAACATTTAAGCTAGTTTCAGTTCTCATTTCATAATTCAAAATGTATCCTAGAAGAAATAAAGAATTGTTAATGTAAAGTAATTACACCTCAACCAAATGAAGAACTACAAGGAAAATCTAGAAAAATGCTTAAATGATTTCAAAACAGAATTCTATAAGCACAACAAACAATTAAGGAAATCTTAAGAAAAATATCGAGAGATACGACTACATGAAAATGAAAAACCTGTATGTTTATCTCAAATTGAAATCTGAAAAACTCCCACAATCAGTACAAAAATTAATCCCTAACACACACACAAACATATACATACACACAGAGTATTGCCATTAGTATTGCCTAAACAGAAACAGAAAAGGGATGCTGAAAGAATTTAAAAACAGGTTAAAATTTCACCTAAACATATTAAAAAATTCATTAGTAATAAATAAACAAAAATTACAAAACACTACGATCTGCTTCTCAAGCTACAGATTGAAAAAACATAACTAATATCTTGTGCTAAGTTGAAGTTCTATAAGTACTTTTACATGACAGTAGAGTTACAAATTATTACTTAATGGAAAGTAATTTTGTAATATATATATAGCTGGAAATAAGCTTTTACACTATGACCTAATAACTGTATTTCTAGGAGTCTATCCGTAGCAAGAAACTGTAAATGTCCAGTAATCAACAGTATTTGGTGCCATAAGAGATTGTTTCTGAAGAATATCTAAATGAGTTAAATGCTCACAATATAATAAAGTTAAAAAAAGAAATTAAGGGCTGGGGTTGTAGAGCACTGTAAGGGCTCAGTGGAAGAGCACTTGCCTAGTATGTGTGAGGCATTGGGTTCAATCCTCAGCACCACATTAAAAGTAAATAAAGATATTTTGTCCACCTACAATTAAAATTTTTTAAAGGAATTAATATACAACCCTATGATTCCATTTTATAAAAAATATGTAAAAGAAAAGAAAGAAAAAGTTGTCCTTGAAAAAAGAAAGAGTGAAAATAGTGTTGTATATATATGGATTATTTTTGTTTTATATTTTCTGTAATAACCAAAAATATTAAAAACTATTTTAAAAAGTCATTTTGAGGAAAGCTAATTTATTTATTTCACAATAAAAGCCAGTGAGAAATTATGAGAGGTTAATACTGATTGCTTATTTCTATATATTTGATAGTAAAGGGCATCAAAAGAATAAGACTAGAGTTTGAAAATATAATGATGGAGGAAAGGTTTCATTTTTGATTTGTTTAAAGACAGATAATAGACATGTTTATAGTAAAAGGAGTTAAGCAGAAATACAAGTTAAAGAGGAGGTTACTTCTTTTTTTTTTTTTTTTTTTTTTGGGATCAAATGCTTCTTTTATTTATGATAGGCATTTAAGATTAACAATATTCTCAACATTGAACAGATGTACAGTAGGGCAAGGTTACGACCAGAGGGGAAAGATACAAATGAGATGCAGAAACACATTCACCTGGAATAAAGACACAGAGTAGATAATTTAAGGTATTAACCTATGAGGTGGCTAGTATTTTTAGTTCATGCACAATTGTATTCTCTGTGTATCTATAAAATGGAGAATTTCACTTTAACATTCATGAAAGAAAACATTGTCCAAATATATATTTTTTTAAAAAATCAATATATGACGGCCATCCAAGTTAAAAAGTCATACCAGGCAAAGTTATAATGACAAATTATCCCCAATGCCAAGCTCAGTGAATAGTATGTAACTGGCATTTCATCATGTTCAATAAACCAAACTGAATGACTTCTTTAATTTTTATTTTTGCAGTACTGGGGATTGAACCCAGAAGCACTACCACTAAGCTATGTCCCATA
>JAJEJO010000705.1:360236-376307 GCA_020662805.1 Glaucomys volans | reverse complement strand
ATTACAGGTGTACGCCACCGTAACTGGCCCCATATGTTTTTAATTTTTATTTTGAGATGGGGTATTGCTTAACTGCCTAGGCTGGTGTTAAACTTGTGATCCTCCTGCCTCAGCACCACACATCTGGCTAAGATTACCTTTTAAAGATCTTAAAACAGACAGAAGATGCAAAGCAGAGAAGCATATGTAGAAGAAGAAAAGATGATTTTTCTGAAACTAAAGGTGAGAAAGATGCCACAATATAGAAATTTTAAAGGAGACAGGAAGATGCAGAGATGATTCATATGGGAAAGGCCCAAATCATCTTATTTACTTTGTGTTCCTCTCCAATTGCGATGTCACAGTGGATGGCTAGTTTCAAGCTAGCTTTTCAACCCATCAGAATCACTGGATTTAATTAATGAGATATGACTAATTTTATCAATGCATGGGGAAAAAATCCAAGGACACTTTCCAGGTTCAATTAGATTTTTATGGTTTAAAAGATTGTGAAATGCATATAAAGTATAAACAATTACAAGATACCAAACATTTTAATGCAATTATAAATTTTTCCTAAAATTAATATATATTTCTAAGGTATAATGGAAGAATTTCTCAGAAAATGATACATATAATTTAGAAAGTTAGACTCAATAATAACATAAAATTCCCTGTTTATAATATTATTCAAAGTATTATTCTAAATAGAGAATGAGAATGGCTAATTATAAATGTGAAGATTTTCCAACAACTTACCACTGCCTTGAATCCAAGTTCCTAAGTTCTCTAAGTAGCTTTTCATTTTTCTTCAGGAGATGAAAGCTCCTCCTAAATAGAGAGATTTATAAACATTTTCATCACCTTTGCAGTGAATGACATGACAGTCCCGGAAATACTTTTCCACTCTACTCATGCAACTTTTACACTTTTCTTGCCTTTTCATACTTCTAACACAAAGGAGAACAGACCCTAAAAAAAATGTAAAGAATATATGTCATTATTTCTACCACGTTCTCATACATTTCTGTTAGTGGATCATTTCTATTCACCACTTCAATCCTTCCTTGCAGATGCTTCCCAAACTCACATCCAGAAAAATGAATAAAAGTACTTGTAGGAATTTGTTTGCTTTCCTCCATACATTATATGCGTACATATATAAAGTTTAATTATATATGGCTATATAGTATAAATATATAAAAATATATTCTTTTATAGTATAAAATTATAATTTTTTTGCCAAATCTGTTCTATAGATATTAAATATGTACATAAAAATCAATACTTGCTGTGATGAAATATAGATTCCCATCTTAAACTTTTCTTAGAAGATATAGCTCATTTCACAGCAAGAGAATAGAATGCATTTATACAATAACTAAATGATAATTACTTGCCTTGGACATACAGACAAATTATGTTTCTGATACAATGTGGCCTAGGCAGAGAATACTGCTTTCTAATAAATGGAGGAATTTAAATCAAGCAAGATAGTAAACACCCCATTTCTATGATTTATATACATTTGGATTACTTTGAGATTTATTCAAAGTTAGTGATATCTAAGCTTCTCCCTCTTGCAATAAGTGGAAAAGAAATAATACATTATATAGTGTTCCTTCTTTCCAATTTCCCACAGATTTTTCTGGCATAAAAATTTAAAAACAAAGGTAGGGAATATAGTTCAGTCTGAGAGAGTTTCTAGCATGCACAAGTTTTGGGTTCAATCCCCAGCACCAAAAACAAAAACAAAGAAGCAAAAAAAAAAAAAACCCCGAAAAAATAAAAAACCCCCAACTCCACCAAAACCTGAATGTATATCAGTAATATTTTATACTGACATAAATCTTAGGGTTTTTTTTTGTGCTTTAATTCTTTCCACTACAAGAGGTGAGAATTATTCTTAATTTGTAGACTATATCCAAAGGCTCAAACTGAGGTCATCTAAGTCCAATGCTCTTTTCATTTAAATCTTACCTTTGCTTGAATAAATTGGTTTATAGTAAGTTGGTTTTCTTTTCTTTTTTTTGGTGCTGGGGATTGAACTCAGGGCCTCATGGATGCTAAGCATGCACTTTAATACTGAAACATATTCCCAGCCATGTCTTTTAAAATATGGTTTTGTAACATGCATAAGAAAATAAAATAGTAAGAGAACAAAAAAATCCACATTCTTTTCTTGATTTGATCCTGAATCTGGAATAATTTCCCTAATTTAAACCAAAATGATCACACTGCAATTGGTCTAAAAAAAAATTGTTTGGCTGGGTATGGTGGCACATGCCTGTAATCCCAAAGAGGCAGGAAGATCACAAGTTCAAGGCCAGCCTTGGCAATTTAGTGAGACCCTGTCTCAATAAAAAGAACTGAAGATGTAACTTAGTGGTAAAGTGCCCTGGGTTTATTTCATCCCCAGTACCACTACCACCTAAAAAACAAAAACAAAAACAAAAACAAACAAAAAACAGAAGAAAGAAAGAAAAATTGTTAGACTAACATGGTAACATGAAGGTTGAAAAAATATTTACTTTTAATCATATGAGCTGTAATTTCTAAGGCAGACAGTTTTAGTAGTTGTTCTGAAAATATGGATAGTTTACTTGATTAACCTTTTATTCCCCGGAATTCTGATAATAACTAAATGGTCTCCAAAAAATATGTCTACTGGTCAAAGAAGTAATAGTAGATAAAATTTGGTGAGGAAAAGAACAGAGACTAAAATTCTCAATCAGAAGGTTAATAAGACTAACATTAAAAAAAAAAAAAAAAAAAGGAAAAGTTTCTACTTTATCCTTACCGTTTGTCCCAGGAATTCATTCCCAATATATTAAGAAGCAATCTGCAAAAATAAAATGCTGACTGGGGTTTTTGAGGTGTTGGTTCATCTTGTTCCACAGCTTTCATGTTTAAGTCATTAAAGTGCTTCTCAACAAATTCTTTTTCCTCAGTATGTTGCTTAAGGATAGCATTAATAACATCATTCTCCTGTTTTTCAGAAATGCACACAGGTTGTGGAGCAGGAATATTAAGTGAGATTCCAGTTCTTTGTAAGCATTCAGGACTCGTAACACCCAAATACTGCAAGAGTTCATCAAGAACATCTTCTTCATCTCTTATTGTATCCCAAGTTGGTACAGTTTCTCTAAATCTTTTAAACTGGAGGGCAAGTTCGTCTTTTACGGTTATATCTTCTAAGCATTCATTAGGTGTAGGAGGTTCTTCTGGCTTCTCTTGGTGAGATAATGAAAGTATGAAAGATGAAGGTTCTGATAAGCCACTTACAGGAGGTGGTCCATACAGTATGGCAGAATCCCATGAATATTTTCCAGAGAGATCACGTACTATAATTCTGACATTTGAATTGGCTGATGCAAGGCCAGCAGATAAACCTCCTCCAGGCATACTCTCCTCTGATCTGATCTGGATACAAGATACTAAGGTTGTATTGTTTAACACAAAGAACTGGATATTTGGACTCTCAAAGAGTTCAGGAGAAAGTTCAGTACTTTCACTGTAATGATTGTCGTGATTTTCACAAACCTGACTTGTTAGCATAGCAGGACCACCACTCATTGGATAATGGCCCAAGTGATTTACCAGATGTGTAATAACAGTGCGAGCTGCAATAGAGATTAATCCTTGTTGCATTTGAGTTTTCACTAGAAATAAAAAATATAAATGAATGGGAATATTGCTGTTTCCTAGAAGTCATAGAAACAACAAAATATCACACAACAATAAATATGTATTTCATCATATTCTTAAAATCACTATCACATATTTGAATAAATATTAGTATTCACAACTTAGGTTCTGTTTAAGAACGATGGAAGAGAAGGAAGAAAACTGTTCTTTGAGGAAGTTTTTTTTTCTTTTACAAGGAAGCCCTTTTTGAAATCTTTGCTAATGAATCCATAATTTAAACCAAAGCCTTTAAATGTGTATCACTTTTGAGGGATCAAAGTGTTATAAATCAATCACTTGAAATACACTAAACACAGATTAAAAAGCCAATAAAATCTATCCTACTGATAAGTTTCTTATCTCATTAATAGATCCCAGATTCAGAGACATAGTTTACAGCACACTTTAAATGTCACTTAATTCTGACTTTTACTGATGATATAAAAATGTTCTGAGAAAAGTGATATTTCAATTAAACTTTAGGAGTCAGAATCAATTTAAAAAGCAAGTCAGTACAGGTAGTATATGCCAAGGAAACATTATTTTAAAGGCAAAAATATTTGATGGATCTGATTTTGTATTATATTTTTCTAAGGAATCTTCTGGGTCAGTGTGGTCTAGTCTAGAAGTAGGTTGTATGCAAAATCATTTTTTTCTTTCCTAAGCACATTAAGAAAAGCAAACAGTATGCTTATGAGTAACTCTAAAAGTTGTATGAAAGAATAAAATAAGACAAAGAATATAGTAGTTTGAGAGGCCTAGATGAGCAAGAAACCTTACGTGAGGATTTGAAGAAGGAAGGGGAGAAACACTAGGAAAGGACACAAGATAGACAACAACTTGTCAAAGTCAACTAGTTAAACACTGCCAGTCAGATTCTGCAATTCAAAGGAGGGCTGATGCAAAAGCCAGATCTGGATTGAGTGGTGTCAAGAAGTGGGAATAACTGATTGACAGTTATCTTGATTCTTTCCATTGAAGAAGTGAGAGTAGAGTTGTTTCTGCTAAAGATGTATTAGTAAATCACGTGAGAAGAGGATGCTTAGTTGTGTAATATTTGTGTGGGTGTGGTTAGTGTTCTTGCCTCTATTTAGTTTTAGACATAATTATTCTACCACAGAGTAATCTTGCCTGATAATATTTTATATTCTCTGAAAGTAAACCAGTTGGGAACACTAGAGTTTAGCTGCCAGAAAAAATGTTGATTTGTCAGAATAAATATTAATTTAAGAATATTCTAGCTGGGCGTGGTGGTGCACACCTGTAATCCCAGTACTTGGGAGGCTGAGGCAGGAGGATCACGAGTTCAAAGCCAGCCTCAGCAATTTAGTGAGGCCCTAAACAACTCAGTGAGACCTTGTCTCTAAGTAAAATAAAAAATGGGGCTGAGGATGTGACTCAGTGGTGGAATATCCCTGGGTTCAATTCCCAATACCCTCCCCCGCCCCAAAAAAAGAATATTCTGAGCAGGCACAGTGGTGGTGAACACTTTGTAATACTGCTACTTGGAGGCTAAGGTAGGAGGATTTCAAGTTTGAAGCTGGCCTCAGCATCTAAAGTGAGAGCCTGTCTCAAAATTTAAAAACCCACAACATCTCTAGCCATTAGAGAAATGCAAATTAAAACTACACAGAGATTCATCTCACTCCGACTAGAAGGGCAATTATCAAGAATACAAGTAACAATAAATGTCAGCAAGGATGTGGGGAAAAAGGTTCACTCACATATTGCTGGTGGGACTGCAAATTGGTACAACTACTCTGGAAAGTAGTATGGAGATACTGCAGAAAACTTAGAATGGAACCACCATTTGACCCAGTTATCCCACTCGTTGGCGTATACCCAAAGGATTTAAAATCAGCATATTTTAGTGACATGGCCACATCAATGTTCATAGCAGCTCAGTCACAATAGCTAAACTATGGAACCAATCTAGGTGCCCTTCAACAGATGAATGGATAAAGAAAATATGTACATATACACCATGGAATATTACTCAGCCATGAAGAATGAAATTATGGCATTTGCTGGTAAATGGATGGAACCGGAGACTATCACACTAAGTGAAATAAGCCAATTGCAAAAAACCAAAGGCTGAATGTTCTCTCTGATATGTGGTTGCTGATAAATAAGGTAGGGGTGGGTTAGGCAGTGGAGAATAGAAATTCATTGGACTAGGTACAGGGGAATGAATAGAAGACAAGGTGGGAATAGGAAAGACAGTACAAAGGATTGGACATAACTTTTCTATGTACATATATGAATACACAACCAGTGAAACTCTATATCATGTACAATTGCAAAAATGGGATCCTAATTAGAATAGAGTAAGTTATACTCCATGTATGTATAATATGTCAAAATACAGATGTCACATATATCTAAAAAAGAAGAAATAAATCTTTATTTTTTTAGTTGTGGATGGAATAACTTTATTCTATTTATTTATTTTTATGTGGTGCTTGAACCCAGTGTCTCACATGTACTAGGCAAGCACTCTACCACTGAGTCACAACCCCAGTACAAAAAAATTTTTTTTTTAATTAAAAATCATGGGCTGGGGTTGTAGCTCAGTGATAAAGTGCTTGCCTAGCATGGGTGAGGCCCTGGGTTTGATCCTCAGCACCACATAAAAACAAATAGTTGGGCATGGTGGCACACGCCTATAATCCTAGCAGCTTAGGAGGCTAAGGCAGGAGGATCACAAGTTCAAAGCCAGCCTCAGCAAAAGGGAGACACTAAGCAACTCAGTGAAACTGTCTCTAAATAAAATACAAAAAAAGGGTTGGAGATGTGGCTCAATGGTTGAATGCCCCTGAGCTCAATCCCTGGTTCCAAACCAAACCATACCAAACAAGTAAATAAAATAAAGGTTAAATTCTTTTTTTTTTTTTTTCCTACTGTGCTGGGCATTGAACCCAGGGCCTGTGCTTGTAAGGCAAGCATTCTACCAACTGAGCTATATTCTCAGCCCAAAGGTTAAATTCTTTAAAACAAAATTAAAAACCACAAGGGCTGGGGATGTATGTAGTTCAGTGCTACAGTGCTCCTGGATTCTTCTGAGTACTGTAAAACAAACAAGAATGCTCTGATTTACATACAATAAAATCTCTAATTTAAGATACTTAGTTTGACGACTTTCAGTAAATTGTATTACCACCAACACAATCAATATGTAGAAAAATCACATCAGCAGGGGCTGGGATCGTGGCTCAGTGGTAGAACACTTGCCTTGTATGTGTGAGGCACTGGTTTTGATCTCCAGCACTACATAAAATGAATAAAATAAAATAAAATAAAATAAAATAAAATAAAATAAAATAAAATAAAATAAAATAAAAGGTATTTTGTCCATCTAGAACTGAAAAAAATTTAAAAATCACATCACAACAGAATAAATTTTATGTAAACTATACCTCAATAAACTTTTAAAAAAGGTCTACTAGGTTGTCCACGGCTAGTATGATTTCTTAAAAAGAGGCAAGGAAGAATAGTGTCATATTTTTAAGGTTATAGCCCTCACGATTCAGAAGTAACACTGGGTATAAGAAGAGGTATGCAAATGACCCCCTGCTATGCCATTAATACTAACAACATCTTTTCCAACTCAAAAAGAAAAGCTTTTCTAAAGGCTTTTTAAAAATTTTAAATGTTACTATCAAACACTTAATCTTCCATTATTGGTCAATTTTTTATATCTATATATGTAAATATGAAAATTTCAGTTTCTGAGTGTATGAGCTATTTTTAAATTTATGTGAGCTCTGAAAATCAGCCATTCAACACTAGAAGATAACAATAAATGATTAGCCTTAATTTAATCCTCCATTTTCAAGACTGTGTCACTGGATGATGAGAAACAGGGGTGGCTTCAATCTAATGTCTGCTTTTCCATCTCTAATTATAACTTAGAATATAATTATTCTTCACAGCATTAGTGGCTAATCTAGCTAGTGTTCCTCATTTTGCACATGAGGTCACATGGTTCATGAAGGTAAGTGATTTACCTGCTTTAGTTTCACATCAGGGCTGGTCTTTTGCCTTCCCAACTCTAATTTCTATACTCTCCCTTTTTGTTAAACTGACTTTTGCTTTGTTAGATATGCAACAATTAATTTAAAATGTATTTTCCTGTGTATAGAAACTTCAAAAAAAGTATTACTTAGCATAAATACCAAATAAATAGTGAGGATCAACTGGAAAAGTTCATTGAAATAAATCTAAACCATGTTTTAAAAGGTAATAAAAATTAGAATTAACAATTTAAAATTTTTGATGTAGAAAAAAATGCTTTTGATATTTTATTCTCCCTTTATTTCTACGGAGTGATACACACACATGGATGAATCATTTTAAATAGTGAATCTTCCTTTCAGAACAAAAAGTTTATGTTCTTAACAAAGGAAAGAGCAAAATTTAATAGAAATGATCACAGAAATGGATTCACAGAATTCCTGATCTTGATTTGCTCTGTGATCATGGATAAATAAAAAATTCTTTAACCTCATTTTTTTATAGAATAACACAGACTTATTTGTAAAGGTGAATTAAAAACTCATGTACAAAACTGAACATAACAGACACAATAATTTTGAGCTCATTATAAGACAAAATGCAGGTTTTATGAGCTCCTTTTTCAAACTTGCTTATGAACACCAAGAATGAGCCAGCCTTTTCCTTAAGACAAACATCAAAGCCCAGGTGCCAGTCCATCCTACATATCCTCTTTCCAAAGGAAGAGACAGTGAAAATGCAGTTTTAGAACTTGTTCACAAAACTGTCATAATTATTAACACTGAAAACACTAAAAGCATTAACTTAGATTTCATATGTAAGTAAAATCATTTTTTCCCCTAAGTTGCACTCTAAATTCAGGATATATGCATATAGAAGAAAGAATAAAAATCTATTTGTTAATTGGGAAATTAGATTTATTTAGCCTTATTTTGAGCTATAAAATATAGAACAGACATATTTTATACTTATCTAATAAGATATAAAGAAGACAAGAAATTCTCTAATTTAGAAATTCAAAATGAAATTCTAAAATAACCAACCTTGTGAGAAAATGCAAAATGAAGATATCGATGCTTCTAAGGCTTTATGTAACTAGCATTCATTTAAATAAGTCTATTCAGGGTTGTCTTTTCAGATTGTCAGATTAAACAAACCCTAGAGCATTTGCTGCGAACCCATAATTACAGATTATTATGGCATACAAAAGCAGCAAGACATAAAAAGCTGCTGCAATTCACTGCACTGTAATAGAACACGCAGAGGAAGTTAATTTTGGCAAAAGCTTTAAATATTAGCTTTGCATAATATGTATAGGTGAAACTATAATTAGGACAGAATGAATCCTTTGGAGCCTCCTTTCACTCTGACCCTGCAAATGATGACTTTTTGCTAATAAGATGACTGCCATTTGACAAAAAGCCAACTTCACTACCTTTCCTTATTCTTTAGTAAATTTAATAATTACAGCTACTCCTGCCAATAGTTCTCAAATCAGACTTGTTCAATCCAATACTGAGCTGATTAGGGACACTCTGTGTTTATAATTCATTGGCCAAAAAAGTACTTGAAGATGTGAAGCATGCCTTAGACAAGGGCACAATGATCAGTCATTTTCAACACATTACCTCCACCCCCCACCACAGCATGTAGTCACTACAGACCAGAGAATCACCTGCTGTTAGCTCATGGCTGTTCCTAAAAGATTATTCATTTATCTGGTCCTCAATACTTTTGAGGAACTCCAAAGGGAACAATTTAATACATTTAGAAAATATTACATGGAGTATTTGGTATCAATATTAAGCCCATCTATTTACATCTTTTCCTCTGTTTCTTGTACAGTGACTGATACTGAACAGTAAATTTTGTATGAAATACATTAAAAACTTCCTTTTATATACGTAAACTCCATTTTTTGTACTGTTCAAGAAATATGCTATCCTGCCTTGAATTAAAACTTTATAATTTTACATCTAAAAAAATGCAAAGATCAACTAAACTTTTCACAAAACTTTAAATAAATGCTCTAATTTACTATGCCAAATTTAAAGAGATAAAAATTTTAAGTTGCTTATCAATTACTGTCTAAATTTTTTGCTACATTATACTGCCCAGTATGTCTCTTTCTGAGCAACAATTTAAATCTTGTATTTCTATTTCATGTACATATTTCTGTTCTAGACAAACCAGCAGAAACTTATGGTCAACCTAAAACTGCAGTGTGAATTCCTTGACTTCTAACTTTCATTGTATACCATTGATTACTTATAATATTCACATCCTAGATATTTTAATCATTTATAACTATTCTACCTTTGAAAATCAAACTCTTTTATTGCCCACTCTGACTACAATCTCCTAGCCTACTGATTTCTCAACTGTATTTTGTGTTCCTTGGAGAGGACCCTTGAAAAGTGACAGGAAAGAAGTCGATAGGATCCCAGGGCTACATTCTGCTGCAGTTCTACTTTTAAAAGTTTTAATAAATTAGGCTTGCTTATAAAATTTATTTGAATAGGCTCTGCTACTTAAAAAATTATTTATAGATCCACTGTCCTAATATACTGATTTTCTCAGAAGTTCTCAAACATGGTTGCATATTAGTCACATGTACAACTTTAAAAAAATCTCAGCAATCCTAGATTAATAAGTCAAAATCTGTATGGATGAGTTGGGAGCATCAATATTCTAGTGTGCAGTCAAGGCTAGAACTACTGCTCTACTTAATACCAACCACATCTACTTTCTGACTTCCTAGATCACTGTTTTCTTCCCATTTATTAGTCACTTACTGGAAGCAGTTCATTCTTTAAGAAGACTGAATTCCATAGCTAAACCACATACCGATATTCTGAAATGCACAATTCTCTTGTATTTCAGTTACACTCACCTAACTAACTGTTGACTGGTACAACCACAATTTCATGGTTTCCATTTTCTCTTGGGCTCTCAATAACTCCTGTGAAATCCTTAATTTACTTCCATCTTCTTTTTCTTTCTATTCTCAGAGGAAAAGTTAATCTTCCGTCAATACTTTTCAGCTCATCTCCTCAGGGACTTTACCATTAATGATACCCTTCCTATTTACTTCCTTCTCAGCTCTCAAGGGCACTTAACCACTGACCACTTCCCCAGCCCCTTTTTTTTTTGCAGCGTTGAAGATTGAACCTAGGGCGTTGTGCTTGCAAGGCAAGCACTCTACCAACTGAGCTATATCCCCAGCTCCCCAGCCCTTTTTTGTATTTTATTTAGAGACAGGGTCTCACTGAGTTGCTTAGGTCCTCGCTAAGTTGCTCCAGCTGGCTTTGAACTCCAGATCCTCCTGCCTCAGCCTCCCAAGCTGCTGGGATTACAGGTGTGTGCCATTGTGCCCAGGACTTTTTGCTTTCTTTTCTTTTCTTTGTTTTTAAAGTCGAGCTTCTTTAAAGAATACTTTTCATGGAATGGCTCCCACTTCCTTATCCTTTGCTCCATTCTACAGTCATCCCTTTATGCCTCCTATTTCTCTGTTGAAACTAAAGCAGATATATTTGCGAGTCCTTCTGTACTTGACAAAGTACATTTAACACTACTGGCCAGCCTTCTTTATTTTCTTCTTCTTCTTCCTTTTTATTAAGCTATGTCCTCTATTAATTTCTGAGAAATTATTCTTATAGTTTTCCTTCCTTTACAACTTCTTCTTCTTAGAACCCACACACAAAAACATATCTTTATCTGTTAAGATCTAGATCAGTATATATAATTGTCCACTAAATATCTTCATATAGATATCCAAAAGATACCACAAACTAAACCATTTCCAAAGCTGTTCTCATTTTCTCTCCAAAATCTGTACTTTCTCTTATATTCTTGCTCTAATTTCAGAAAAATTTAACCAATCTCCATGAGAATCTAACCAGTCAGAAACCTACAACAGATTCCTCCTTTTCTCTAACTTATCACAAAAGCCTTTTGACTTTACCTTCTAAGTATTCCTCATATCTATCTTTCCTTTATATTCCCACTACCATTCTTCAGTAATTAAATGAAAAGTTTAGTATAAGCCTTCAGCAACTCCTGCTTGACCATTGCAACAGCCTCATAAGTGTCTCTCTGTTTCTGCGTTAACTGCCCAATCAATCTAATATACCAGGCATCAGTAATCTTTTTCCATAAAGGGTCAGAGAGTAAATATTTTCATTTTTGTGAGCCACATTATCTCTGTTGTTACTCAACACTGCTATTATACAAAAGCAGACATAATAATAGATAAATGAACAACATGGATGCATCCAAAAAAAAACTATTTATAGAAATGGGCTTCTGGAATGGGCCATAATTTGCTGACTCCTATACCATGTTGGCAAAAAATGCTCTAAATACCAATTTTATTATTATTTCACTTTCTCTTTTACTTACATTGTTTTATAAGACTAATTGTCTATATCTTTCTTCTAGAGAATGAAGTCTGAATGTAGAAATAATGTACTTAAAAAAATGTTATTGCTTACTGAGTTCACATGTACCAAGGACTAGGTAATAGACTTTAAAGATATAACGTTCTCAGTATCTGCATCAATTCTATAAGGGAACTAACAGTATCTGCATTTTACAAATAAGGTAATAGTCACTCAGCAATTAGGTGAGAGTCAAAATTCAATACCAGGTCTGTCTGACTCCAAAGTTATTTATTTATTTATTTTTCTTTTTTGGTTCTGGGGATTGAACTCAGGGGCACTCAACCACTGAGTCATATCCCCAGATCTATTTTGTATTTTATTTAGAGACAGAGTCTCACTGAGTTGCTTAATGCCTTGATTTTGCTGAGGCTGATTTTGAATTCAAGATCTGCCTCAGCCTCCTGAGTTGCTGGGATTACAGGTGTGTGCCACCATGCACAGCTCCAAAGTTCTCTTATTCTATATAAATCCTATATAAAATAAAAACTAAGAATAGCTTGGCCAGAAGCACAATGGAAAAACTATTATATATTAATAATTGTGTATATGAACTTATTTCTTAAGCTAAAAATGAACTTGTGCTAGAATAAACAAGTTGTTTAGGTAAAACAACCACAAAGTGAGAAATATTCTCCTTTGCCATCATTTCCTCCCATGGTCTCAGATCATACTTTGTAAGAACCCAAGCAATAATATTGATATGAAAACTCATTTTACCTTCTGTTACTGGCTGGAGTTTAGAAGACCGTTCTGAATCAGGGGAGTGTAGAGGCTCAGGTTCTTTCAGACTTTCTAAATGCATAAACGGATCATAATCTACAGATGCCAAATCAGAGAGGCTTATTGGAAAGTATCTTGGGTTGGTAAAACACTGAGCTCCATAAACACATCCGTGTAAAACCTGAAAATACAAGGGAAAAGAACATACCAAGGTTTACTTTTAAATGATAACAAAGGAAGATAAAAGGAGAAAAACTGTCAAATGGTAACACAAGAGTTTGGAAAATTTTTAAGTTTTTCAAAACTCAGGGCTTCAATCATGGTAAAGTTTAATATCTCTTTTAAAAACAAAAGAATAAGTGAAATTTAAATAGTGATTCTTATAGTCAACAAAGATCTAACTCCCCTCAAATTCTATATGGAAACAATGGTGTCTTGTAAGGAAGTACTTTTAATTGACCTTGCTATAATCTAAATCTAAAGAAAATATCTAGATCTATGTTATTTCTGTAGTTTTTAAAAACCCTTACCAAATAAACAATAAAGCAAAAAAGTTTACCTTATAAATGCAGTTGAGGACAGATTTTTCTGTTTTATCATTTTCTGCTCCTGTAGCATGGACTGGCTGGAGTAGTGTCTTTAGAGGTAAGGCCATGATCCAGTCCAGAAGGCAGAGAAGTAAGGATACTACCAACTATAATAACAACAATAACAAAATCATTTGTAATTGAAACTCATAGAAGCTTCTCAATACTTAATAATTCACCTTCTTATTCTTGGTTCCAAAATTTATTTTAGGAACCATCAATCCTATTAATTTTACCTGGACCTGATTTTTAAGATGTTGCCAATGAACATTATTGTGGCATTTTGTTTCATATATGAAGGAAAGCACAACAAAATCTTAAGCATGATAAAAACAGGAATGTTAAAATTTACGAATCCAAAAACCTCAAGTTTCAAAGACAATAGATAATCAGAATGGCTCAGTGATGGAGTGATTGTCTAGCATGTGTGAAGCCCTGGGTTCAATCCCTAGCATGCAAGGAAAAACAATCGAAAGAGACAGACAAGAGAAATCAATAAACTACACTTATCTAATTACACAAATATAAATTAAAGGATTTGGCCCATACATGTTATCATCACTTCCATTTTCCTCTTCTAATCCTGCCAGGAGACTACCTTATTCAACTTCTAAAACTTACTTACTTTACGAAATGAATCTTTTCATTGGACACTTTTTTTTTTTTATATTAGGGATTGAACCCAGGGCCTTGTACATGCAAGGTAAGCACTCTACCAACTGAGCTATATCCCCAGCCCCTCATTGGACCCTTTTAAACTACTGGATGCTATAAACAACACTTTCACCCTAAACATGGTGCAAACCAGCAGTATCCATTTTATTGGATAAAGAATCACAAATAATGCTAATAAATAAATACACTGTCATGAAATAAATCAAATGTGACCATCAAGTAGCAATAAGAGATCTGCTGATCTTTAGGGTTAAAGATCAATACCAATTCAAGGAGTAATTCTGGCCTAAGTCTCCCAACATATACTCCAAATGAACAATAAGAAAAAATATAAAACCTCACAAAGCTCATTCCTTCTATATACCCAGAAGACAGAGAATATCCACACTTTATATTCTCTGTTAAGTAGAAAAATATACAACAAATCCCAGGGAACTTTTTTTCCCATTTTCCCATTGTAGACTTTCATAAAGAGCAACAAGGGCAATTTGGTAAAAACTGTGAAAAAAGATGGGAAGCAGCTGCAAACCTAAGACTGATCTAAAACCAAGCTAGAAAGAAAAAGTCTATCCTAAGTATTACAACACTGAAAAAGTATACAGGCAGATCCAAGTACTGAGTAGAAAGAAGAGACTTAATAGTGCACACAGGAAAGGTAATGCTTTAGGAGAGGAGAATGTTAAGAGCAAATGGAGAGGCGTCCTTTGAAAAAAATGTAGGGGGGGCGGAGCAAAAGGGAACTTTGTATTCTTGCTACACTTATAAGTATCTAGAAGAGAGAATTAAACTGGGAATCTTGTAAACTACTTCAACCATCAACCTGGTTCACAGAATTGCAGAAAGAAAGTCTTCATCTATACAAAACTACCAGGAAAGGAAAACAGAAAATGATAAACTAAGCAATTTAATGGATGGAAATGTTTCCCTGAAAATCAAATGGGAAGCACAAGAAAACTATAATGAAATATTCCAAACTGATGTAACTATTTCCCAACAAGCATTTAGAGATACTGGGAGCAGATGAACCCAGTATTTCTGAACTTAAATCAGAAATTTTAAAACTAAGAAAAGAAATAGAGCAAGAAGGATAGAATTGATTCAAGTCAAGAAAAGAATGATAAGAAAAAGAGAATCATATTGAAAATGGAATTATCAGGTGCCTAAGGAAGAATAAATTTGAAAAAAAAAATCAAAACTTGGTAAAGGATGGTGAAAACAACTATATGAAAATAAAAAGATAAGTATCAGAAAAAAAGTTGTTGAAATGTAAGACATAAAATGAATATCCAATTTATATATCATAGTTCATGAAGATGATTAATTTAACAGAAAAAATTTATAGAAATAAAAGATTTAAACATATACATTGAAAGGCTTAAGAGATACCAGGACAAACTGACTTGCAATGATCAACTCTAGCACATTTTTTAGTAAGCCTTCAACAGAGACTCAAAAAATAAATAGCTGGGCACAATAGTGCACATCTATAGTTACAGCTACACAGCAGGCTGAGACAGGAGGATTCCTTGACCCCAAGAGTTCAAGGCCAGCCTGGGTAACATAATAAACCCCATCTTAAAAAACAAATAAACAAAAAAACCATCAGAGCTTCCAGGTAAAAAGGAAAAAGAACTTAGAAGGGCAAGAGAGTAAACCTGGCATCAGATTTTTCATAAACAATATAACAAAGTAAGGCAGCATTTAAAAAACAAACTTCAAGGAAAGCAAGTGTGAGCTAAGAATTCCACATCTAACCAAATTGCTTTTTTTTTAAAATTTTTTATTTACTTATTGATTCATTGAACACAAATGGAGTACAGCTATTATTTCACTGGTTGTACACAAAGTAGAGTCACACCATCTGTGCGTTCATACATGTACACAGGGCAATGGTATCTGTCACACATTCTGTTATTATTTTTACCCCCCACCCCGCCTCCACCCCTCCCTTCCCTCTATGCTATCTA
>JAJEJO010000705.1:307705-355236 GCA_020662805.1 Glaucomys volans | reverse complement strand
CCTTCAACTATACTACAGAGCAATAGTAACAAAAACAGCATGGTACTGGTACCAAAATAGGTAGATCAAATTGCTTTTTATAGTAACAAAAACAGCATGGTATTGGTACCAAAATAGGTAGATCAAATTGCTTTTTAAGTCTCAAGGTTAGCAGAAAAAGTTTTGATTATTCAAGACCTTAGAGAATTCTGTTTTCAGGAGCCTATCTTGAGGAATAAAGATGAACTTTATCTAACAAAGAAGCTGAATGAGTAAACTTCAGCAAAAAGACCAAGATATGGATCTCAGTTATAGCTGAAAGATTTAAATAAAAAAAAGACAGGTATAGAAAAATAATTTGTTACATGATTTATTTCTATAAGTTTTGTATAGAAATAAAATAGCCATAATTTGAGGCAGATGAACTCATTTGTTAAATGTATATAGTAAAACGAGTTAACCTTTTCATAAAATAGTACAAAATACCATTAAATAATCACAAACCAGAGAGAAGGAGGTTAAGTAAGAAAGCAAGGATGTGTATATGTGTATGTGTGTGTGTATATAAATAACCACTAGAACAAAAGTATAAAGTTTCCTAAATTCTAAAAGGAACTTAAAAAACAATTAGAAAAAGGAAATGCATCATGCAGAGAAACACAGAAAATATAAGATAATATGCACAATAATGATGATGACAAAATAACAGAGGTGAGACCAAAAATATAAATCACATCAGAATGGATTTAACTTGCTTAATAAGAGACAAAAATATGTTATATTCAAGGATACATAAACAAAAAGATTAAGAAATGCTAAAATTAAAGGGATTGAACAAAGGTATATCAGGCAAATTGGAATTCAAAACCAAAACTTCAAATGCTAAAAGCTATAATTCAAAATGAAGATAAAGTATTTGTAAATATTTATGTATCAACACCTTACATTTTAAAATCTATAAGCCACATAAAGAAATAAAAAAACTTCAAGTGGATAAAAAAATACAAGAATACAAATATAAAATTAAACAATACAAATGAATTTCTTGCTTGACTGGCATCCCATCCCCAAGATATCTAATAATGTATATGCAAATATTCTAAAATAAAAAATATTCAAAATTAAAAATACTTCTGAGCTGGGCATGGTGGCCATGCTTATAATCCTAGCAACTCTGAAGGCAGGAGGATCACAAGTTCAAGGCCAGCTTGGTCAACTTAGTGAGACCCTGCCTCAAAATAAAAAATAGGGTGGAGCTGAGTGGTAAACCACCCCTGGAGTTCAATCCCCAGTCCACAAACAACAAAACAAACAATGCTCCTAAAACAACAATGAAAAAAAACCACTTCTGGTCCTAAGCATTCAGACAAGGGAAACTTAACATCTATATGTTTCTTTTAAAAATGAAGACTGTATTTACCAAGACCTATACAATCTAAGTGGAGTTTTAACTGAATGTGAAGGGAAAGAACTAAGAATTTTGAGGTAAACTAATGAAATCAGTGATTTGAAAGATAGCAGGAATAACATGGCAAAAACAAAAGTGTAAACAGTCTATAGGCCACACAACAAAATACTGGGAATAGATACAGAAACATGATACCTTCCAAATTCTATAAATTAATGGGAAGAACACAAGCAGTAAACAAAGCATACTTGAGATTTCATGCAATACAAGATAACTAAGAGGCAGTAACACTGAGAACTGGAGAACAGAATTCAAGATTGGGAGGTCACAAGGAAAAGGAGCAGAATAATTTTCAGATTTATTTATTTATTTTTTTGGTACCAGGAATTGAACCCAGTGGTGTTTAACCACTGAGCAACATCCCTAGCTCCTTATATACATATTTTTTAAAGCTTTTTTTAATAATTCATTTATTTTTATTTTTACAGACCACATTTTGATTCATTGTACACAAATGGGGTACAACTTTTAGTTTCTTATGGTTGTGCACGATACCATTTGTGTAATCATACGTGTAATGATGGGTAATGATGTCTGTCTCATTCTGTTTTTCATTCCCCGCCCTCTCCTCCTTCTTTTTCCCCCCATGCGCATTATGTATCATCATCCACTTATCAGGGAAAACATTCGGCCTTTGGTATTTTGGGATTGGCTTATTTCACTTAGCATGATATTCTCCAATTCCCTCCATTTATCTGCAAATGCCATAATATTATTCTTCTTTATGGCTGAATAATATTTCATTGTGTGTATATACCACCGTTTCTTCATCCATTCATCTGTTGAAATGTATCTAGGTTGGTTCCACAATCTAGCTATTGTGAATTGAGCTGCTATAAACATTGATGTGGCTGTGTTACTGTAGTATGCTAATTTTAAGTCCTTTGAGTATAAACCGAGGAGTGGGATAACTGGGTCAAAAGATGGGTTCCATTCCAAGTTTTCTGAGGAATCTCCATACTGCTTTCCAGAGTGGTTGCACCAATTTGCAACTCCACCAGCAATATACAAGTGTGCCTTATCTCCCACATCCATTCCAACATCTATTATTGCTTGTGTTCTTGATAATAGTCATTCTAATTGGAGTAAGATGAAATCTTAGAGTTGTTTTAATTTGCATTTCTCTAATTAGTAGACATTTTGAACACTTTTTCACATATTTATTAATCACCTGTATATCTTCTGTAAAGTGGCCAGTTCCTTGGCCCATTTATTGATTGGGCTCTTCATATTTTTGGTGTAAATTTTTTAAGTTCTTTATAAATTTTGGAGATTAGTGCTCTATCTGAAATTCATGTGCAAAAGATTTTCTCCCACTCTGTGGGCTCTCTTCTCACATTATTTTGTTGTTGTTTTTTATTTATTTTTTATTTTTACAGACTGTATTTTGATTCATTGTACACAAATGGGGTACAACTTTTCATTTCTATGGTTCACATTATTGATTGTATCCTTTACTGAGAAAAAGCTTTTTGGTTTGAATCCATCCCATTTATTGATTCTTGCTTTGATTTCTTGTGCTTTGGGAGTTTTGTTAAGGAAGTCTGATCCTAAGTCAACAAGATGAAGATTTAGGCCTACTTTTTCTTCTATTTGGTGCAGGGTCTGATTCCTAAGTCCTTGATCCATTTTGAGTTGAGTTTTGTGCAGGGTGAGAGATAAAGATTTAATTTCATTTTATTACATATGTATCTCCAGTTTTCCCAGCACCATTTGTTGAACAGGCTATCTTTTCTCCATTGTATGTTTTTGGCTCCTTTGTCTAGTATGAGGTAACTGTATTTATATGGGTTTGTCTCTGTGTCTTCTATTCTGTACCATTGGTCTGCCTGTCTATTTTGGTGCCATGACTATGCTGTAGTATACTATGTAGTATACTTTAAGGTCTGGTATTGTGATACCTCCTGCTTCACTCTTTCTGCTCAAGATTGCTTTGGCTATATGAGGTCTCTTATTCTTCTAGATGAATTTCATGATTCCTTTCTCTATTTCTATGAAGAACGCCACTGGGATTGGAATTGGAATTGTACTGAATCTGTACAGTACCTTTGGCAGAATGGCCATTTTGACGATATTAATTCTGCCTATCCAAGAACATGGGAGATCTTTCCATATTCTGAGGTTTTCATTAATTTCTTAATTTTTTATTTTAATTTTTTAATTTTTTTTACTTTTGTTCAATGTCCACAAATGGAGTACAACTATCATTTTTCTGGTTGTGCACAAGTAGAATCACACCATTTGCATATTCATACATATACATAGTATAATGATGTTTGTCACATTCTATTATCTTTCCTTCCCCACCCCCCTCCCCTTACTTTCCTCTATACAATCCATCCTTCCTCCATTCTTCCCCTACCTCCTCCCCTCTCCCCCGGCCCCATTACATGCCATCAACTACTTATCAGAGAAATCATTCGGCCTTTTGTTTGTTGGGATTGGCTTATCTCACTTAGCATGATACTCTCCAACTCCATCCATTTACCTGCAAATGTCATTAATTTTATTATTCTTTATGGCTGAATAATATTCCACTGTGTATATATACCATAGTTTCTTTAAACATTCATCTACTGAAGGGCATCTAGGTTGGTTCCACAATCTTGGTATAGTGAACTGGGCTGCTATAAACATTGATGTGGCTGCATCACTATAATATGCAGATTTTATGTCCTTTGGGTATAGGCCAAGGAGTAGGAATTAGATGAGAGACCCTGCACCTAATAGAAGAAAAAGTAGGTCCAAATCTTCATCATGTTGGCCTAGGTCCAGACTTCCTCAACATAACCCCCAAAGCACAAGAAATAAAAGAAGGAATCAATAAATGGGATAGATTCAAACTAAAAAGCTTTTTCTCAGCAAAGGAAATAATCAGCAATGTGAAGAGAGAGCCTACAGATTGGGAGAAAATCTTTGCCACACACACTTCAGATAGAGCACTAATATCCAGAATTTATAATGAGCTCAAAAAACTTTACAGCAAGAACACAAATAATCCAATCAATAAATGGGCTAAGGAAATGACAGACACTTCACAGAAGAGGATCTATGAGCAATCAACAGATATATGAAAAAATGTTCAACATCTTTAGTAATAAGAGAAATGCAAATCAAAACTACCCTAAGATACCATCCCACCCCAATTAGAATGTCTATTATCAAGAATACAAGCAATAATAGGTGTTGGCGAGGATGTGGGGACAAAGGTAGTCTCATACATTGCTGGTGGGGTTGCAAATTGGTGCAGCCACTCTGGAAAGTAGTATGGAGGTTCCTTAGAAAACTGGGAATGGAACCACCAATTGACCCAGCTTAATTAATTCTTAATTGAACCCAGTAGTGTATAACCACTGAGCCACATCCCCAACCCCTTTTATATTTTTATAAAAAAAATTAAGAGACAGGGTCTCTCTAAGTTGCTTAGGGACTTGATGAATTGCTGAGGGTGGCTTTGAACTTAAGATCCTCCTGCCTCAGCCTCCCAAGCAGCAGGGATTACAGGCGTGCATCACTCAGCCCAGTTTAGATAGAAAATTAACAGAATCCAAAGGTAGCCTGTATAAAACAACTTTGTGCAATGATAGAGTCACTGAGTATTTGAAATATGTAAATGTGGGATTAAATTTTCAATGTAAATTCTTAATTTAATTCAATTTTAATTTAAAGCCACATGTGTTTGGTAGCTACCACAATAGGCAGCATAAATCTAGTCTCCACATGTTATATATAACATCTAGTATATAACTGAACAACAGGAAAATGGAACTCAAGCAAGAGGAAAAACATTCAATAGAAAGAGGCTCTGGGAAGACCCAGATAAAAGATTTAGCAAAGACTTTAAAATAATTATGACAAATATGTCAAGAATCTTCAAAAAAAGATGTAAGCTACTGATAAAGAAAGGCAGAATTTCATAAAAGACATGAAAACTGTTAAAAGACATCACAGAGAAACTCTAGAACTGATAAGTACAACATCTGAAATAATTAAAAGACTTCACAGTGAATTTATGAAAGTAAATCCCACCTTGTAGAACTTTTTGGTAAACAGAGGAAATGTCTTCTTTTACATGTATTTTACATACTTTGCTTATTAGAAATATCTTTACTTTGCACCAGAAACAGTTTTACACAATTAAGTGGTTCTCTTTAGAGATAATGAATTCTTAAGAATTAATAATCTTCAGGTATAACACTACAATTTGGCAGTTGTAATTATAATTAAAATAATTACAAGTTGCTAGAATGTCCTCCAGGGTTCCTTACAACCCTGAGATTCAAAGACTTTACCAAATGGCCTGAAATTCAAACTAAAAAATATAACTTAGTTTATACTTAAATAATGGAAAGATATATTTCACACTATAATTTATTGTGAACACAAGGTGAATTAGCAGTTATACATACCTTTGCAAACTTAACAAAAATAGAAGTATTTTAAACAAGATAACCACATATTAAAGGTCAAAGTTTAAATTACCCTTTTGTCCATTTCATAAGATGAAGCTTCTGTACTTGGCAAAAGATGGGTGATAGTAGCTATTAGGATCTGTACATGAAAATAAATAAATTCAAACTATGTTAGTGGTACATCTTAAAAATTATTATATGCTAAAGTGATATAAAAGCTACTGCTGCAAATTTTTCCTAAATGCATTATCTAAATATATACCCTAATATATACATTGTTATTTTAAAGTAATTTTTTAATAGGTAAGTTTTTCCAAGTACACTTAATTCTCATTTATAATCCTCATGTATAGAAGCAAAGTTACATGTATATTCTGTCAACTACACATAATTTCATTCTAATTCAATTCATGGTGGATCAATGCATATACACAATTATGTTCAAAAAATTAGAAGATGTAGATAAGCAAAAAGATTTATAAAAATCATTGTAATTGATCAGCTTAAGAAATTACTCTGTCCAGATCTTCCTATATATACAGGTTGAGCATTTCTAATTTTAAAATAAAAAATGTTTCAAAATCCAAAATGACTGCAGCTCTTACATGCACTCAAAAAGTGATGCATTTTTGAAGCATTTCAAATTTTTGGATTAGGGATTCTCAATTGGCAACCTCTATGCAAATATTCAATATTCAAAAGAACTCTGAAATCTGAAACATTTTTGGTCACAAGCATTTCAAGGAAGTGATACTCAACCTGCAGAAGCAAATACATGCTTTGAAAAAACAATTTGTATCTTTTTCCATTTATATATATTCTACACTGAATTATTATGCAAATGAATTTGAAATAGGGAATATAAAGTAAGAAAAAAGATATTATTAAAATGAGGTACAATAATTCTATATAATATCATCATCAACCCTGGAAATTGCTTGGCTTCAATCAACTTCTTTGTGTTAAAAATGTATTAGCGTAGGGGCTGCAGTTGTAGTTCAGTTGCACAGCCCTTGCCTAGTATGTGTGAGGCACTGGGTTCAATCCTCAGTACCACATATAAATAAATAAATAAAATAAAGGTATTGTGTCCATCTACAACTAAAATATTTTTAAAAAAGTATTAGTATAAATTTTTATTGTACTTTTATTGCATATAATATTTTTAAAACTTACTGTTTCAATGCACTAAATAGAAAAGTTTTTCTAAACATATATTAAGAACTCAAAAAGCTCAATAGCAAGAAAATAAATAACCTAATTAAAAAATGATCAAAAGACCTGAATGGACATTACTCAAAAGAAGGCATATGAAAGGTCAAGTATATGAAAAATGCTGAACATCACTACTTATCAAAGAATTGCAAATCAAGACCACAATGAGGCCTGGGGTACAGCTCTGTGGTAAAATGTGTGCACAACATTCATGGGGCCCTGAGTTCAATCTCTAGTACCAAACAAACAAAAAATATACAATGGAGACCACCACACTCCAGTCAGAATGACTATTATAAAAAGGCAAAGATAATGATGGTGAGGAGGTAGAAAAAGGGGAATTTTTACACACTGTTGTTGAGAATGCAAATTAGTATAACCACTGTGAAAAACAGCATTAAAAATAGAAAACTAGTATTAAAAATTAAAAATTGAACTACCATATGATCTAGCTATCCCTCTACTGGGTATAACTCCAAAGGAAATAAAGTATGTAGAAGAGACATCTGCACTCCTGTGTTCACTGCAGCGCTAATAACAATAGCTAAGCTATGGAATCAACCTAAGTGTCTACCAACAGAAGAATGGATAAAGAAAATGTGGTGTATGTATATCCAATGGAATACTATTCAACCATAAAAAGATGAAATCTTATCATTTTAACAATATGGATGAACCTGGAGGACATTATGTTAAGAGAAATAAGTCAAGCACAGAGACAAATACCTCATGAGGATTTCACTTCTATGTGGAATCTAAAAAAGATGATCTTGTAGAAGTAAAGATAAAATAGTGGTTACAAGAGACAGGGGAGAGTAGGGGTGCAGGAAGGACAGACAGAGTTTGGTCAACATGTATAATATTACAGTTAGAAAAAATAAATTCTGATGTTCTATTGCACAGGAGGGTAACAATAGCTAACAATAATGCAGTATTTCAAAACCTAAAAGTGAGGGTTTTCAATGTGCTTATCACAAAAAATGACAGATGTTTAAGGTCCTGGATATGCTGACAGCCTTGATTTGATCATTACACAGTGTATGCATATATTGAAATACCATATTGTAACCCATAAGTATGTGCAATTACTATGCTTCAACTGGAATATAAAATTTAAACAAATAAATATGTTTTACAGAAAAAGGCTTTCCTCCTCAGTTGAATCTAGTATTTTGGGTGCACTTGCTTCATACTGGTAATAAAACTGGGCTTACCCATAATTCTGTGAGTAGGAGAACCATTTCATTAATGGCTATTAATGAAATGCTTCACTATTCTGTGATTTCATTTCTTCAAATATAGGTGGGGAGAAACAACTTTTAATGTTTATCTATAGGCTCTGCCCATTATAAAACATAGTAAAACAATTTGCATACATATATTATTAAATGTTTATAATATATAAGTTGATGAAGAAAATAAGGGAAAGCATTTGGAGGCTTTCAGATTGAAAAAAATATTTAAAGAACAACCATAATTTTTATACAGAAAAATCAATCTTAAATAGTAAAATTTTCAAAGGTTTCAAAATTTCAAACTTTTATTATTAGACACACACATGCACATTCATATTCAGTTACCATGTCCCATGTAACATGATAACAGCTGCAGCCAACATTTATTAACATTTATATTTCATCACTTATAAGCCAAAAAAGTGCTAAGTGCTTTTACGTGTAATTTTGCATTTAGCTTTTTTTCTGAGCTTAATCCCCAGTACTTTAAAAAAAAATTTCAAATAGGGCCTCGCAAAGTTGCTGAATCTGACCTCAATTTGCAATCCTTCTTCCTCCCATGTAGCTGAGATTATGTAGTCTTTAAAGCAATCTGTGAGGTAAACTTTTATCCCAGATATAAAGTGTTCAGCATTCAGTGGGCTTAGTAACTTGACCACAGTTACAAAGTCACTACATGGCAGAGTCAGTGGTTAGTTAAATCCCCAAACCTAATCTATTAACTATAAAACTGTTTCAAGTCAATAGATTTTAAATATTTTCTACATACAAGTCACCCTGGACATAAGATAGTAAAGATAAAAAAATATGTTAAGTACCCTAAAATTTTATACATGATAATTTGGTCTCATTCATATTTTAATGTACATATTAAAAATATAGTTGTAAGTTTATTGTATTTGTACTCTAAGTTATATTTTTATAAGTTATTACGTAGACACATTAAGTATAAAAATTCTTCTAAATATACTTTATGTAGGGAAAGACTTTACTCACTATTCTGAGTACTGCTATTATAGAGACTGGTGATGGATGAGCAAGAAAAACTTGGACTTCAAATTCTTACAGACTTGGTTTGAATTCTGTTTCTGTCCTGTTAGTTTGTGACTTTATGTAGTTACTAAATCCTTAATTCCCTTATTTTAAATAAGTGAGTAGGAATGAAATAAACTAACTCAAAAAACTTTTAAGAATTAAATGAAATATTTATGAAAAGATACTGATTCAGGGACTGGTAGATGGTAAGGTGATTAATAAATATTTGTGCTCCCCTTCCTAAAAATGTTATAAGAATACAAAGATACAAAAGATAAATTCTGGTTGGTAAGATCAGATAAGAAATTCTATTTTTGTTGAGGAGATGGTATTTAAGTCAATTATGGAAAGATGAGGGGATAGAGAGAATTAAAGCATTTCAGATAAAAGGAAGAGAGTAAGGGGTATGTTTAAGCAACGGTATGCAGATTCAGTTGCCTGGACAACATCGTACTTCAAAGAAATCTGCATATGATCCTGGAAAGACAGGTTAGGTCCTTGCCTGGAGATCTTAAATTTATACCTAAAAAATTGGGCTTTATTTTATAGTCAAAGGAAAACCAGAGATTTTTGTTTCTACTTTTTTCAGGTAAGTGACTATGACAAAAGTCATATGAATGTGGGATTGGAGCTGTAACTCAGTGGTAGAGCGCTTGCCTAACACATGTGAGGCACTGGGTTTGATTCTGTAAGCACCAAATAAAAGTAAATAAACAAAATAAAGGTATTGTGTCCATCTACAATTAAAAAAAATAAATATGTAAATGTGATGATGACTTGTAGAAGAAGACTGTACAGGAGAAGGCTACTGTAATATCTCATAGAAGAACAATAAAGAGTTAAAATATGTTAGGTATTGTAGGAAACACGGGAGACAGTGAATAAGGATGAAAAAAATAAAAATATCACAAATGACCGACTAAAAAAGAATAAAAGCATAACACTTTGATTTCGGTAATGCAAGGATGGTGTGTTTACTTACCAAAGAGAGTAAATGAAGCAAATGAAGCAAAATATACATTTACAAATACAATGGCATAAAAAGTGTACATGTAGCATTTAATTTTCACTACTATTAATAAGTAAAATTTATAAATTCTACAATTAGAATTTTTTTTTAATGATTTAATAATCTTTTAAAAATGATTTTACTTTGACCAAAATCCAGGAACACAAATTTCTAACATAAAGTACAAAGAAACAGGATCTTTGATATTATAAAAAAAGCATGTAAAAAATTTTAAAACATTAAATAATTTTATATCTACATCTAAGAATATTTCACATGGTCATACTAAAAAAGAAATAAGAAACTACTTACTTGAATAATTTTCAAGGGAGAATCAGGTTGGTAAATTTGAAGTCTAGGTACATAATGAACCAGCATGTGAAGCATGTTACAAGCCACATGGGCTACTGTTTTATTAGTAAACTGCAATAACAACAACAACAACAACAAAATCATTATTTAATATAAAATTTCTTCATGATACTCTGGTTTCTCTTCAGATTCTATATATCTTTGGCCTTTTACTAAGAAATTTCTTAATTAACTATTCATCAGTGCATGAGCTGACTGAAAAATTTTAAATTTCATACATTTCTTTTTATCATCATACATTTGTTTATTAAAATATTAGGAAGATAAATCTTCAGCTGCAAAATTGTAAAAAATCACAATATATTCCAAAGACATATACATTTTGTACTCTTCACAACACTTCCAAATTAAACTAAAGTACTGCTTGATCCTGGCATTCTCTATATTTAAAACTCTCAGATGACCTTCCTATAGCATTAATGAACCTGTATAATGCAGGAATATTCAGAGGTTGAAATGATTAGGTTATTGAAGCTATAACCTGATTGGTTCATTCTAGTTTGAATGGACTAACTGGGTAGTAACTGTAGGTAGGTGGAACAGGGCTGGAGGAGATGGGTTACTGGGGGGGCATAACCTAGAAGGGTTAATATTCTCTACGGCCCCTTCTCCACCCCTTTATTGGCCTCAATGAGTGGAGGAGATTCCCTCTGCCACTCCCTTCCACCATGATGTTCTGCCTCATCTTGGGCCTAGGGCAATGGAGTTGGTCAACCATGGACAAAATCTCCAACCATGAGCTAAAAATAAACTTTTCCCTCTCTAAGTAGTTCTTGTCAGGTATTTTGGTCACAGTGATGAAAAGCTGATTAACATAAATGCATAAAGTCAAACTTTTTATGCTTATCTATGTCCAATTCTTTCTCACTCTCCATGTTCCAAATGCCTCCTCTTTTCCAAAATTTTCTCTGATGGCTAAGACAAAGTTTCTGCTTCCTCCAAACAGCAGTTCAAATGTACCATTCATTTAGTACTCTTAGCTTTACCTATTTCCTTAACACTCATTTTAATCTTTTCAGTTATATCTATATCTATATCTATATCTATCTATCTATCTATCTATCTATATTTTGAAGCCAGTATTTTTTTTTTCATTTCATTATTCTTTACTTTGCCTAACAAAGTGCCTCAGACATAGTATATATTCAGAAATGCATGTCAGGTAAATACTATTATCATTCAAAAATATTTATGGGGTAAATTTTATTTTTAAACACATGCTATATTAAAAATTTCAAGACAAAAAATATCATGTATCCTTTGAATAAAAAAATACCCATTTATTCATTAAGGGTCTCTAAATCATTACAGTACTACTTCTGAAAAAAAAAATCCTATTCTGTGTACATCTATGATTACATGAATGATATGAATCTATATCATGCACAACCATAGAAACAAAAAGTTGTACCCCATCTGTGTACAATGAATTGAAATGCAGTCTGTAAAAATTTAAAAAAAAAATCTTATTCTGGGGAGAGGGGGGGAAATGCTGGGGAGTGATATTGGCCAAATTGTATTGTTATATTGTGTACATGCACAAATATGTAACAATAAATCCCATCAATAAGTACAACTATTATGTACCAATAAAAAAAGTGGGAAAAAATCTTATTCTGGTTAGAAAAGAGGGAACTTGAATGATAAGCCAACAGTTGAACAGTTCAAGAATTTGGGAAGTGATAAAAAATCAAGACTAAGGTACAAAAATACTAGTTAAATAAACAACCAAAAAAATCCTTTATGTTTTAAAGGTCTGGTTTCCTTTTTAGGAGTGATTCATATATATTTTAGGGACAAACTCAAATACAAAAGAAGTTCAGATAAAACAGGCCATCACAAAAATATCTTAAATTCAAGAGTGAGATCATTCTGGGTGTTTTTTTTTTGTTTTTGTTTTTTTTGCCCCAGAGATTGAACCTGGGGCGTGATACAATATGGGAAAGGACTTTTCATAAAAAATAACCCGTCTGGGTGGGTTTTTTTTTTTTTTTTTTTTTTTTTTTTTTTAGTGGGGTAGTGGGGATTGAACTCAGGGGCACTCGACCACTAAGCCACATCCTCAACCCAACCCTATTTTGTATTCTATATTCTATTTAGAGATAGGGTCTCATTGAGTTGCTTAGTGCCTTGCTTTTGCTGAGGCTGGCTTTGAATTTGTGATCCTCCTGCCTCAGTCTCCAGAGTTGCTGGGATTACAGGTGTGTGCCACCATGCCCAGCATTCTTAGTCATGATCAAGGAAATAATGCAATAATAAAATAATGAAAACATTTATTACAAATGTTTTATTCCAGAAGAGCACAAGATAAAATTAACATTTAGAGAAAAAAATAATCATGCATTCTACACTATCTTAATATATATCATTAAAAAGTTGTCTTTACCTTTAAGGAAACACAAATTACATTCAGAGCTTCTTTAATTTGAGGATGATGAGACTCATGGACTAGTTCTTCACAAATCCAAATACCTAAACTGCAAAGTGCTACACATCTGCAAAAGAGGCAACCAATTATACAAATAAAAGTGAACGAATCTTTCAGTAAAATGCAACCACCACCATTATCAATCAACTGACAGAGAATGAACATGCACTGTGTGAGTTAATGAATTTGTTATTCTATACACTGAGTGGTGATTAAGAAAGAGAAGGGGAAAAAAGCCTAACCCCTAAATCCTAAAATCAATTTTTTATTATAATCCACTACCAAGGTCATAGGGTTGGATAACACATAGCATCTTTCTAACAAACCCATGTTAATAAAATGACAAAACTGTAATGTTTCCCAAACCAATATTTAACCTACTTTTAAAACGAAAGAGTGTAATTTTGTAATTTGCAATAGTAAAATGAACTTAAGTAAAAACATGAAGCTGATGAAATAAAAAGCTATTGTTGTATCTTTTAAATTGAACACAATTGGCCACAAATTCTTTTCAAACAATTTGAGAACACAAAATTCATATAATCTACAAAGGAATTCCAACAAAAACAGGACTTGAAGAATTTTTGTTCTGTTCCCTAATGTCTAGCAACAACTTCAGCTGAGTTTCAGCTTAAGGGAGTTTAATTTGATAATCTAAATCAGGAAGAATTCTAACAGTGTGTTCAAGTTTAGGATTGTGATAAAGTATACAATGGTTCCAAGTACAAAAATAATCAGCAGCCTACTATTCTGGTGTACTTGTTATGTCCTAAAATGATATTGCTAATTTACATCCAATGGAATGCTTTCAGAATAATTCAATGTAGAAATATTTTTCTACCTGAACATAGCAGATCAGAAGATCTTGAGTTTCTTCTCACAGTGTAGAGTGGACAGTGCTACTAAATTTTTTATTATTAAAACTGCCAGAAAGTCTTCAGAGTGAAGTCTACTGCTTTATTTCTTCCCTACTGTTGTCCACCCATAAATTCTAGGTAATATTTACAGTACTACATAACCCATTTCAAGTTTAGCAAAGCAAATACCCATAGTTCTAAAGCAACAATAAACTCTGAAGGAGAGCAAAACTCTCCATGGATTCAGCTAACTAAAGGCAGAAGCTAGAGTACAAACACTGAACAATTTTTGTTGTAATAAGAGGTAAGACGGTTTCTATTTTTTGTTTGTTTTTTTGCTTTTGTGCACAGAGTTCTCTCCATTTTCCAAATTGTCAAAATAATCAAGATAATTCACATTACAGCTTGACCCTTCTCATGCTCATATTTTGGAATATAAGCTTTGAAAAGAGGTCCATTACACCCATTACACAAAGGTATAGAAGAACAAGTTCAGCTTCTGAGATTGTTCTATACCCCCAAAATAAGCTATTACATTAATCATTCCTTGATCGACATCTGGGCAGCTATGTGTTTTGTTTGTTTATTTGTTTGTTTTAATGGTGCTGGGGATTGAACCCAGGGTCTTGTGCTTGTGAGGCAGGCACTCTACCAACTGAGCTATATCCCCAGCCCTGGGCAGCTATGTTTTAGTTTTCCACATTCTTCACTAAAAAGTCAACATAGTTTAAAAGAAAAAAGACAGAAGATGGTCCTAAGCTCTATATTCAAACGTGGTCTGCCACTTATTAATTATGCATCTATGGAAAGATAGTAGAATGAATTGGACATAACTTTCCATGTTCATATATGAATACACAACTAGTGAAATTCCACATCATGTAAAACCAAAAGAATGGAATCCTAATTATAATATATGATACTCCATGTATGTATAATATGTCAAAATATACTCCACTGTCATGTATATATAAAAAGAACAAATAAAAAATAAAAAAATTTCAAAAAAATTATGCATCTACTCCTATATTGTTGGAGGGATTACAAACTGGTGCAACCACTCTGGAAAGAACTATGGTGAGTCCTTCAAAAAAATAGGAATGGAACCACCATTTGACCCAGTTATCCACTCCTTGGTAAACATCCAAAGGATTAAAAACCAGCATATTACAGTAACCAGTCACATCAACGTTTATAGCAACACAATTCACAATAGTTAAGCTATGGAGCCAACCTAAGTGCCCTTCAAAAGATGAATGGATAAAGAAAATATAGTGTGTATACACACACACACACACACACACATGCACACATACACACACAATGGAGTATTGCTCAGCCATAAGGAATGACTTTATGACATTTGCCAGTAAATGGAGAGATGTGGAGACTATCATGCTAAGTGAAATAAGCCAATGCCCAAAAACCAAAGGTCAAATGTTTTCTCTGATATGTGGAAGATAATCCACAATGGGGGGTGGTTTAAAGAAAAAAAAAAAAAAGAATACAGGTTCAGTGGAGAAGACGAAAATGAAGGGAAGGGAGAAGGGATGGGAAAGGAAAGACAGTGGAATGAATCTGTTATAACTTTCCTAGGTATATATATGAATATACCACAGTGAATCTCACAATTGTGTATGTCCACAAGAAATTAATTTCAAAAAATAACTGGGTAAATGGCAGAGAGATCAATAGAGGGAAGAGAAAAGGGTGTGGGGGGAGGGGATGGGAAGGGGAAGTAATGGGGACTGAATTAGAACAAGATATATTTCATGTTTTAATAATTTTGTCAAAATGAATTGTACTGTCATGTATAACTAAAAAGAACCAATAAAAATAATGCATTTAATAATACTCTTAAGACAAACTTGAGGGCAATAATTATGGCTCTGCCTTATCTGGAAGATAGAGCAGGTTATCTAAATTCTCTGGACTCCAGTTTCCTTATTTATAAAACCAAAGATAAAAACTGTATATAGCTCAGAGTTATTATGAAATTCAATGCCATAATAAATACAAAGTGTCTAGAACACACCTAGCACACAGAAAGGGCTTAATAAATGTTAGTCTAGGTTTAGTAAGTGTTAATTTATTAAGCATCAGTTACTTGCCAGCAAAATTGGAAGGTGATTCTATCAATCTCTTAGGATTTGATGAAGATTAAATGAAACAAATATTGGGGAAAACTCCTGTAAACTTGAATGGGATCAGGGTAAGAATTTGCTCAAATAGGTTTGTTTTTAGTTAACTTGGCTATCAAGTGAGAAAAATATGTAATGGAACAGTTTCATGTAACCAAACTGTTCATGTTACATTATTTTTAAGTGCTAGAAAAAAATTTAGAATTAGAATCTAAATAGTCAAAGCCATGATCTATACCTTTTGAATCTTGGATCAACAAATATGTACATGATTGGAAAAAGAAGCTTCACAGAGGTAAAGTCAGAGAAGCACAGACTAATGTTGAAGCTAATGCCATACATTAGAATTAGCATCAAGAAATATAAAAAATAACTTGAAATTTTAAGGAAGTGAAGGAACATAGTGTGTTTCTGGCAACCTCCTAATTTAAGTCTCAATCTTTTTGGGGAAAAGTTTATTTAGTGAAAAAGAAAATGTCAGTTTTAAATGCTTAAGACATAAAAAAGAAAAATGTAAAAATCTTGTTACTTATATTCTATTAAAAATCATGATCAGCTGGGCAGTAGGACATGCCAGTAATCCCAGCAATTTGGAAGGCTGAGACAGGAGGACTGCAGTTCAAGACCAGCCTCAGCAAATTAGCAAGATGTTCATAACTTGGTGAGACCCTGTCTCAAAACAATAAAATAAAACAAAAGAATTAAAAGGGCTGGGGGTAGAGCTCAGCTGTAGAGCACTCCTGGGTTCAAATCCCAGTATCACCCCCCCAAAATCATGATCAATACATATGAATATTAAAGTATACTATTTTCCTGGATATATTACTCTCTATAATAAAAATATTTTGTTTTAATTCAATTCAACAAACATTCATTGACTACCTATTGCTGTATTTCAAAGTATTACATAAGAAGACAATGATATATGTAATTTGAAGAGAACTTAAAATGTACTTAAGTATAATCAAAATAACTCATTTTACATATACAGGGTTAAGTAACTGAAAAAGGTGACCAGGTTTTTATTTTTATTTTTTAATGAAGGAAGATTAGTATGTAATCATGAAAAAGAAGTGAGAGTATTTAATCATTCAAACAATTTAAATTTCTAGTTGAGAATGGCTTTTATATGTTTGAAACAATCTGAACTGCTGTAAAAATTCAATTAACTTCTAAAATAAGATCCCAAACACAGAATAGTTATAATAAATGTGAAGTCTAAGAATACCTGACCTACCGTGCAGGACCAGAGGGCTCATCTCTTGCTGAGCTTAATACAGTTTTGATTATAAGTTCCTAAAATAAAGGAAAATAATTGATAGCAATTAGTAAGATTTCATTCATTTATTCAACAGATATTTATTAGGTGACCAATCTGGGCTAGGCACTGTGTCAGGTATTAGAGATAAAATAGTTAAGAAAACAATCTGTTCTCACGTACATACTTTTAATAAGGAATCCAATGTTATTTATACCAGTAGCTAATAAAACAATTTATGAAATTTGTATCAAAAGAATATGTTCAAAAATAACCTTTTTTCCTGATTGGAAGAATAATAAAGACTCACTATAAGACATATAATTAAAGCAGAATTAATACCTCGAAGGTATGAACATCTTTTTTAAGCTTTGAGAAATAGCATTTAAAAGCCACAACCAGATGGTTTCACTGATGAATTCTACTAAATATTTAAAGAATCAATACAAACCCTTCTCAAATTCTTCCAAGAAAACTAAACAGGTAGGATATTTCCAAACTCATTTTATAATGTCACATTACACTGATGCCAAAAGCTGACAAGGGTACTACAAGAAAAAAAAATTACAGGCCACTCTCTCTGATGAATACAGATGCAAAAATCTTCAACACAATATCAATAAACCAAATTGAACAGCACATTAAAAGGATCATATACCATTATCGGGCAGGATGTATTTCATGGATATAAGGATGGTTCAACACATGTAAATCAATAAATGTGACATACCACTTTAACAGAATGAAGGATAAAAGTCATATGATCATCTCAATAGGTAGAGAAAAAGCATTTGAGAAAATACAACATCCTTTTATGATTAAAAACTCAACATATTAGTTAGAGGAAGACTATACCTCAACCTAACAAAGGACATGTGTAATAAGCCACAGCTAATGTCACACCCAAAGGTAAAAAGCTGAAAGTGTTTCCTTTAAGATCAGCAACAAGGCAGGGATGCCCACCCTCACTACTTTTATTTAGCATAGAGCTGAAAGTCCTAGTCAGGGCAAACTGGCAGAGAAAAGAAAAACAAAAAGGGTATTTATACTAGAAAGGAAGCATTACAATTTTCGTTCGTTTTAGATAGCATGATCTAATATACAAAAACTTCAAAGACTCCACCAAAAACTATTTAGAACTAATAAAGTCAGGAGAGTTGCAGTATATAATATTAACATACAAAGATCAGTTGTGTTTCTATACACTTAATAATCAATAAACTATCTGAAATAGAAATTAAGAAAACTATCCCATTTGACAGTAGTATAAAAAATAATAAAATACTTAGGAATGAATTTAACCAAGGGGATGAAAGATCTGTGCACTGAAAACTACAAAACACTGATGAAAGAAGTCAAAAAGACACAAAGAAATGTTAAGATAACCTGTGTTCATGAGTTGGAAGACTCAGTATTGTTAAAATGTCCATGTTACCCAAAGCAATTCCACTTCTGGGCATATATCAAAAGGAAATTAAATTAATATATCAAAAGGATATCTGTACTTTCCATGTTCATTGTAGAGGTATTCATGATAGCTAAAATATGGAAAAAATCTAAGTGTTCATTAAAGCACTAATGGATAAAGAAAGTGTCTTATATACACACACAGAATGAGAAATAATTCAGCCTTTTAAAAGAAGGAGATCTTGTTATTTGTGACAACGTGGATGAACTTGGGGGACATTATGCTAAGTGAAATAACAGACACAGAAAAACTGCATGATCTCATATGTGGAATCTAAAATGCAGAAAGTACAATGGTAGTTGCTAGGAGTTGGAGGATGGGAGGAATGTTAGTTAAAGGGTATAAACTATCTGGAGATCTAACATCCACATGGTGATACAGTTAATACCATAGTATATACTTGAAATCTGCTAAGAGGGTATGCCTTGAGTTGTTCTCACTCCCCTACCACAAACACAAAGCTAACTATGTGAGCTAATGAACATGTCATTTAGGCTCATATTTACTAAAAGTGTATTATACATAGTTTCAGATGGAAATAAAATGTTTAAAGAATAACCATAATTTTCACACAGAATAATCAATCTTTAATGGAGAAAATGCTTCTTCTTCCTTGATAATTTGTATACTATGATAATGTGTGAGATTAGGGAAAAGTTCTAGATATTTAAATTACATAAATGAATAATATATTAAAGAGGGAGAAAATATAGGAGAAATACAAGGGTAGAATACTGAAGTATACACGTTTTAACAAAGAAAAATAGTCTATTTAAGAGTCAGATATTTAAGTAAAAATTAAATAGAGCTAGATCTGGACAAAATAAGTCAGGTGAGGAGACATTCAGGAAGAACATGGACACCAGAGGGTCAAATACTATAGTGGCTGAGCAGAAAAGAATGCCAATAGATTTGATGGACAAGAATTGGTCACTCGTTTAAAAAATAATTCACACATTGACTTAATAAGCCTTTACTGGCCATAGAGGATATAAGGTGCTTGGAAAGGAGCAATCTTCTATTTATCTTTGTAAACTCAGCACCCAGCCCAATAGCTGGAAATTAATTGAAAAATATCTACAGTTTAAGCTCAAGCACTTTCTATGTAATGGACCCTGTTTTAGATACTGAAGAATAAGAAGATAGTTAAGACATGTAATATCCTTAAGAATATTAAAGTCCAAGAAGGGAAACATTTTTGTAAATAATTAAAATACAGGATCCTGTGATATCAAATATCCAGGAAAATCCAGAGACAGAACATAAATCCACAGTTGCCAGGAGCTTGGAGTAGGTAAGGAAGTGGAGTGACTGCTAATGGGAATGGGGTTTCTTTAGGGGTGAGGAAAATGTTCTAATATTGACTATGATGATGGATGCACAATTCTGTGACTATATTAAAAATTATTAAATGGGCGAATTGTAAAAATATAAACAAACATCATGTGTACAATGTCCTACATGAGCAAACAGCTCAGTTGGGAAGTTATAACAGACTTCAAAACAGGGTCTTAGATAAACAGGATTTTGACAGATAAGCAAGGCTGAGGCCCATGATTATACACGTTTGTGGTGACTAAGAGAGGAGGCAAGAAGAGGAGAAGAGGACTATATAATGACACTTTAAGTAGAAGGAAATGGTTTTTCAACAGCATATAACTGAGAAATATCATAGTATGCTCTACGCGGCTGTAGAGTAGTGTACCTAGAGAGCTGACTTCAATGACAACATTAAATTTATAAACACAACAGCATGTAACTCTCCTTTTAAATATTAATTTTCTAGGTTTTTGCTTTTTTCAGTTAGTAAAACTGCCTCTGACTTTGTAGGTTCCCCCCCACCCCAAGAAAAAGTTGTTTTTTTAAAATCACTTCAACCATTACTACCTAGAAAATATCCAACAAAGACAAATAAACTCTGAAATTCAGACAGTATATAGTAAGCTAGGCTAACCCCTAACTAATTTAAAACTAAGAAAATTAGATCCTTTGGCCTTCAGGATCTTCTGAAAATAAACCAAACTATTACATCCCAAAGAGCTACAGTATACATATAGTTTTTATTAAGTGTCATTGTAAATTTGCATGGGTCCATTTGATTGTATGTGTAACTTAAGTTCATTTGTTTACATTTCTGAGTACACCAAGAAGTGTTAGGTCATGAGGATATAATACAATTAAGACCTCACGGTATCTGTCTAAAATAGAATTTAGGCACTGAATAAGAAATTACAAGTATGAGAAATGTTATAAAGAGAAATATGGATGCTAAGGAAGTGTAAGGAACACATAAATTGAATTAAGAACTCCTTTCAAAGAAAGCAAGTTTAAAAAAAAAAAGTCATCTGCATGACCCCCGAGAAGCTATAGTATCGTTTTCTCAACCCTCCTTCTAAGTCTGAGAACAAATTAAGGTCAAATATAGAGACTACCTGGGAATAACTGTGACAGGCACAACTTCTTGGGACTGTTAAGCCCTTGAGAGTTTATAATACATGTATGCATTAAAGACAGGTCTTGACTTAGTGATGGAATTATTCACTCACTACACAGCACACTGTGGGTTCAGAACACTGATTTTCTTTATCCTTACTAAGATAGCTTTTCACAGCACTCCCCTCTACTTTGGCTTACAAATTACTGAGTCTAGCCAGGCGCAGTGGTGCATGCCTGTATTCCAGCAACTTGGGAGGCTGAAGCAGGAAGATCACCAGTTTGAGATTAGCTTCGGGAACTTAGTGAGACCCTGTTTCAAAATTAAAAAAAAAAAAAAAGGTGGGGGGGGACTGGGATGTAACCCAGTGGTAGGGAAACCCAGGGTGAAACTGCCAGTCCCACACACACAAAAAAAGAATTATTGAATTCAGAGGACTAAGGATGCTGATCATGTCACACCTTATCCTTTAAACACAGTACGACCTCTGCAGAGGCACAAAACAACCTTTTGCCAGTTGTCTATCTGAACTTTTTAACATGTGGATTTAACACATCTGCTCCTGCCTGGGGGCATTGTTTTTTAAAGGAATAATGTCTGGGATCTGGGAGGTTCTCTTTGCAACTACATAGTCACTGCTAATATTACATAAGCTAAGGGATGTGGTGGCAACACGCCTGTAATTATGGTGACTGGGGAGGCTTGAGTCAGGAGGGTTACAAGTTCAAGACCAGCCTGGGTAACATCAAGGAACTCTATTTCAAAATAAAAAATAGAAAGAGTTGGGGTATAACTCAGTGGTAGAGTACACATGGGCTCACCAGTATAAAGAAAAAAAATGTTGCATCACCTACTATCTAGGTCCTGTAACGCTTTAGGTACATAGGATCACTACCCCAACTCTAAAGTTTCATGAAGCATTACAGAATTTTCCATTATCTTGTTTGCTGAGAAATTGGGAGAGGGGCTCAAATATGTAGGGATAGTCTGCCATCTCAATCTTAGAAGCCTCACATTAGCAGCACCATATCTGGTTCAAAGGATGTTTGATAAATGCTCAGTGAGTGAATGAACAAATTCTAAGAAACAAACATGACTAGGTTCAATAATGAGATAAAAGTTCCAAAGCAACTTAAATATATCCAAAAAATAAAAAGGCTATAAACCTAATGAACATTCCAGTTTTTGTTCTGGAAGATATGGCTGGTTAATGTTGTTTAACAACTGGGTAGATTTCAAAAAGAAACAAATTTTATTGCACATATTTTACAAACTAGTATCTGATTTCTTACCTTCACATCTGTAAACTGAGACATAGCAATATCGGGAATATTGGGATGGAGAGCAGGCAGTTCACAGTATAAGTTGGGAAAACAAACCAAAGATCCCAGAAGAACTTGTGCTTCTACTCTTGGTGCCTATGTATCAGATTTAAAAATTTTTTTAAATATATTTGTTACTAAACTAACATAAAAATACTTTATTACTCAACTATATTATAAAGACAAATAAGAATATAAAACAAAATTCTAAAAGGAAAGGGGACACACAGAAAGATTCAAGTTTCTATGTATACTCTACACAAAGTACTATTATTTTCAGTAAAGGTAAAGGACAAATAACAAAAATTTCCTCAAAAGTAGTTAACAGGCAGATATAAGTCACAGTTAACAAGATTATAAATAAGAATATAACAGCTACAGCACACATTTACCCTAATTAGAAGGAAAACTATAAATACTTCATATTTAACTTTATTTTTAAAGTACCTCACACAATGTAACATATTTTTCTAATAAGCAGATGATTCAATGTCACTAGACTGTATTGTTACTAAGGATGAATAAATATGTATAAAACAGATGCCAGTCTAAAAAATTTTTATATTTTTATAATATGCATATGGGAAAAGCATTACTTATGATACTTACTAAAATAAACATTTTAGAATGTACGCCTAGACTGCAGATGGAAGTAACTTTTCATCTTTTTTCCTTAGCTGTATTAAGTCATTTCCGAATTATCAATACTAAGCATTTCTTTTTCCTCTCTGCCTTCTTGCATGTCCACCAAACACAACACCTACCTACTAATGTTTAATTTATTAAAATACTACATATAGATTCATGTTTAACAATATCTAATAAAATGCAAAACACTGAACAACTAGAAATATAATACTTCTATTCATATTAATCAAGAACCAGTTTCCAAAAAGATTTCCACATCTTAATAAATCTTGTAATAGAGGCAATATAGCAGTGCTCTATGTTAGTTTTCAAAACAAAATGACTCCTCCTAGATTTTAAAAAATCTAGATTTAAAGATTTAAAGGAAAAGAGTATGAAGGGGCAGGGAAAGCTCACATTCACTGTTCCATTTTAGAAGTTATCCTATAAAAATGAAACTCATTTAAAAAAATCATCACAGAGTTTTTCTGTAAAGGTGGGTAAGGCAAATGGATTCATGGGTCTGTGGATATAATGAGAGCAGACCTAGAATGTGACAATAACTAAGCAAAGCAAAACTGAATTAATTATCTTATAATCTGCCTAAAGGAGGAGGGAAATAGTAACAAAGGAAGATGATATGAATGAGTGAGATCTAAAATGGGAATCCAAAGAGATTTGGACTCAATAGTTCCAACACCATCCAGAGGGAAAGACTATCCCTAGTGGAGATGCGTCCGGTTTGATTCCCAAAAAGATTCCATTTCCTAGGTAGCCTTCTTCAAAAAATATTCATCATTTGAACCAGAGAATACAGAAAATGACTATTTTCCCAAAGATATTACAAAACCAATATCCTTCTAGATGTACAGAAGTTAGTTACATAAAATGGATACTTACGACATTGGGGCGAATTCTACTGAACTTTGAGAAAAGCTGAAGGAAATGAGGTGGAACAACTGGCCCACTGAACAATAATTGTTTTCACAGAAAATTAATAAAAAATGGCACTGGTTTATAAATCAGTCTCCTCTGACTGAGTTCTATCAGCTTTCACCAGTATCCAAGACTAATAATCTGTGTACACTGATAATACCACAATGACCTTGTAACTTGTTTACCACCTCTAGTTTGTCTTCCATTTAATCTACTTTTAAATTAATATATTTGTTTAATATTCGCAAGGGACAGGTTTAACGTTTCTCTTTCCACTTTAAAATATTTAATTCTCAAGGTAAAATAGCATCATAACCTGATCTGTGGCATTCAAGACTTTCCAAAATGTAGTCTAAAGCAGTGCTTCTCAATCTTTAACCAATAATTATATTAATCACTTGTGATCTAATTAAAATGCAGATTTTGCTGGGTATGTGGCACACATGTAATCCCAGCTAGTCAAGAGGCTGAAGCAGGAAGATTACAAGTTTGAGGCTAGCCTGGGCAACTTATCAAGACCCTGTCTCAAAAATAAGATAAAAGGGACTGGGGTACAGCTCAGTGATAGACAGTTTGCCTAGCATGTGTGGATCCCCAGTATTGCCTACCCCCCAAAAAGTAGATTCTGAATGAGCAGGTCTGGGATAAGGTCCAAAAATCTTCATTTCTACTAAGTATCTAGATCATGCCTAATGTTTCTGATGTGCAAACTATACTTCTACTAGCAAGGATCTGAAGTACTCTTCTGTTCTGTCTACTACAGTTTTGCAGATTAACCTTTAAAGTAAAATGGACTGTCATTCTTTGAACACATTTATTATGCCTGTTTACCTCTTCCTAGCACACCTTCCCTTATCTCCATTATACAAATACTACTCATCTTTCAGGGACTTATTCATGTACTCTTACATTAAAACTGAATCAGATCTATAAACTAATAGGAGTTCCCAAATAATTTTATTTAACAAATTCTTTTATATGATGCATAAAATGTGTCATATAATGCTCCAACCATGTGGCTAATCCTTACAAAATAATCCCGCTAGACAGGGTATCTCTATGTTATAGACAAAGAAACTAAGACACAGAGAAATCAAATAACTTACCCTGAGTCACACTGCTAATAAGCAGTAGAGCTGGGATATGAACAAGGCAGATTGCTTCTCATTATTATGCTATGCTCCTCCTCTTAGAACCTACACTATATTGCATAGTTGTTAAAAAGCTTTCCTATCACAAACTTGGTCCCCAGCATGGTGATGTTGAAAGGTGGTGAAACTTCTACAAAGTGGGATGTAGTAGTAGGTAGTTAGGTCACTGGGTTGTGCCATCAAAAGGAATTAATGTAACTCTCATGGGACCCTGAATTCATTGTCACAAGAACAAATGATAATAAAGTGTAAGTGTAGACACCACAACTGCAATCCATGACTTGGGAGGCTGAGAGGCAGGAGGATCAAAAGTTTGAGGCCAACCTCAGCAACTTACCAAGGAACTAAACAACTGAGCCAGACCCTGTCTCAAAATAAAACATAAAAAAGACTGGGGATGTAGCTCAGTGGTAAAGCACCCTTGGGTTCAATCCCTAGTACCAAAAATAAAAATAAAAACAAATAAAGTATAAGTTTGACTCCGTCTGTTGCCATGTCTCCCTATTGCACATACTCCCACCATAATGCCATTTACTATAAAGTGATCCTGTCAGAGGGCTCTTGTCAGAGAGCCAGAGCTATGCTGTTTGGGCTCTCAACCTCTAAAACTGTGAGTTACATAAACCTCTTTTCTTTATACGTTAATAAGCCTCAGATATTTGTTACATTAATAACAGAAAACAGACTAATATAGGAACATTCAAGGGAGGGTTTAAAAAACACAAAAGGGCTCGACACAATATTGACCATGTATTAGATGCTGAATAAATACTTAGACATTCAATCAATCAATCCCTACTAATAGGGGTAGGCCCTGGAGATACCACAATGAAGACATGATTAGTGTTCGTAAGGAACTGGAAAAAGATTTTAAAACTAGTTATATCGGGGCACAGTGACACACACCTATAATCCCAGTGGCTTCAGAGGCTGAGGCAGAGGGACTGAAATTTCAAAGACAGCATCACTAACTTAGTGAGACCCTGTCTCAAAATAAAAATAGAAAAGGGCTGGGGATGTGGCTCAGTGTTAAGTGCCCCTGGGTTCAATCTGTGGTACTAAATCAAAAACAAAACAACAACAAAAACTAGTTATAAATAGTTTTTCTCTTCAATATTTGGACATTTCCTCTAGGTAACTGCATGTAGTTTCATGGCTTTAAACCATGTCTACCAGTTTTATAATTTTAGTCCATCATCTCTCTTGAGCTACTGACTTGGATATGCAGCATTTCTCCTGACATCTCCTCATGCAAGAAATCATCTGTTAAATTGCTTTGCTTTAAAGTGCTGCACAAGTATTTTTCTCTTCCATATACACTTAAGTTTTTCCAATAGATTTTCAGTTGTTATTTCTCATTTATACTTTGCTCCAGAGTGATTTTTCCAAAATACTAATTTGATCAAGTCACTACCTGCCACTTACATATGGACATATTTCAGTTATATCCACTTCATTGGCATTGTCTCATGAGCTGTATGAGACATACAGCTCCATAACTGTATGAAATACTTATATACAGTGTTAGAGTATAGTGAAGACATTTTCCTGGGTTATCTCATTCTTGTTTTTTTTTTTTTTTTCCATTAAAATCTTTGTCAAATAAATACTGAGGGGCTGAGGTTGTGGCCCAGTGGTAGAGTGCTTGCCTGGCATATGTGAGGCATTGGGTTCAATTTTGGCACCACATACAAATAAACAAATAAAATCAAGGTCCATGAACAACTAAAAAAAAGACTGAATACATTCAGTTTGATCAACATCATGAACTGATATCACACACACTATATAATGATTACTCCCTTCTGTTTCTTACTTCTCTTTTGATAGCAACCAATGAATGCCTTTTCTTCACTTTCTTCCTTCCCTTAGTTTCCTTAGATTTTCTTAACTTTAAATCCTGTTTTGCTTATCGATGTAATCCATTTTTATAGCTCTTAAGTCAATTCATCTGCTAATTGTAGTGATTTCTTACACCTCAAAATTTCTTGCTTACATTTTTTAATGACAAGAAGCAATCTATCCCAATTAAAACTACAAACTTTGCTCAACAACAGCTTATTACATTTTAATCACAATAGCTCTTCCTTTGTTGTTCTGTTAGTTGAATCCTTAACAAAAGCTTGTTATATTATGAAGGAACAAAAACTTACATTAAGAAAAGCTGAAGAAGCCACTCTACCAGCTGCTACAATAAAATCCATAATAAGCATTGTGGCACCAGGCAAACCAAGTGAAAAAAATTGAGGTGAACAGTGCTTGATGATTGTATTGACAATATCCTGAATAAGGAAAGAAAGGGAAAAAGAAAATCACATATGTAATCTTGGGCATTGGCTAATCAATAATCCTTAAACAAATAATATATGAAATAAAAAAGGGAATAATTAGACATGGGATGACTAATTGGAGACTAATTTGAATTATTCCCCAAAATACAGAAGACATAGCCTATAACATTTTTTTCCATACTAGAGAGCAGGGAAGGCTCGTTACTTCACTGGGTCAAAAATATAAGACCCACACATTATAAAAGTGAATTGCAGAGTAGTATCTCCTGCTACCTATTTGTTTCAAAGTGATAACTTTCATCTCTGAACCCACATGACCTGCTAAGTGGCAACTGCAGAGATTCTCCTCTTTATGTAGAGTTCTTAAATGATAGATGTTCAGCCTTGGAAATCTAGAACTAGATATTTTAAGGGGAATATTCTTATTTATTCATTCACTATGTCTTTGGAATTTACCATGAGGATGCAGTGTATTTGGTCATATTACTCAATTTAACTTTTTTCAAATGAAAGTTCTTTCTCTCTCTAGTAACTAATAGTGTCATTTTATTTGAGACATGTTTATAGGGTTAGAAACTGTGATTATCTTAGATTAATGCTAGAAGTGTTTCATTTTTCAGAAAGAGACAAAATTACTATCTTTTAATATTATTTAGTACTCTCTCCATTACCTGCAAGTCAAGTTTCAATCACATAAGGATAAAAATATTTAATTACTTTGACTTGCAGTCTCCCATACTTTTTAGTTTTACAGCCAATATCAAGACTCCTGAAGCAATGTTCTAATTATATTTATGACTATTTAATGATTCCAACTGATACAATTGCCAAGTCAATGTAATTATAACCATGTCAATATAATTGGTGGTAATAAAAAAAATGTGAGTAGAAAAAAACAACTCTGTTACATGACGAGGTGAACAAATTCATACACTTCAAGTATCAATTATCAATTGCAAAATGACTAGTAATAGGTACAATGGTACATCACAGAAAGATATTGTCAATTTAAGCAAAGAATAGTTTAACCTCTTCAAAAAATGAACTAGTTGGTATAACATTAAAGTTGGAGGAACACTCAAATCAACCCACTAACCTCCCAAATACCTTGTTTTCAACCATGTTTCAAGAATAAATAAGGTCTTAAAATGGAAGCAAACTCTATATAAACTACTATATACAAGACCTAGTTTTAATTCTACATCTTAAAAACCAAAAGTTAAACAGAATTGAGAATTAAGGAGAAACAGAAAACAACTTTTAGAAGGCATATATTTACCTGATCAATATGAAGTAACCCACAATGCATTATATTGTAGAAATGTGTTAGAAAATCTCTGTTTGGAGATACATCTTGTCTTCTTTTCATTGTATTACAAATGAGTTTATAAGCATGTAATTTACCTTGTTTATATTTATCAGTCAACATGGTTGCCTAAATTAAAAGATGGATTTTAATACTCAAAAACAAATATTGTTTCTTAAATATTTAAATGAATAGAGCAAACAATGTATCTGTTCTCATTTATTTCTATGTTGGTTCAATTTCTTTAGTGAACTAAAACTCAGGGCTACTTAGACTACTGTTATTATCCAGAATGATACAATGTAGGGATAAAAAACCACAGATGATTTCACTTGGACAAATACACCAATTGTCAAATACTACTTTAAAAAAAGAAAACTCTAAAAGTATATAGCATATTTTGTGACACAACTCAAGTTTTCTTTTTTACTTAAACACAATACAAATACACATTTCTATATTCACTTTTGCTTTATTAAACAAAAACAATGTATCCTATAATTCTGCCATGCCTACTCTCCTCTCTTAAATGATGCTTAATGACTTCCTAAAAATACTAGCTAAAAACTAAGTGCTTGCTGGGTGTGGTGGTGCATGCCTATAATCCCAGAGGCTCTGGAGGCTGAGACAAGAGGATTGAGAATTCAAATTCAGCCTCAGCAATGGTGAGGCACTAAGCAACTGAGTGAGACCCTGTCTCTAAATAAAATACAAAATAGGGCTGGGGATGTGGCTCAGTGGTCAAGTGCCCCTGAGTTCAATTCCTGGTACTTCTCCTGCTCCCTGCCAAAAAAAACTAAATGCTTTAGAAGATCACATAATAGCCCAAATTTTATAAAATGTTTCACTTATTAAATGAAAATTTTAATTTAATGTTTTATATACTAAGCTTACCTTAAAAAGCCAAGGTGTAAGAATTCTTAATGGAGGAATCAAAACTGGTGGAGAAGGGGAGGTCAGATTATCTGTTGAAATGCCGAGGTTATCTCTAATCTGCAATTTTCAAATAAAAGGTGGACAAATCTATGAAAACTCTTTTCTTTTTCAGTTTGCTTTACCTTAAACTGAAGTTCAAACCCAGTTTCTACCACAAAACACATATTTAACTATGGTTAAGTGACTTCACCATGCTGGGTACCAGTTTATCTATAAGAAGGTATGTGTGTGTGTGTGTGTGTGTGTGTGTTCTCCAAGCTTCTTCTATTTCTTAATACTTTATTTTTCTTGCCTTCTCTTTTTATATCTTTTATTTTTTACCTTGGCTAGATTCTGCCAAAGTTCACAAAGGTAATCAAAAACTTGAGCATGTATTTCAGGATCCATAATGGCATTGACATCTCCCAAAATGCCTAGCATTCTTCGCCACATAACAGTAGCAACATCAGCATGCCATCCGGTGAGAGTACCCCCTGCCATCACACTACAACATTCAGATGGAAATTCACTGATTTCTATAGAAAAAAATAATACAATAGTGTCAGTAATTTTCAGAGAACAACAATTTTGGGGTTTTGACAACAAAACCCAAAAAGAACTTAAATTAAGAATTGTAAATATCTACAGAAGTGAATAAAAGAAATGTGAATGTACCTAGGTTTCATTTTTTCCTGAGAAGGTCAAAACCTCACCAGTTATTCCCTACTATGGCAATAATTACTTATTCAATAGTGTTTCTATCTAGATTTACCTAAGGAGGAAATTAGGCAACTACCACTCACTGGGCAAATACCAGATGGGGAAATTTGTTTGATATGTACATCAATTTTATAAGCACATACTCTCACTTTTATCTAACAACATTCATGTTATATCATCAAATTAATAGAAAATCTCAGGGTGAAAGTTGTTCTCATAGGCAGTCTTCATAAGCCTATCTCTTTGTAGTTAAAACTTCCAAAGACATATCTTTATATGCTTCATAATGGTATGAGAATGATAATTTTATTAAAATTCAAATCTAATAAAAACACCATATTTCTTTTACCTGTTAATACTGGCAATATTAAAAATAATAAATATATGGTGCTCGTGTCATTTCTGCTACTAATTATGTGTTAAACAATTTAATAACTTCACAAAATCTGTACCTTCTCATCTACAAAATGGATGATTTAGCTAAATATCATTATTAAAGTTGTCTTCTGGCTTAAAAAATCCATTATTCTATTCAATATATATAATCTGCTCCTCTGTTCAATGTATAGAAAAATCATTAAAAGGTCAATGAAGATACTAACGCACCTAAAGAAATTTTGGAACTAAAACTTTTGTAGAATGAAAGAATCATAAGTTTATGATTTTTCATATTTCATGATATTCTAATCTGTTGATAATTTACAGTAAATTCATGTATATGTACATGCTTTATTTGCAATGCTTAATTTTTTTTCTCTGCATGTAAAGTATACAGTAACTGACTGTAATAAGATACTAAATAATAAATATTTCTCCATAATAAAAAATAGGTTTCTGGTGTAAAGCCACTAAATCAAAAGAATACAAAAAACATTGAAGTACTAACCATTGCTATAATGCCTTTCTACTTTACAGTACCTTTATAATATAGTGGTGAATCAACTGATTTGTCTCTAATTTATCCTTCTCCAAGTAAAGCTAACCAACATTTTAAATGATTAAAAGGTAAGCAATAATGTATAATGCCTCATTAAATTCTGGACAGAGTTGTTGATGTAGGGTGGCTAAAAGGACATTTTGGGGACAAGGAAGAATATTTGACTATGGAACAAAATAACAATAATGTTTCAATGTTAAATATCATGAATGAGGACATTCCACTGTGGTTAAACATGAAATGAATACTTTTCTTAGCACCCACCACTGAAGTATTTAGGTGTGAAGGGTCTGCTATCTAGTAATTCCCTCTTAAGGGAGGACTGTAAACAAACAAAAACTTGAAGGTCAAAATGAGGAAAAGTTCAAAATTAATCCACAAGCTAGAAAAACAGAGCTATGTAACTGTAGATTAAGAAATGATCACCTTAAAAAAAAGTTATTAAAAATAAAAAACCAACAAACACACAGGTTTAAATTTCTTCCTTCAGTCAGACAGTAAATGTGTAGAATTAACAATCAAAACTGACTTTTCATAGTAGTTATTACAAATATTTCATCAACTATGTCTTTGACCAAAGTTTTTGGCACATTTGCAAAATGTCTAGTACTTGTAAACACCGTGTAGGAATAAGCAAACACAACTTTTTCTTTTTTAGCTTGTAGCTTCTGAGAGGTTCCCCAAGTCACTTTTTAAACATTTATTTAAAAATAAAAATACTTCATTTGAACTGTCTACTTTTAAAATTGAGTTGACATATCTGCGAAATCAAAATCAATAAAAAAATTATTTATGAGCAAAATTCTTTCACTGAAAGCTTGATTAATAAGAAATAATACTCCAGTGAATCAGCAGGATCTTCAAATATGATATTAAGAGTAATGGTACCAAATTATGCATTTTAAATTTTAGGAAACAGCACCATTATCAATAAATGATAACACAAAAATATACAATCACTAATTCTAAGATTATAATCACTATGATAAAATGAGCAAAAATCAGTATAAATAGCTCTAAGAGCTAGAAAAAAATGATATAGTAACAAATTTCCAAAAGACTCAGAAATGTCTGAAGATTTATAATAATCAGACATAATCGAATTTAAGATGACTTATTTAAGATCTCTTAAAACTAATGCTTTGAAAGGAAAAATGGCAAATATCTAATTTCCAAGTATTGCCTAGATCATCTGGTGTCTGAAGAACAGAGTGGTGAAGTTTCTCATCAAGCTGTAGATCCTTCTGTTCCATGTGATCTATATTCAATGTGGAAGGTGAAGGTGTCTGTGACCTGGATCCCAGAGCTGAATGGACTGGGGAAGCACTTTCTGAGCCTGTAAATATAATTTCATAAAATTATCATGAAGTACTCTTCAGTACCTTCACCCTAGTATAATGCTTAAAACCCCAATAAAACAAACTTAAAACATCAAAATATTAAATAGGACATGAACTGGTCAAGGTTAACAAAACCATTATAATGTTTGCATCCAGGAACTACAGCTCATACCTATCCTAGGACTACATAAAATCAGAAATGGATATACCAGGTAACAAGAGCCATCAGTGAAAACAAGAATATCTACTCCCTTCTTGCCCCAGATATAGAAACTGAGGTACCCAATGTGACTCTATTTTACTCACTTCAGATTTGGGTCAATTTAAGAGTGGAGACTCTGCTGCTCTATGTGTTACTATCATTGCTAACCTGGTTTACATAGTCCCCAGCCTCCAAAGACCCTTATCTCCACTTCTTCCTCACAATCCATTCTCTGTGAAACAGCAAAAATATCTAGATATCTAATCTGATCATGGCATTTCCTCATTTAACATCTTTCAAGGTTCCTCACTGGCCTCAGCGTAAGCCCATACTTTTTTAGTATTGTTTTCAAGTCTCTCTGCAACTTTCGTATCTCTCTACAATCCACCTACAAATTTTATGTTCTAGCCACAGGAAGTAAACGACTTTAATTTCTTAGAATACACCACACTTCTGCCCTTTTCCAATGCTTTTTCCTTTGCATTGAGTCCTAATCTTCTTTTAGGTCTGATTAACTTCTACCTATTATTCAGGTCTCAGCTTAGACACTGCTTCCTAAGAAACCTACTTCACCTTGTCAAGTGTAAATATGCTATATGGTCTGACTGAACCCTCTACCTCCACATTACACCACTGATCACACTGACTTGAAACTGACTATTCAGTTTTAAGTACCACTCAGGAGAGTATAAACTCTGTAAGAACAAGGATTCTATCTTATATATTATATTGCTAGTGCCTATTAAAGTATCTGGCACATGGCATATGCACTTATTAAATAATTAAAAATTTAAAAAATAATTTACATTTAAATAATGTACAGGATAAATTAATACTTTATAGAACAACTGATGGTAGTTGTATAGAGCTGCTAATGCCAGGCAAGAAGTTGAACATTATATCTTTTCTTTCTACTTTAAGCTTCTTTCTAGCAGAGAAATATCAACATTTTAGACTTGACAATAGCAAAATTTTACCTTTTTGTTATTTTCTTCTATACAGCAAAACCCAATACAAATTAAACACATATTTGTATTATCTCAATTCTTCAGAAGTGTGATTCCATATATTATGTAATTTTTAAAACTAGCACAATAAATGACTGTAAAAGTATATAATAACAATATCACTTGTATCACATATCATAATCATATAATCATGATAATCACATGTCAAAATCATGAATGATCATACATGATAATCATATGAATGATATTCATAGGACTCCATCTAGACTCAGTTACAACACATAAAGATGGTAAATTTACCAGTAACTGTTGCAACATCAGTAGAGAAAGCCTGTTGATTGAGACTGCTTGTTTCAGAATCTATATGAAGCGTGGTTAGACTAGCTACTTCCTGCTCTTCAGCACTCTGATGATGACCAGAACCTGAATCCACATCAGCAGATGATGCCATTCCAGTGTCAGCTCCAAAGCCAAAATCTATAAGGAAGAAAGAATATGAGTTCAAGTTATAAAACAAAAATATTTATATTAGACACAGCTGAATTACTCAGAAGGCCAAACATTAACATTTCCCCTAAGCCAGGCGTGGTGGCGCATGCCTGTAATCCAAGCGACTTGGGAGACTGAGTCAGGAGGATCGCGAGTTCAAAGCCAGCCTCAGCAACTTAGCGAGGCCCTAAGCAACTCAGTGAGACCTTGTCTCTAAATAAAATATAAAATAGGGTTGGGATGTGGCTCAGTGGCTGAGTGTCCCTGAGTTCAATCCCTGGTTCAAAAAAAAAAAAAAAAATTTCCCCTAAACCTCTTCTATTTAAAATTTATTCTATTTATATAGATGTGATATATAATCACTATTCTTATCCATGTTTTCTGATGGCTAGTAATATACTTAATGTTTTTCAAGAATCTTATAATCTCTAGCACAGGAATAAACAAAGTACACATATATGATAAAAATCATATGTGTCTGGGGTCAGAATAACATAAAATCAATCCATGAGGGGAGGAAATAAGTAATTCTCCAATGCATCTCTCAGAAATGCACAAACTTGATTCCCAAGGTTTTTACTTTCTTCTTTTTAACTTTGGTGTCAAGTATTATAGTTCATCCTAAATTATTTTCCTTTCTACATTTTGGTCTTAGAAATAAAGTTTGTTTTATGAAAGGGCAGCACTGTTTTTTAGATGTACCTAGTTTGGCAAAGTAATGTTAACCTAAGATGACTCCCTAAAACACCCTTTTCCAATGAAAAGTGAAATCAAAATATGCAGGAACCACTGACTAAGTAACATTGGAAAGGAAGATGGTTGTTACAGAATCCGTAAATCAGTCTTGAACAGACAATCAATACAAAACATACTACTCAAATAGTAAAAGATACTTGCTGTCAAATTTTCGGCCATCATATTGAAAAGCACTGAAAGAATCCGAATGACTATCTGAGCTGATAAGATCACTGCTCCCTGCACTAGCAGGAGAAGTCCATTCTGAAGGCACTCCAGGGTCATCAACAGGGCGCATCTGGTTCTGTTTGTTTAGAATATCAGGGAGGTCTTTGGGAATTTCAAGGCTTCCTGGACTACTTCCTCTTCTTGTCATAGTCTAAAAATTTAAGAAACATTCAAGCATTTAAAAAAAAATTATTCTCATTAAGTATCTGAAACCTTTAATTTCCAAGATAATCATCAAAATAAGTGCTAAGATTTAGTGCCTGCAGAAGAGGGAAACACACTCACTAAATAATCTATGTAAGGGCATGGATCTGGTGCCTAAACCAATGTTGGTCTACCTATAGTAAAGCCTCACTAGGATCCATGGAGTGAATACAAATTAAACAGTATTAAGAGTAAAGTATTTAAGGGGAAAAAGCAGTGGTAAATTGAAGAAAGAACAGGTGAGAAGAATGATGTCTAAAAAGTCATTCAATAATGATTCTACAATCATTTTTACCCACTCAAGATAAAAAATTAAACTTAAAAAAAGATAAGGCACAAATAAGTTGAAATTCAAATGGAGTATGACCAATTCCATATATATTCTTCTTCCCCTAGCAATTAAGCATTATTAGGGAAAAGACAGTTTCTTATTTCATTTTGCCATTATCTTCAAAATAAAGAAACCTTTAAAATCTATTCCAAAATTATCTGGAATAATTAAGCAATATTTGTGCTATGAAAACTATGGGAGGTGGGCCAGCTGACCTCCACTGTTACCTTTCCTTTTGACACTGGCAACTGTCACCAAGGTGGGAACAAGTTGGGGGAACAGGGAAGGTAGTGGCTTATTTCTACTATTTGAACAGATATTTCAATCTCTCTTTGGTGAAAACCACATGCCTGCTTGTCTTATGTCTTTGGATTAAAAAGTATTATAAAAATGTAATTTTAATAGGGCTGGGGATGTGGCTCAGGGGTCAAGTGCTCCTGAGTTCAATCCTTGATACCCTCCCCACTAAAATCTTAATTTTAAAAAAAGGATTAAATATGGAGAAAGGTTGTTTTAAAAGAAAATTTTCACATATACATTAGATACACAAACATATATATGCATACAGGTACATATCTTTTGGTTCTCTTAAGTTTCCTGTCTAAAACCAAATAAATAAAATAGAAAATATAACTTACTGAGGCATTACCACTTCGAAGTCGTTCTGCTATAAACTCATCCATCAGATCAGGAACATTAGCACTGCTGCTGCCAATATCACTATTAAGAGGAGGCAGTTTGGAGCTCAAGTCCTCTTTATTGACTAAAAGCAAATAAATAACTATATATAGTGAGGAAAAAATTAACCGCATTTTCTAAACTTAAACAAAAACAACTCAAAATAAAGTACCTATGCCATATCATTTATTTTGCCAAACATGCACTTATGAATAATTTTCCTCCTTTAAGATTTAATTTTAAGAATTAGTAAATTGATATTTATTTTATTCATCTAAGCAGATGTTAGTCAATCTTCAGTATAACCTTAAACAGCAGGAAAGCTTATAGATAAGCACGAGTTGAAGTCAGGTTAATATTGCCTATAAAGAAACTGGTATATTTATTTATCTTTCTTCCTGCCTGTGTGCTTCTATTTAGAGACTTAATAATTTATAACTTCATTTTTTTCCCCAAAGAATATTTGCGAGGAATATATCCCTTCAATCTATGCATATCTCAATGGGACACAAATGCATTTAAGTTTGGATATTTATAAATAAAAATTCTACAATTTTCATAGAACGTTGTTTCTATCCACTATAAAATCTAATTTTAGCATAGGAAAAAATATGTTTATTTTTACAAAAGCTTAAAAAATAACCAAAACTATTTTGATTTTTTTAATGACTACATTATGATTTATATACAAGAAAATTTTAACTTTGGAAACTAACTTACAGAAAGTAAGATGCTGTCTATGTCACTGCTATTGCTATTGGAAAGTTAATTTCTCTGTAATGAAAAGCAAATCAGCACTGTTTATATTCCTAATAAACTACAAAGCATTTCAGATTAAGAAAATACACTGGTCAGAATTTCACTGTGAAATACCATTATCTTTATATTACTGGCCAGGCTTTGCTAAGCTGTCAAATACTGCCCTCAGGTGGCATTAATGGCTCAATGCAAGATGCATTATACAGCGTTGTTAATCATGCTAACAAAACCATGTTAAAACAAATAAAATCAAAACCTACCTTACTGCTGAAAGTTAATTCTCTATATCTGTAAAGTTATTTTAACTTTGAATCAAGATAAAACAGTTATCATAATCTTGCTTTCTTTCTGTAATTTGTCCACAGAGGTTCCATAATTAAATCAGTATTAACTTCATGAAACCTTTATGCACATTTAAAATCTCAGAAAAAAGAAAGTAATGATAAGTGTTTCAATTACATGACTTGCATTCTATACAAATGAATGCAACACTAAAAGTTTACAGCATGTTTGGAAATGGCTTAAAAGTTATTAAATTCACTTTGAAAATTAAGAAATAATTTCCTCTTCAACGACAGTTAACTATAAGTTGATGCTGATTGTAGGACCTTGATTCTTATTATGTTAGATGTCAAAGTAATTTTCACCAAGAAAAAATATAAAACCACATAAATCAACAGTAAAAATAAATGAACCCAATTAGATACAGCTAGTGCCCTTTTAAAAATAAACATAGTGGGGCAAGAGAGAAAGTATAATGGCTCCTTAGTAAACTTAATTTCAAGACTCATGTGGTACATACTAAGGAAAATATTTGATTTAGGTAGCCTTTGAAAGGTCATTAAATTTTTCCTGTATCTCCCTCTTTTCTATCTTGTTGTTCAGCAGCAAAGAGGTTTAACTAAATGCCTTATAAGGAAAATTAGTAATTTAAATAAACATTTTATGCTGGGAAAAATACAGCTGGGGAAAGGCGCATGCATAACCAAACAGAGAGAAAGCAGTGACCATCCCAAAGCTCTTTGATTGCTTATAGCTTGCTTCAGTTGCATTAAGCCAAACTGGTGCTGTCTTTCTCCTTTTGCGCTCTGCACACTGTTAGTGCTCACCTGCAGCTTTCCTTCCAAAATAGCCCATTACATGACTGTACAGATCCCTCAGTGGAGCCTCTGGTGGCATTCTGTTCTGCCTCTGTGGGGAAACATTTGCCTTCGGCTTCGAAAGAGCATGTACAACAGTTTTATAAACGCCACCCAGGGAGCCCTGCTGTAGACCTGCCTCATGACTCGATGACTTAGGAGTACTACGACTACTTAACTGATTACTTGCAATTTCTTCTTTTTGTAATATGGTAGAGGGAATCTCTGTGGATTCCTTCACTGTTTTGCTACTAACAGATGCTACACTAATTGTATCAAGAGGCCTGTACACACCAGGTTTTACAAACTCTGTACCACTAGTTGAGCTGGTATGGATATTGCTGGTACTGCTACTATTACTACTACTAAAGCCACCAAGCTTCCGTAGTCTCATCTTCCATGGAGCCTCTTTGTTTTCCAGAGGATTATAAAACTGAACAGACTCAGTGGATGGTCTAAAAGTAACATGAACACTATTTCGTTTCTTAGTAGCAATTTTCATAATTTTGGCCCTAGGGGTTACTGTTTCTGACAAGCTCCTTTTAGTTGGAGAAAGTTTGCTAGTGTTTGAAATATGAGGCATTCTGCGGTTAACAGATGCTTTTAGTGTAGTCTTCTTGACATGCATTACATGTGGGACAGTGATTTTTTCATTAATTTGCACACCCTTAAGCTTTTCAGCTAGTGTTACATCTACACAAGCATCTAATTCTGTGGCTGTTTGTCTATACAGATATTTCCTTTTTTCTTTATCACAAGGGCTATCTGAACTAGGCTCCGATGACTGTTTATCAATGTTTGGTTGCTCAGATTTTTCAGAAGTTTGTGGTCTCATGAAAGTATCTGACTGATTAGGTGCGATATTACTCATGAAGACAGATGAGTTTGGTTCTTTTTCAAACTGCATATTTTCAGGAGTCCCAACAAAAGACATGACATTTTCTGATTTAATTTCCTGATCTGTGTATTCTAATTTATCTAAGGATGATCTTTCATCCCTAGTTACAGCAATAATCACTTCTGGAGAAGCTATATCTTTACCTATCTCATTTTTACTATGACTTTCTTTAAAATATTCTTTCAGGGAAGAAAGAAGATCGTCATCTCCTTCAAGGTCAATGTACTGGATTTGTTCAAAAGCTGAATCTGCAAGTTCTACTGGACCTATTAAATGACAAAGATGGTCATATATGCTATCACCAACTTCCAGAGAAGACTCTCTACTATGAGTATCAGTGATGTGGCTTTCAGTGGATCTAGTTATTGAAGAAGCCTCTGTGGAACTCTGCAAGCTTGGTGCATGACGGGATGAACTGTCAATGACAGGAACTGCACCTTTGGCTCGTTCAACAGTGAATGGTTCCAAGATGTCAGAAGTGCTGCTACTTCGAGGCAATGGCTGTTCCTCATTCAAAGCACCAAATACTTCATTTCCAGTGTCTTCACTTTGTGAAAAATGCCTGACTCTAGTTGAGCGGGGAAGTATTTGAGCATCATCAATATCTGTAAAAGAGAGAATTTATACAGAGTAGGAACTACATAAATATAAAAAATAAGCAATCACTTTAACCACAGTCTAAATATATGCTTTAAAATTTAAAAAAAATCTGAGGTATTTTGTAAGTTCAATGAAAGAAAATCAATTAAAAATACAAATCTGTTTAAAAAAAAAAGATGGGCACAAGCCACTATAGCATGTAGTGTCAATGAATTAGAAAACTAACAAAATACATTTTAAAATGTTAACATGCATAGAAACAGACAGTGAGGTGATGAAACATTTGGAAGTGCAGTTAAAGATAGAGCTGTGCCAATAAATGAAGTAATTCAAACTGTTATTCAATTTTTCCTACTTAAAGTTCAAAACCAGAGGGAGAAAAATGAAATCCAGATTTTATCACATAAAAATGATTTAAATGTCCCATTGCAGACTGTCATCTTTTCTTCAAATCTTGCCTGACTGATGACATATTATGAGTAGAAATCTCCACCTTCTTCCTAAAAGTTCTTTTTCAGGAAACTAACTGTTCTACTGAGATATTTTGCTTTGTTTTATTGAAGTATTAACATCTTTTCGCTGCCATTAAATAACATCAATATATAACAAAAGAAAATTAATTCAACTTTTTCATTCTTGACAAATCTGCTAGAAATAATACCTATTATTGGCCCTTTCCACTACACCACCACCAAACTCTTAATATCTACCTATAATAGATTCTTACATCTCTTTATAAGAGTCACAGATTCTGGAGTCAAATTGGACATTTAGAGATTATCTAATTTAACTCTCTCATAGTTGAGGTCCAGAGAGGTTAAGTTACTTTCTCAAATTCATAACCAAAAAGTTTGAGAAATAGATTTAGTCCTCCATGTCACTGCATTATTTTTTACTGCCTTAAATTCCAAGTATACAGTAAATCCTCAAACACATTTGTGAAATTGGAAATCACAAGATGAAATATTATTTAACCATTCAAATACATACACATATTCGAAGAGGAATTTTAAAAGTTAAATATCATGTTTATGAAGCCATCAGGGACTTTAAGTTGCCTAGGAATAGGTAACTTAAAAAACTTTTCAGAAGTCAGCAAAATATAATCAATAGAGGACAAAGAATAAAAAAAGTCAGTTGTTACTACTTATTAGGGTTATAATGCAAAGATTAAAAGTAGCAGAACTATAACTGAATAATCACAAGTAAAATTTGGACCCTAAGTAAAGTAGTGACTTGTATAAGATCTCAAAGTAATTTCTTGATGGTGCTAGATCTTGAACTTGGTTCATTTAACTAAACTCTGAGACGAGTTTCCTCATTAATAAAAGGAAAATTCTCATTCAAATATTTTCAGGATCCATGCTATGGATGAAAGAAGATAGTCTTTTTACAATTTTAATACTGTTTATTATAAACATTTAAATAAATATATATATGACTTATTAATATATTGTTTTGCTATTTAATATTATTTCATTAATTTTTTTTGTATGAGGCTCCAATATATTTATTTTGCTTCAATTCAGATCAGTAGAACTTTGTATTATATCAAGATTCCTGAAGATATATGTGTATGCTCCCAACATAGGTCAAATATATAATATCTCCTGAAATTGAAACAATTACATTTTTTTCTCATTAAGCTGAAGGAATATAATACTTTTAAAAATGACACTGGCTTTCTTTCTTTTTTTTTTTTTAACTGTTCTATTTAATCTTTAATATAATAATTTTACATCACAAAATGAAAAAAATAGTTTTCAGTGGAAAACACAATTAAACAACAAATTTTTTATTAAGCTCATAAACATGATTTATTTCTATCCTCTCTACAGTCTAAATCTCTTAATGTACAAATGGCAGCTTTAGTGTACCTTTTCAATACTTCAGGTTATTGTACAGTTACCAATGCCACCATATTTATGTTCTTTAAAGTTTCTCAAAAGTTAACTTATTTCACCTAACTAGTGTTCAAGTCATTATATTAATATGTTCCTATTTTAAAGACTATGCCATAATAAAATCTTGATTACTCTAAGTATTGCAAGCTGTACATGCCAAGCTACATTATTTACATAACGGCAGGATTCAGATGAAACAAAAAACTCATTTTCAGTTATTTTATTTTATAGTAAACTATGATGACTGGTTAAGTGAGGAAAAGTAAAAGTACGGCATACATTGACTTTAGATATGCGTGTTACACATATTGCACATTGTTTCTTAAAGAATGCTTTTAAGACAGCATCAGATGTATTACTGAATGCTATAAGCAATAAAAGGTGTAAATAATGTAACTTCAAAAGATAAATTTTCTGTAAAATATTGGTAAGAGTATAAGGATGTGGTCCATTTAGAAAGTTTTCTAAATGAAAAGCAAAACAATTCCTTACCAACTTCACATGTTTGCTACTGTAGCGAATAACTAATACATGTTTGTGTATCTTAGCAAATGTAAATATTGATTTATTATACCTCCCTTCCACCTTGAGGACAGAGAGTATATTCAACATGTAACTCCATGTTTCTTTCCATACAATATCCTACAGGACTCAGCAAATAATAAATACTACATAATTTTCTATATAAGTTCTTTTTATAGAAAAGATTTTATTGAAGTTCAAAATTAAGAATTCAAAACATTAAAGCTAACATTATAGTCAGGTATGGTCATGCTTATAATCCCAGCTCTTGGGATACTAAGGTCAGAGGACGGCAAGTTTGAGATAAACCTTGGTAACTTAGTGAGACCGTACCTCAAAATATAAAATAAAAAGGGCTAGGGTTACAGATCAGTGTTAGAGTACCCCTAGATTCAATCCCTAGTACTGGAAAAAAAACAACAAATCCCCAAACAACAACAAAACCCTAATGTTAATGGATGAGCAGCAAACACATGAATTTCAGAGAAAAAGTAGAATAGTAGTTTTGATCTTTAGTTCCTTTTATTCATATTTCATAATTTTTTCCATTCTAAATAAGCCAAGAAAGTTTACTATTCTCTTTTTACGAATTTCTTCCCGTAGTCCTCACCTGCATATTAGAACACTTAACCATTATTTCAGCCTATGTTTTCCTTCTAAAAATTTTTTACCACATATGGTGAAAGTTATCACCATATCTAAAGTTTCTGTGAAGAGTTTTTTAAAAAACGTTACTGGGTATTTTTCTACCAATAATGAGTGGGTAAGAATTTAAATCTAATTTTAAAATATTTTTTAAGTTGTCCATGGATATTTATTTATTTATTTATTTATTTACTTACTTACTTATTTTTATGCAGTGCCGAGAATTGAACCCAGTGCTTCACACGTGCTAGGCAAGCACTATACCACTGAGCCACAACCCCAGGCCAAATCTAAATATTTTGAAGTTGAGCTTTAAATATAGTATTACATAGGTACATGAAAATAATTGCAAAAGGAAATCAAGGTCAGCAATTGAATCAAGTATAATTGATATTAAATTAAATTTAGTAGGGAACATATGCCTAAACTTTATCAAGTAGAAAAAGACTAAATAGCATTTTATGTACATATGTATAATACTTTATATTTATATAAAGAGATACATATTTGTAATTTTTTTCTACAAGCTAGGTGTTGTTCTATGTGCCCATTAAACTCAGTTAATTTAAAAAATGATCTGGTAAGGGTCTGGTATCTCTATTTCAAAGATGAAGAAACTGTTTAAGTGACCTGTCCAGGGTTAAAGCTCTAAAGTGGAAGAGCTGTGATTTGAAATAAGACAGAAATTAGTTCATATTTTAAGTCTCTAAAATAATATATGTTGTATGTATTTTACATTCATGAAATGGTTCATTAATTTTTAAAATAAAAAGTTGGTGAAATTGGGGCTGGGGTTGTGGCTCAGTGGTAGAGTGCTTGCCTAGCACGTTGTGAGGCACCAGGTTCAATGCAGGGCACCACATATAAATAAATAAATAAATAAATAAATAAATAAATAAATAAATAAATATTCATCTAAAAATTGTTTTAAAAAGTTGGTGAAATTAATTATATTAAGAAACTACACTGCAGCATAGTAATTTACCTCTACAGAGACAAAAATCTTAGCAATGAAAGGATAGACAAATATTTGTAAATTGTACAGAGGGAAAAAACTGAAAAACTTTGTAATAGATTGCTAAAAACAATAATGGTATCAGGTTTGAATAAAAATGTCCTTCAAAATAATTTAATTATGTTGGTCATATTTTATTGGAAAACAGAGGCTTTTAAATTATTTTAACCTTAAGGATTTGAAAGTATTTAATGGATAAAACAAAATGTTTTTAACAAGAAAAAACTTTAAAACAGAGTAAATGCCTCTTACAGAGCCTACAAATTTATAGAAATGTCATGTTTTATCTTTGGGTTTTTCTTTTGGGGGGTTTTATAATTATAAACTTTAATTTAAAAAATATTTTTATTGGTACATTATATTTATACATAATAATGGGATTCATCATGCAATATTCATATACACATATAACCTAATTTGATCAATCTCATTTCCCGGTACCTTCTCTTTCCTTTCCCTCCTCCCTCCCCCACACCCACTTGTTCTTCCTTCTATTATTATTATTTTTTTTAACTTTTAATTAGTGCACTATAAATACAAGCACATATGTATGTGGGATTCACTGTGGTATATTCATACATAGTCACAGCACACTTTGGTAAACTTCATTCCTTGGTATTTCACAACACCCTCCCCTCCCTGGATTTTCTTGATAATGCATTAGCATTAAAGTATTAGGAATTATTTCTGTTTTAAAAATTATTTTTTCTAAATATTCTGTTTGAAAGAAAAGTTTCCTTTACTAGTATTAGAGTATAAGGTTAGCTTGTAACGTGTACGAAAAAAACACTTTTCACCAGAATTTAAGTTGCTTAACCATTTTTATCTTGTTCTTCAGAATATCTCCATTGCTTGAATGAGTACTAGTCACATGGCCTAGATAAACACTGATAGAAGGAAAGAACATCTTTTATATAAAAAATTAGTAGCTAATTGGTAAAAATCAAGAGTTCCTCAAGGAAAAACAAAAACAAAAACAAAACTCAAGTTAGAATACTAACACACCACTAGAAAAACTGAAAAAAATTTCTGAAATGACTTGCAGAACCAAGTGCCCCACCACCTTTACCAAAGTTAAATTCTTTTCTTGGCCAAGCACAAATATTCACTGTGAATAATTCTTTTATGGTTCCTGAATTTATAAAATCATTCACACTAGTTTAAATAGAAATTGATACTATATGGAAACACATTTTTTTTCTGCTAATTACCAGGCAAATTTATAAATTTTTTTTACATATTTGGTCAACAAAGGCAATGTGTCTTCAAGGTAGTTAACAACCAAAAAGCATCCAAGCTAGTAAAAACTATATATCCTTTCAAGACTAGATATTTAATGTAGGTAATTCAAAGCAGTAGCTGTATTATTGAAATCCTATGAAGAGACTTTAACAAATACAGTTCAAATAAATAAGTTTAAACCACTAAAATTTAGCCCACTAAACTATCCATTGTTTCTTTTCTTTAATCCCTCTTATATTGTTTTCATGACATTTAAATTCTGGACATAGAAAAATAAGTAATATTTTTTTATGGTAAAAATATGGTTTTACTATATTGTAGTTTTACTTGTTTATGAGCATGTTAAGTCATGCTCATACCATTTTAAGTCAACTTAAACATTTCTTTAAAAAAATTAAACTATTTCAGAAAAAAAAATCTAACTTGGAATTATGCTATAACCACCAGAATATAGAGGGGAAAGATGTAAAAGATTAATATCCTACTACATATTTTTGATAGAAAAAAAGAAATTCATTAACTGTATAAAGAAGGGCCTACTTGCCAGATTAGAAATAGACAATTCTCCCGATTAGGTAGAATATAGAAAAAGGAGGGTGAAAAAGACTATCTTTCTTATAATCAGGAAACAGAAGAACAAAGATTAAAATATTTTGCTCTGCAGAATCAAATTAGTAGCCTATATACCCTGGACTACATAGGGTGGAGTCTAATGGCAACAAAAATGGCAAAAGAATCATTGGTTCTTGAGATCTGGATGAAAGAAAATGAATCTATAGACTTAATTTCAGGGTGAAAAGTCACAATACTTGACTAGAAAATATTAAATAAGAAACAGTTATAGAAGTAAACACAAAATAAACTTCCCACCATGCTTAAGTTCTTTCATATTTTTTTTTTCATTAAGGCATTATTTTTGGCAGTAAAAGCAAATTTGCTTAAGAATGATAATTGAGATTTGTGGTCTCTCTCTAATCAGTTCATCAGGAAAATAAAGACTGCTAGTCTTGGCTACCAAATGTGTGACAGTACAAGCTAGTGCAGTAATTTTCAATGGTCAATGGGAGAGGCTAGGAAGAATATGCTTGCCCAGGCACCAGAATTAGTAGAGGTATTTGGTGTTTGTGCACCCCCCTGTCCCCCACTCCTGGCTGCTGCCAACACACATTGTGTATCAAAATCTGAGACAAGGGTGTGGGAAAAGACATTTTTTTTTCAGGTGTTATAGATGAGTCATGTTACAAAAACCTCAATTCCTGATCTGAGAGACAGATCTGGAAAACATTTTATTATATATTCATTTAAGCCTGCACTTTTCTCTCCTGTTCACTTTTCCTCTTAGTTCTGACTTTTGAACGTACATCAATGGCTTGTATACATCCAACTAAGGTAAAATTTACTCAAACCTTGGAAGGAAACAACCAACCTGTTGAACTGGTTGAGGATCCAAGACTTTTTGATACTTTTTTAAAACACAGCACTATTTTTATAAATTTCTACTCATAAAACTCCTTTTTCTCCTATCCCTCTCCTCTACCTAATCCCTAAAGAAATAAATTCCAAGGCTTCAATTTGTGTTGGACTACAGGGGCAATACTCAATTCAATAATTCAGATTTGTTCAATATAAACAATTCCATCCAATTTCTATGGTGCTCCCCCCCCCATTAGAAGTGTAGTTAAACATTTTCCAAATTTTTCCTCTTTGGAACCTGAATACTACAGGCTGTCAATATGTATGTACCTAGAAAGATATCTGAGAAATATTGGACTACACATTTTTTACCAGAACTTGAGAGCCTTCAATATGATAGGCATTATGAGCATTTAATCTTTTCTTCTCTATACCTATACATCTCCTAGAAAGTATTCTAAATTTCTGCTCAGGCTGAAATATGCTAACTTTGCTCATAAGCCAGTTTTCAGGGAAAAAAAAATTTCTGCATTATAAAATGTTATACTTCACCTCTTTTAAGGAGTTCTAAGAGGAAAATGATTCTTAATTCAAACTGATTATACTTTAATGTACAAATGTATAAAAACTGACAGTAAAAGTATTTTAAGTTATAAATAAATTAGGATTGGTTTAAGAGACTTATATTTTCTTGTATACCTTC
>JAJEJO010000705.1:287319-307305 GCA_020662805.1 Glaucomys volans | reverse complement strand
TGGTTAGTGCCCCTGGGTTCAATCCCTAATACCAAAAAAAAAAATTAAAAAAAAATAAAACATTTTAAAAGAAATGATGTCATTTTTGCTTAGATTTCTAAAAAAATGTTGGCACTTAGATAATTACTTGCCAAAATATTATTTAAGTTTCAGAAAAGATATTTTGTAAAGTCCTGTAGATTCTGAGGGGAAAAAAAATCTGACAGTTTTTAATGACAGAAAAACATACAATCCAACCAAACTCTTAAGAGTGACTAAAACTCATTTTAATTTTTTCTAAACAAAAAATGGCTTGTATTAAATGTTTTTAAAACTTGAAGCAAAAACTGTATCTAAGAAAAGTTTACAATAGACTGAGAGTTTCTTTTAACTGTATCTAGTTAAGGCAGAAATACTGTTTTGTTTACCAATTTAAGTAACTAAATTACAGTTTGATGTAAGCAAAAAAAAAAATCTATGCTACTCAGGAAGTTACTGTGTTTAAATGGAGTATTCAAGGAACAAAATATGATAGCCTAAAATATTCATGTTGCCTATTTTTTCTACTGTAAAATTCATTCTTACATCAAATACTTGACTGAGCAACCAGGTTTGGACTGAGGCCAAATTTTCACTTATTATGATCAAATAAATGGCAAAATTAACTATTAATTTCACTATAAATTAACTCTAATTAATTGTATTATGGTTTCAAAATGATACCTGAATACCTCTCAAAAACATCCTAAAAGATATTTTGAAGTAAATGTTTACCAGTCAATGCATTCTGAATTAAAAAACAAACACATCATATCCAGTAATTGAATGTTTTATTTTCTCATTTTGGAAACATAAGTACTAAGTTTTTTCATTTACAACATTTCCAAAGATTACCAAATGTAATACATAGGGAGATGTTTTTGTACCTAAGTGATAATTCTCAATTATGTTAGCCCCTGTGACTTGGAGAAAAAAATCTCTGATCTTAATGGGACTAGGGATGCCTGAAGTATCATTATTAACACAAATGAATCTTCCTTCATGGTTCCTTCAAGAGATTCTCATTCTTCTTAATGAAGCTGAATTCTAAGAACTAACCATTCCTATTTTCAAATTCTTCTCCAACTACTAGAGAATTTTTAAGGTAATGCAAACATGCTACATTTTGTGTGGGGTTATGGTGTATAGGGGTGTGTATAATTCTCTAAACCCACTGAAGTGAATCCAAGAGACATATATTTGATTATTAATTAACCTTAATAAAAGAGTAGGCCATCCCAGTACTAGAGATGAAGCACCTGAATCAAAATGGAAAAGCTGAGTAGGTTTTGAAGCTCCTTGTAAATTGAGGCTGTACACAATGATTTAAAAATGAGTGAGTCCTCAGAATTCTACATACTATAATGTCTAATATGTATACAGATTTATTCCAAAGTAACTTTTAGGTTATGTACTTTCCCCTATGACTGCCATGCCCTTACTTAGTTCTATTACTATAGAGGATAGAACAAATTATTCAAATTTAACCATATTGTTAGTCAATGGGAAATTAAAAATCAAGACTGATTATCTTTTTTTTCACTTCTTTTTTTTTCTTTATTATTATTATTTTAGTTCATTGCACACAAATGGAGTACAACTATGATTTTCTGGTTGTACACAAAGTAGAATCATACAATTCACCTATTCATACATATACATAGGCTAAAGATGTTTGTCTCATTCTATTATCTTTCCTTCCCCACCCCTCCCCACCCCTCATTGTCCTCTATACAATCCATCCATTCTCCATTCTTCCCATACCTCCCCCGACCCCCCGCTATGTGTCATCAACCACTTATAAGAGAAGTCCTTCGGCCTTTGGTTTTTTGGGATTGGCTAGTCTCACTTAACATGATACTCTCCAACTCCATCCATTATCTTAAGTCACCTCTTATAAGACATCTATGATATAAACAAGCATTACTACATCTTTCAACCACCTGAGAAATAAAGCAAAATACTAGCCTTTTACAACCCCAAATATTGGACATTGGCACAGCACTAAACTTAGCACTTCCAGAATGAACCGCAAGGATAGCATTAGAGTTCAAATAACTCAAAATGTTGATTTCTCAATCATATCCCAGTTTCCCATACCTCCCCCAAAGAAATTAACTTTGAAGAGTTTATTTGATTAAGCAAAATTTGAAAGCAGAGGATTAAAAAGTGAAAAAGGTGGTGCAGAAATTAGCAGAGGTGGCACTACCTGAAAGCTCATCAGAAAGGGGAGTGAGAACAATATCAGGCAAGAAGGGTTTGGAAGTATGGATCAGAACAGGAGCACTTTTAGCACTGCGTATATAGGCCGATGGCAGAGCACATTCACCAATGGATCGGCTTCTCATGGCTTTAAAAAAGGAAAAGAAAGAAGTGGGGAAGGAAAAAAGAAGAGTGACTATAATGAAAGGCTTGTGTCACAGAAAAAGCAGCAACAGAGAAAACTAAAAGATACAAAGGAAGGAAATTTTAAATTAAATCATTTCAGCACGGCAAATACTGGCAAGCTGTAAGAAAAGAAATCAGAGGACACACATTTTGTAAATGTAAATTTTTTGGTGTAAAGCAGGAAAATGCTCTTAATTATTAGCAAATACAATGGAACAGCATTAAAAACAGCAGACACTTTAGCACGATGTTCTCAAAACCAAGAATTGAGAAATTTGTTGAATGGAAACGTTGAAAGAAACTCAGTATCATTAATTCAAAGAAAATTTTGGTACCACATTTGGGCATTTCTCTAGGCAGTTCTCATTCTTCTTAATGAAGCGGAATTCTAAGAACCAACCATTCCTATTTTCAAACTCTGCCCCAAAAAAGTTTCCAGGTCACTCAGGTTTATTTTAGAAAATTATGTGTGAATCATAGTCAAAAGGACGTACTGTCAAGGTATTTGTGCCTGGTAGAAGAATGCTTAATCAAATCAGTGTCTTACTTACAGTAAAAGTGCAATTAAAATTTTAAATAGAAACATTAACAGAATTTGCAATCAGCATTAAGAATCACTTTCTTGAGAAGGATAATTTTGTGCTCAAATCATAAACAAAAACTTTAAGGATTGTTTTTAAAAACAACTTTAAACTTTATGACATTTTAAAAATCACATTTGCGGCTGCATTTGAGAATTTCTTTAAAAGTCCTGGGTTCACAAAATTAAAGGGATATTCACAAATAGTTGACTTAGAAATAAACTAGTAATTTAAACTTCTCAGAGATTTTAACTTTTAGTTTAGGAACTACTGATTAAATGAAGTTATATGTATTGATATGTAAGAACAGAGGGCTTAACATTGCATAATATTCAGTGTAAGTGAAATAAGCAGTGGGAGTTGGGAAGACACTTTGTTAACAGCAATTAAAAATCACAGGCTTTCCTGATTACTGGAAACATTTGGTTCTGTGCCTAAATTTCTTAACCCATCACATCAGACCTTTTTGACTTGGCTACAATCAACCACTTACTGAGCCTTCATATCTTTTCACTATTCTTCTGTGCTGCTACAACACAGAATTTTATACTGTTCCCTATAAGTTTCATGCTCTTCCACAACAACGTAACAGTTTTGTATCTTACTAATGTCCTTTGTCTCCTTTTTCTTTGTTACAAACTCATACTTGAAATGTCATCCCATTTAAAAAGGTTTTTTTGATCCTCTTGTACAATTATTTAACTATTGACAATAATAGATAAAAACAAATTAAGAATTTCTGCTTCTTAGTAGACTGCAATACTTTTGTGTTGGTCTCCTCAACTCTTCAAAATCAAAAACTATATCCTCTTTGAATTCCTAGTACTTGGCACATGTGAGCTCAATAAATTTTTAATGAATAGTGATAAATCAGTAGGAGTTCAAAAACAAAAGCTTCAGATTATGAAGACAGAGAAAACAAAACTATTAACTAAAACCTAAAATTATTATTTAGTTTATAACTAGAAAAAAAATCACAAAATTTCAAAATATGTTACATATGTTGGCAAAATAAAGGATTTAAGAGCTGTTTATAGGTTCATCTACGTGCAGCAAGATGTGAAGGGTTGGAATAGTTAAGATTATGGCAACAATCTGACTTCGGTGTATGGCTTGCTGTATAATGGTTTAAAGGTAAGTGTAGTTTAAAATTTAACTCATACACAAAATTTCTGAATCTGACCCTCGTTGAGTTTTCCTGCTAAATTCTTTTTATTGTGAAAATGACCAACAATTTTATAACCTAATTTGAAATAATAAAAAGTTATGTTGACTTCAAGATAATCACTCATTAAAACTTGTTAAAGCAAAGACCAAAACACAGGCAAAACCAAGCACTGGTTACACAAAAGGAAAAAAACCATTCACATAACCAGACGTGAAATAAATATATTTATTTAAAAAAAATGGAATCAAGTTTTAGCTTCTTCAAACTTTTTCTTTTTTAAAGTCTTTTCTCTTTTAAACTTTTTCCTTTGGGAATAACAATTCCTTTTCTGTCCCTTCTTTCCTATCACTAATTTAAAGAAAGAGCATGGGCATTTGCCTTGGAACCTTTTTGTATTTACAGTGGCATACATTTCTGTTATAATCTTGAATGAATTCTTCAAAGATGACTTATGTTTTTCCTAGATATTTTTGAAGTCTAAAGTTAATGTTATAATACCACCAGCTCCCTACCCCATATAAGACAAAGATTTTAGAACTTATTCTCTTACTAAATTCCCTGAATTACATAGCACTGACCAATATTTTAATTCTGCTCTTTAACTGCAAAACTATAGATTATATTTAGATAACATTTGATTTACCTATACATTTACCAATTTCTTTGATCACTTATTCCTTCTTATATCTCAGACTTCAATCCTGGTGTAATTTTTCTTTTTCCTGACATATTCTTTAGAAGTTCCTTTCATGAAGGTCAGATGGTAGCAAAATGTTTAAGTTTTTGTGTTTATTTTATTGCTATTCTTGAAACTTTTATTTAGTATACAATTTTCTAAGGACAGTTATTTTTCCTTAGCACTTTAAGATATTATTTTACTGTCTTATCTTCCATTGTTGGTACTAAGAACATTGTTTTTAGTGTAACTATCATTATTTTTTAGGTTCTCTATTTTTTTCTCTTTGCAGCTTTTAAACTCTTTTGTCTTTCCATTCTGCAGTGTCAGTGAAACATTTAGGTATGAGTTTGTGTGTATTCATTCTAGTTAATGGACTATGTGCTTCTGTTTCTAAAGACTCATATCTTTCATCAATTATTTGCTACCCTTGAAATACTGCCTCTCCTTTACTCTCTCCTTTCAGAAATCCAATTAGACATAGTAGACCTTCTTATCCCATTCCACATATTTCTTAAACTTCATATTTTTCATATCCTTATCCTGGGTAATTCTTCAGATCTCTCTTTCAAGTGACTGATGCTCTTTGTTCTCTTAGAGTAAATACATTTTTACTTCTATAAGCTCTAATTGGTTCTCTTTTTTAAAAAATCACTTTTATGAGTCTATCACTTTTCCTTTAAACATTTCAAACAGGTATGTTACAGTCTGAAAAACTATATTCCAATAACAAGGATCAACATCTGTTAGGAATCTAAATCTGTTTTCATTTTGTTAACACACCAATAGTCTGTTTCCTTACTTATTGAGTGATCTTTGTGAATTCATATTGTGTGCAATTTCTGGAGGCCTAATTCAGACTGCATCCTTCAAAGGTAATTTACATTTGCTTGTACCAACTGCCAGCAAGCATTACCTGCAGAAAATCAACTTTTGCCCTTGTCAAGAGTCCTGGTTAAATGTGAAAACTTTCAATTCCAGTCTCTGATCTTGAAGCTTGCCAAGGTCTTAGTTGGATACCCAAAGTATATATCAAAATATATTTAGATATCAGCAGTTTGCCACAAGGTCAGCCCACTTTTCCAGTACGCTAAGTGCTCATTACTCTATTTTAAGCAAATAGCTTTATTTATTTTTTTTTTAGTTTGGCCTGGGAAGTAAGGTCATGAAGGAGAATTTTAGAGATTTCCCTGACATTCTGTAGATCCAACAGTGTAACAAAAAAGTAGCAAGAATATCTAATAGCTCCAGAATATGGAGTTTACTATATTGCCAGCAGTACAAGTCATATAATGACTTTTTAAAAAAAATCTTTTTCTCAATATTTTATTCAGAAAATTGTCAAACATCTAGAAAAGGTTAAAAGGCTATAAAAATGCACACATATATACACCCCCTAAATTCAAAAGCTGTTAACATTTTGTCAATTTTGCTTTATTTCTGCTATATATATGTGTTTTTGCTGAAGTATTTGAAAGTAAGTTTGCACATTCCATGACTCTGCATTCCCTATATACTATGGGATTCCTCTATGAGTAAGGTCATCCTCCTATAGCTAACACCTCTATTGCACCTGAGAAAATGTTTTTAAATTCTATAATATCAATTAATAGCCAATCATATTCCAACTTACCTACAAAATTATTTATTTTTTTGAAACCAGGATTCCATCAGTGTTCATGTATTACATTCAGGTATTGTCTCTTAATCTAAAACAAACCCCACCCCCAACTCTTAAAAAAATAATGTTCTTTTGAAGACTATGACAATTGTCTCATAAAATGTACTACATTCTAATTTTAGTTGTTCCCTATGGAGTCATTTAACTTGTTCTACTTCCTATATGTGCTATAATCTAGAAGTTAGGTATACAGGCTTAAAGTGATTGCCTCCAGAATGTCTATTGTAAAGGTACATTTCCCTTTACAAATGTAAAGAATATGTGGGATGATCCACGGCTACAAGTGAATATCCTATTCTCAAGCAAACTTGTACCTAAGGCTTTAGCATCAACTAATGATCCTTACTTAACTCTGGAAGCAATTTAAACTGAGTTTTTAAAAAAATCCCTTCAGTTCTTCTATACAGACTGGCTTAAATTTTTTGGTAAAGAGCTTTAACTTCACATCTCCCACCCCTTACATGTATGTAACACATACACATTTTTGAGTATCATTATGGACTCCTACATTTTTTTATGCTTTGACTGTATGGAAGATTCCAAGTGACTTTTGAACTTAATAAAATATGCTCATCTTCATTCATGTTTAAAAAAAAAAGAACAACAACAATAGATAGGTGCATGCCTACAGTCCCAGCTCAGGAGGCGAAGGTAGGAGAATTCCTTGCACCCAAGAGTTCAAGACTAGTATGGGCAACATAGTGAGAACCTACTCAAAAAAAAAAAAAAAAAAGCCAACAAAACATCAACAACAACAAAGAACATTAAAAGCACAATCATCATTTTTCAAAGCATACCACCATGAAGCAAAACATTTGATAATACAATTAAAGGTAAGTATGCAGAAGAAACAGGAATTCTTTATTGTGAATGGAAATATAAATTAGTATGCTCTCTTGGGCTGGGGTTGTGACTCAGTAGTAGAGCACTTGCCTAGCACGTGTGAAGCACTGGATTTGATTCTCAGTACCACATAAAAATAAATAAATAAATGTATTGTGTTCATAAAAAGAAAATAGCATGGTCTCTTCTGGGGGCAAATTAATTTCAAATCCTACAGATAAACCTGCATATGTGCATACAGTAATTAGCATATATAAATATATTCTATACCATTTTTAATAGCACAAAATTATAAAATATATGTCCATCTTCAGGACATAGGTTAAATTATGTACGTCCATGTAATGAAATAAGATGTAGGAAGTTCAACATTTTTTGATATATAGTAATTTTAAAGATACATTATTATAATAGCTTGACTTCATCTCCTAAGAATCTCTTCCTTTCTTATTCTACACTCTATTTTAGCCACAGTGACTTTCTTACTCTTCCTCAAAAACCCAAGCATATTCCTGGCTTCAGGGCTGTTTTACTTTTCCTACTGCCTTGAATGAGCTTCTTTTAGGTAGTTGCTAAGCTCATCCTTTCACTTTATTCAGGTCTCTGTGATAAAAGACCTTCCCTGTCCTATCTAAAACAATCCTATTTCCCCAGTCTTATTATTCCCTAGTCCTTTGTTGTATTTAAATTGTTTTGTTTTTCCTTTTTTAATATTTTAAAAATTTCTCCCTAGTCCTTTGTACCGCATTTACTTCATGACTTACTACTACCCAATATGTTTATTGGTTTATCTGTTTATTACGCATCTCTCCAATACTAGAACTGTAGCTCCAATGAACTTTGCTTCTTTGTTCACAACTAAAACCTGAATGGTTAGAATAGTGCTTCCATACTGAATACTTAAAAATTTTGTTTTCATTCAAAAGTGTAAAAAACATGGTTCACAACAGTGTAGACACTATGCTTTTTGTCTCTATATGCATAAAGTAACTTTAAAAAGATGCTCAAGAAATTGGTAACAGTGGTTGTCTCTACTTAGGTAAACTGGGATGATAAAGAGTAGTGATGAAGGAAAGACTGCATTGTTCACACTTTTTTCACAGACTGAATTTTTAACCATGTACATTAAGAACATAAAAACTTAATTTAAAAACTTTAAGAAAATATATCTCCAAAAAATGTCCTCATTTAATCTGTTGCCCTTTAAAGGATTTTTCCAACTTTATGCAGGTACCCTTTTTTTTTTTTAACAAAAATTTTAATGATTTAACTTTTTGTTTGAGAAGCTTATCCACTGAACAAACCACACAAGGTTGCCTGACTTAAGTACAAGAAAGTAATCACAGCCAGCTGATTTCAAGACGAGTACTTTATTACATACTATTTAAAAGGCTAGTATGTTTTTTTTAACACTTTTTTTAACAAGTATAATAAAGATATATGACAACTTGTTAAAAATGATTATTTTGTCACTAGGTAGCTAAATGGACTTTATGCTTCCTTAAATTTTATAAACTAAGAATAAATTCTATAATCAGAAAAAAGTATTTTAAAATGATTTCAACATTTAAATAAACATTTAAATGTAAAAATAATTCCTTCTGAATACAGATATTTTCTGTAGATGTGACATTAAAAGGGAAGAAACACATTTCAGATGTAATCAATATTTTCCTTAGGATTCCCACATGTAATTGTACAGCACAATTCTAAAGCATTAAATTAATTTCAGTCCATGAATATCTTTTTTCTTTACATTGTTTCTTATTCTTCCTGCTTGGCATATACAATTTATACGACTATATATTTATTTTATAAGTATAAGACGGTTCTGAAAACGTGATCCCTTTAAAGGATTTTAAATCAACCACAATTTTTAATTCTTAAAAAAATTTTAATTTCTTATTCATTTCATTTCTGCATCTTCCTTTCAAGCTATAATTCTCAATACTTTAAAACTCACTATTTTATAGAAGACTTACCCTTACAATGATGGTTTTAAATCTCTTTAAAACTAATAATGTTTATTACTGATTACCATTCAATATAGATACAGGGGGCTGGGGATGTAGGTCAGTTGGTAGAGTGTTTGCCTTGTAAGCACAAGGCCTTGGGTTCAATCCCCAGCACCCTCAAAAACAAAACAAAACAAAACAAAACAAATATATATATGTGTATATATATGAAATATATATTAAAAAAATCTATATTATATATTTGTATATGTATATGTATATGTATTATATATTTGTAAATGTATAGATACATTTCCATGGAAAATTCTCCTTTTCTGGAATCGTAAGATTATAAATTCTGAAATAACAAGTAATTTTTGTTTCAGGCATGAAACAAGTATTATCATGCCCACTACACAGATGAAGTACTTAAAGCCTAGATTTTTAAGTTATCCAAAGTTATCTAGCTATTTAGTGATGAAAGAGAAGAAGAAAAGGGGTTTGGACAAAACTCTCCTTTTTCACTGCAAGTACTCTTTCTACTCTAATTCACACCAAGTTACAAACCTCTGAGAGGAAAAAGAAATAAGATGGTAGCTAGCTCTACAGCACACCAAGTGATCCTTTATCTAGAAATTTTTCATATTAGTGTCCTTCACTGGCATTTCCCAAATTATAGAAATTTCTTCCTTTTTTGTTAAAAGTAGCAGGGAAACTAGCAATAGATTCCATCTTGGCTTCAGCTATGTACCAGTAGAGAGCACCAATTCCTTGTTGGAAGTTTGTGAAGCCAACCTATGTAACTGCAGCACTAAAAATTTGCTACCCTAAAGTTCCAAGTTTGTGAGCATATTCATTTAATAATAGTATACTAGTTAGTGCACAAGGTCTTTAAACTGAGTCAGAGTTCTACTACTTCAATCCTATAAAATAACATTTTAAAATCAGGGATATCTACAGTTAAATGAACTACATAAAAACAATAATGAAAAATAAATCTTTATAGCATAAGAGAACAGAATAGCTATTGGACACTGAGTACTATTAAGGGAAAAAACATATTGCTATACAAGTTTTTCATTTCACAATAAAATCAACTGATAAGAAAACTGTACATTTATATACATTGTTTTTAAGGACCATAGTGTATTTTCCCACACAATTCTCATGATTTTGAACAATACATACCAACAGTTTTTTGCCGTACTATACTCCTCGCCTTTTCAGTTCCTGGGGAGCCAGTGGTTGTTGCACTTCTCTGTCTCATTGGGGCCTGGCCAGGCTGATCACGGCTCCATCCTCTAGAAAATGACTTGTCAACTGAAACTTTCTGAAATTCATGTCCAACTCCTAGAAATGTAGATTTTCAATCTCAAAATACTGTTACCTGATCAACAATATCTTTAAATTACATGTGCTATGTTGCCTCATATTCTTAGGCTTACTTATAAAAAAGCATAAAGAAACAAGATAAAATGCTATGTACTAGGCCACTTTTTTGAGCTTTATTTTATATAAAAATTATATTGTAAAACATGTAGAATTTTAAAATTATATCAACAATAAACTATTATAATTTCTGACACATACTTTGTAATAGAAATGAAACACATGGATAAGAAAAAAGATAGGAAATGAGCTAACCCAAAACCATGCTGTAGTAAAGGTTACTTAATTTATACCTGCCAATTAAAGCTACCTGGAAAATATACAGTTCAGAAAAAGGTAGTTTGAGCTTCTTAATATCCTGGAAAAAGGGTTAAGTATGAAATGTGACTTAAGTGTTACCTCTAGCTAGCAACTAATTTTAAAAACGCAAAATATAACAAACCAAGGATTATAAAAACACATACTAATGATATAATCATTACACTACTCCCCAATCCATTTAAGCATCTAACACATTTCATACCTAGGGAATGTTTGCTTTTAGTTAAAACAAAGAAAATACTTTTGAAAATTTTTCCACGGCAGCAAGTGCAAATCAGTGGTAGCTGAGTGATACACTTGCCTAGCATGTGTGAGGCCCTGGATTCAATCCCCAGTACCACACACACAAAAAAGAATTTTTCAAACAATTCTTTATTACATACTTTAAGTGGAGTGAAGTAAAATCACTTCTTTAGTTCTAACTACAAATTTGCTTATGTTAAAAAAGGAATGACATGGGCAGGAAGAATGGCATAGGCCTATAATTTTAGCTACTTGAGAGGCTGATGCAGGAGGATCACAAATTCAAGGCCTCAGCAACTTAGACCCCATCTCAAAATAAAGCAAAAGGGCATAGGGATGTAGCTGAGTGAGTGGTAAAGTCACTCTGGGTTCAATTCCCAACACAGCCAAATAAAAAAAAAGGAATGGCATTTTAAAAATATCCATTTTCGTTAAATATCAAAAACAATACATGTAGGATTAACTTTAGCTAAATGTACAGAGCACTTTATCTCTTGTCAAACTTTCTATTGATTTTAAGGTTAAGAAAAATTAGAGTATCTACATGTTTTATTGTTGGAAAATTTAATCTCCTGGTTATATGAAGGCAGGAATAGTTAAGAACGAACATGACTTTTACCCTCCTCCCTCTGTCAGGCTTGATTTTCCCCAACTCAATTATTTTAAACAAATTTATATGGAACACCTCTGAACAACTCTTACCTTTCCCTTTGTGCTTTTTTTGCTTCTGTTCACTCAGCTTATCCAATGGTAAATCACTGAGATCCAAACTATATAAATTCCTAGCTAAAACTTTAGTTAGTGTCTCCATAGTTAGGGACCACTCAGTGGCCAACTCTTCCCAATAGGTCAACGATGACAATACTGACAGTAAGTCATCCCAAAGTTCACGTGAGATGTACACATTTAGATTTGCTTTAATCCAGGCAACTATAAGAGTCTATAAAGACAAATATTCAGAAATAACAATGAAATGTAGTGTGTGACTTCAAGATCAGATATTCAATTCTTTAAAAAAATTATTTAAAAACAAGAATTTTAAAACACATAATATCCATGACCCTTTCTTCATAGTAATGCTTGTGAAAGTAATTTATGCAATTATTAGTATCTACTATAAACTTCAATCAACAATCGCCAATTTCTGACACACCAGTAATTCAAACTGAAAAAAACTTCACTAAAGTCATAACTATCTTTCATTCTCATTACATTATTATACAAAATAAATGCTCTTTACAAAAGATAAGTCTCTACACTATTTAGTGTTGAAATTATTAAACTAATAAAACCCAAACATACATTCCCAAATAAAAGATGAAAATCACTACATAATCTGATAGTTTTCACTAAAATAAATAAGGCATTAGAGATATATTCACCTTAATTAAATGTGTTTTTCTAAAAAATTGTGTGTACACTGAAGGTTAAAATTAAATTTTATCTTAAAGCCATCAAGAATTAAGGGTATTCTGCAATAAATCCATCACAGAATTGAAAAAGGACAGAAACTATTTGATCAACCATTATCCTCTCAGATTTTGTGAATTTCTACTGCAAGATTTGCCTTCCTGTTGAATAAACAATTCACAAAATAAAAAGTTTTCAAAAGCTTAACTCAAGCCAGTCCTGATAGCACAAGTCTATAATCCCAGCTACTTGGGAATGTAAAATAGAAGGATTGAAAAGTCAAGGCCAGCCTCAGCAACTTAGTGAGACCTTGTTTCAAAATAAAAGATAAAAAGGGCTGAGGATGTAGTTCAGTGGTAAAGCACCCCTGAGTTCAATCCCTAGTATGGTTTAAAAAAATAAAAATAAAAAATAAAAAAGCTAATTCTATAAATTTTATTGAGGAAGTCATATATCAATTTACAAATGAAATATAAAGGTAGAAAATGAGCAAAGTTTAGAATAGTAGTAAATACTGATCTCTTATTCTATCAAAATGTACAAATGACAGAAAAAGTTATACCCTTAAAATTTTATCTTCTTGTAGCTCCCACCATTGGATTAGTTACACAGGGAAATTAAAAAGAAAATGTGAGTTCAGTTAATGCAAGTTTTAAAGGATTATTTACCATCAAAACAGCATTTTAGGTAAAAGGTTAATATCTGAAAAAAATGTTTATGATTATACTTATGACCAAAAATTAGATCTGAGACAGCTTTTGACATTAAAAACAATTTTATCTGTATCTGCTTTTAAGTCTATCATCCTAAAAAAATTTTTTTTCTACTTTTCAAAGACTCTAATAATACATTTAAAGTTAGAATGCTTGTCTTCAGGTTAAAAACTAGTGAGTAACTCCTGTGTGATCAAACTACCTCTGATACTTCAAATTAAGAAGGACTATAAAGTTTCTGTAACAGCATAATGAATCTTACCAGTTTTTCATTACAATGGAACAACTTAAAGTTTTAAAATCTAATAAAGCAAACAATCAGGCTATTACTCCTGAGGTCCTCGGACAGCTTTTTGTGACAATACATAAACATGCCATGAGATAAAATTACCATCATCACCCTTTGTGATAACACTTTTTTCACAGACACAGTATCTCCTCCACTCATACTAGGTTTAAGTTTGTATGGAGAACAAATAAACTACTTAGATAAGCATCTTCTAATTTAGTTCTACAAAGACCTTTAATATTAACTGATTTCTGATTTAAATCTTTTTTCCAGGTAACAAGTTCAGGGTTCAATGAATCCTTTAAAAAATACATATCTAGGGCTGGAGTTGTGGCTTAGTGGTAGAGCACGTGCCTGGCATGTGTGGGGCCCTGGGTTCAATGCTCAGCACCACATATAAATAAATAAAATGAAACAAAAGATCCATTGACAACTAAAAAATATATTAAAAAATTTTTAAAAATATATATCTATCCATCTACTTATCTATTTATTTTATTTTTATTGCCTGGAAAAGTGGTCCCGCAAGTCGACCTGCCAAGGTCATATTTTTTTTCCCCTGGAACTGTAGAAAAGCTTGTGATGACATCTTCAGTACAGACTCCGTCACTCTGAGCAACACAAGCAGCATCTGTTCCCTTAAAGGAAAAAGATTAATTAATGTTTCCTTCTTGCATATATTTGCTTTTGATTAGTGGTTTTAACTTTCAAATTAATATTTGCTATAAAAATAGTATTATCTTTGGAGCCGGGCGCCGTGGCGCACGCCTGTAATCCCAGCGACTCGGGAGGCTGAGGCAGGAGGATCGCAAGTTCAAAGCCAGCCGCAGCAACTTAGTGAGACTCTAAGCAACTCAGTGAGACCCTGTCTCTAAATAAAATACAAAATAGGGCTGGGGATGTGGCTCAGTGGCTGAGTGCCCCTGGGTTCAATCCCCAGTTCCAAAAAAAAAAAAAGTATTATCTTTGGAATAACTCAAATACTAAATATCTTTGAAAGAACTTCAAAATTTTAGAATTTGTTAAAAACTAAAATTAAAAACTCAATTTACATGTCTATATCAGTCATTTGAAAATCACTTTTCAACCACAATATCCTCAGATAAAGATAAGGTAGATTTATGATTTTAATAATGAGCATTTAGGAGAAAGAGAAAAAGTAAGAACAGTGGCTCTTCCAATTCTTTTTATTTTGGCTATTTTTAAATCTTTTGATCTTTCTGTGTATTACAAGTCAAGCAAATTCCAACATTATTCTTATCTTCCCTCTTTCTTCTAGATGGTTACTATTGAAACAATAAAACTGCACCTGATATTTGAAAATTAATTTGGCCTCAATGAAAAAAAGTCTGATAAGGGAATTCTAGTTGCATATATAACTAGGCTAAAGCCCAAGTACCTATCACACCCTCCTCCTTTTTAGCTATTCTGCTGGCCCATTCCCAGTATAGCATTATATGTGACAGTCACTGTGGGAAACATGGTTGAGGCAGCAATAGGTCCTAGATCTAGATGTCATAGTTTTTCTGAGAAGAAAGGACAGAATCAAATAGAAGACTATCACTCAATTAAAAATATCCTGAATTTATAAGCAAACACACACATAACCATACAAAAATAAAAATCTGAAGTGTCACATTTATGACTTTAGGCTTCTAGTTTAGCTATATGAAATGAAAAGCTAGTTGAACTCAACTACCTATACAATAAAGCATGTATTTTACAAATAAATCTTATCAGATTTATGGTCAAACCTTAACTCACTTATATATCAGATAACCTTTTCACTTTGTAATAAGAAGAATGATTTTAAATAATGAAGTCTTGGAAATTCAACATAAATTATGGATGTCCCAAAGTGCTATGACTTTAGGAGATCTTAAAAAATTAAGAAAAGAAAATCTCTAAAGTTGTGTTGCACAAAGCAAGATTTGCACTACAATCATTCATCAATGACTCAAAACCTACAGGAACAAAAATAAAGGACTAAAAAAGGATGGTAAAATGAAGTATAATTAAAAAAAAAGATAAAGCAGAAAAAAAATGAAGTATAATTTCTGAAATCAGAAAAACCATATTGCAAAACTCTGCTCACCAAATACTGGCCGTGTGAAAAAGGACAAGTCACTTAATCTCTTTGTGCCTAAGAACTGTCCCATGTAAAACAGGGATATTTCTATGTCATATGGTACGATGAAAATTAAGAAACGCATGTAAACAGCTTAGAAAGAAACCTAGCACAAAGATCTGTTTTAAATGTTAATAACTACTTCTAAATGTAATTCTAACAAAATTGTTAGTAAAGAACATTTGCAAAATAAAGCCATTTTTCTCTATGTAACAAACTTTTAAAAAGGTACATTCTTTGACCAAGTGTTCCCCTTAAGAAAGATTCAAAGGAGGAAAAGCAAATACATACAATGGTATTCACTGTCTTCCTTCCCAAAAAACAAAAAGAAATAACTACATGTCCATTATTAATAGGGATTGGTTAAGAAAATTATTTATATAATAATGCATTATGTTAACAAATGTAGAAATAGAAAAATAAAACAATTTGTATATACCTTCTAGGGCCTCTCAATGTTTATATGCAATTTAGGGATCAAGACAAGTTTGACAAGAACTATACAGAGGTGCAAATAGAAAATGAAAAGAAGTAAGGGAAAAATATGGGAAAAATATGTAGAAAGAGGAAGATGGTTTAGAGAATAGTTGTGGCGGCAAGGGGGAAAGATGATAGACAATCATTCTAAAAGCCTGGAATGTGCTCAGAAGAAAGCAACTTGACAACACTGGGAAGAAGAGTCCTATCAAGGAAGGTGGATAGGGAAAAAATTTAAGAGGGAAAAAAAGAAAGCAGAGAAAAGTAGGCAGAAGCCTGACTATGCAAAGCTCTGAATGCCAGACTGAGGAATCAGGCATTTACCTATTCAGTGAATCATCTTTTCATTCATTCATTCACACAAGCATAAATTCCTTTCTCCATATATGCATGTATGTATGCATTTGTTCCGTGGGATTGGGAAGGCTATCATATGCATACGTAAGAAAGATAATCCAAGGGGTCATGTGAAAGCTCCGTCAAAGATGTTTGAGATAAAATGAAAGGAACTATTGTCACCATGATCATTATACATTATAAATCTATTTATTCATTCAATAGGAGACACTACAGCATTTTAACAAGCCCTGTTCATATATGCTGTTCCTCCAAAAATTACCGTATTTCTGTACACAGTAAAAAAATAAATAAATAAATAAAATATATATATATGAAGGATAAAAACTTTTTACCAAGTCCTTTTGTCCATCGATACTTGTACAACCATGTACCGATAAATGTTAAGAATGCGTTTACACATATCTGTGTGCTCATCCAGAAGATTTTTTATTTCATTTGCAGGTTCAAGAAGAAATATGTTTGATGAGTTTATAATGAACACCTAAAACAAAAGAAATCATTATCTATTCACAATGGAATTTCAATGGCAAATTTCTTTCAAAGAGAAACAAACTTAGATGCTGATCACTAGGAGATCTACAACAAACTTAAAAGTACTGTGGGTTAATTCTAACCCTACTTCTACTACTAGCTTAGTATCTGAAATTTAAACTCATTAAATTTGCCTATTTTCATGAGTACCTAGGTAGATATAAAATTACTAGTAAGTACTCAAAGAAAATAAAACAAATGCAAAATAAAGCATTTCTAAACTGATAACTTTAATATAATAACCCTATTGGTCTCAAAAAATGAAAAGAACAATAAAGTGTAGGATAAAAAAGGTCACCAACAACAGGAAAATTTTTCTGAATGAGTTGTACAAATATTTTAGCCTTTCTTATTTTCATGTGTGCATGTGTTTTGGTGAAAAAAGACTACATGAAGAGACTGCATATAAGTACTATATGTAAGTATTGTAAGTATTTCTAATGAGGGGTCATCAATGTATATCTTTAATTATAATCAACTCATTAATTTTATGTTGTTATAGAGGAAAAAGTTACAAGGGTGACAGGTTATACAGACGCTCTCAAGGATACTTCAGAAGAACAGAACATTCCATCTACTGAAAATTTAGAATATTTACATCCTCTATGCCCACCATTTGATATAAATCTCCTGGAAAAATTACATAACAAAGTGCAGTTGTAAAATATAATGAGAGAAGAGACTATAGAGCAAACTTTTAAAACAGTAAAAAGAGCTAATTCTATAAATCTAGCTATGCTGACCAAGAAAAACAAGAAAAAACACAAATAAACATTAGAAATAAAGTGAGGACAGTCTCTACAGATTCCAGAGAGGATTTAAAAGGACAACTAAGTGCACTGGAGAGTATCATATCAAGTGAAATAAGTCAAACTCAGAAAAGTCAAGGGTGGAGATCCAAGATGGCAAACTAGAGGGAGGCTGCATTCCTTGTCACTCTGTGACTCAGGATTCAAACAGTGGAAAATCTGTCTCTCTGTGAAGCAGTCTTTATTCCTCATTGATACTCTTCTGTTTACCACATCTGTCTACCTCAATCACCCGCAGTCTACCAGCACAGCGACTACAGTTGGGTGCAAATTGCTCACTGACCGCTGCCTATCAACCGTCACTTGCCTGTTTGCCTGCCTCTGGCCTGCCCATTGCCTACCTTTCACCTACCCATCACCCACCAACCAAGGTTCATCTGCCAATCATCTGCCAGTAGCCTGCAGAGCCTGCAGACCATCAGTGGATCCCTAGCTGCCTACTGTTGCCTGGAAGTCCACCGTCACCGAACCCACAGGTTGGTTACACGTGGCTGCCACCATTTTGAGAAAAAAAAAGCCAGGAGCTGCAGGACTGCCAACCCGACTGACAGCACCCTGCCTCCAGGACCCCAGGCTTGACTGACAGCACACCACCTCCAGGGGCCCAGCCTGACCGACTGCACCCCACACAGACTTGGTGCCCATGCCCTGTGCTGCATCTCCCCATTTGCCAACACATTTGGAAGCCAGTGCAGCTGTCTTGGATTATCTGCCAAGGGGAACTGTCATTAAGTGGGGCAAATCCCATTCTGAGAAGCCTGCTGGAGACTGGAAGCTCATTGTCAGGTACCTCGCATGCCTCAGGCTACTAAAGACTGGAAGGTCTGAATAGCATATGACTGTTATAGTGTAGATTTTTTTTTTCTCCTTTGTGAAAGCTTTTAAATTTTTATTACTTTATTTTTCTCGCTCTCTACTTTCTTTTTGTTTACCTGTTTCCTCAAGGGCTTTTTCTCACTTTTCACATGCTAACAACCACCTTCTTTTGACTACACTTTCACTCTTCCTATGATCTAGAACTTCTTCATAGTCTTTTCCTACACTGTTAACAGTTACATCCTATACCCCTCCCCATCCTCTTTGTCCTCCAATAGAAACTGCAGTCCTAATTGCAAATCTCTTTGTTATACTGTAGATAATAATTGAACTCAACCTCTCTATTTTTTTTTTTTTCACGCAAGGGATTTTATTAGTCAGACAAACAGTGTTTGCACTGGAGAGAGAGAGAGAGAGAGAGAGAGAGAGAGAGAGAGAGAAAATGAGAGAGAGCATGAGGGCAAGAAAGTGAGTGAGATAGCGAGAGAAAGAGTGAGAGTAAGAGAGGGAGAGAAGAAAAAAAAAGGCAACCTCTCTGTTTATTATGAAAATATTTTAACAATATTGTAACAAAAAGACTACTGTAACAATAGTCTTCATAGGGGCTATTTGGTTTACAGCTGCATATTGTCTGTACTGGGTGTTGCTAATATTGATCCCCCCCTTAAAGAAGAGGTTTCGGAAAACTATAGGGCCACTATAAGCCTATAGGGCAGAAACTATAATACCCTAGATCTGCATCACTACAGGGAAAGATACATGAACAACATGAAAAAACAAGGGAGGAAAGTGTTCCAAACAAACCAAGATTCTACACTAATAGAATCCAATGACAGCATGGTAGAAGAAATGCCAGAAAAGGAGTTCAGAATATACATGATTAAAATGATCAGAGAAGCAAACGATGGGTTAAGAGAGCAAATGCAGGCAATGATTGACCATTCCAATAACCAACTGAAAGAGCAGACGCTCTCAAGGATACTTCAGAAGAACAGAACATTCCATCTACTGAAAATTTAAAAACAAAAGATCACCTCAACAAAGAGAGATTCTGAAAAGGAACCAAACAGAAATCCTTGAAATGAAGGAAACAATAAACCAAATTAAAAACTCCATGGAGGGCTGGGGATATAGCTCAGTTGGTAGAGTGTTTGCCTCCCAAGCACAAGGCCCTGGGTTCAATCCCCAGC
>JAJEJO010000705.1:132870-286919 GCA_020662805.1 Glaucomys volans | reverse complement strand
AAAAAAAAAAAAAACTCAATGGAAAGCATCACCAACAGACTAGATCACTTGGAAGACAGAATCTAAGACAATGAAGACAAAATATTGAATCTTGAAAATAAAGTTGCCCAAACAGAGAAGATGGCAAGAAATCATGAATGGAACCTCCAAGAACTATGGGATATCATGAAAAGACCAAATTTAAGAATTATAGGGATTGAAGAAAGCACAGAGATACAAACCAAAGGAATGAACAACCTATTCAATGAAATAATATCAGAAAATTTCCCAAACCTGAAGAATGAAATGGAAATTCAACTATAGGAGGCTCACAGAACACCAAATGCACAAATTACAGCAGATCCACACCAAGAGATATTATAATGAAAATGCCCAATGTACAAAATAAAGGTAGGATTTTAAAGGCTGTGAGAGAAAGAAACAGATTACATATAGGGGGAAACCAATACATATATCAGCAGATTTCTCAGCCCAGACCCTAAAAGCTAGAAGGGGTTGGAACAATATATTTCAAGCTCTGGAAGAACATGGCTGCCAACCAAGAATCCTATATCCAGCAAAGCTAACCTTCAGATTTGAAGATGAAATAAAATCCTTCCATGACAAACAAAAGTTAAAGGAATTTACACGTAGAAAGCCTGCGCTACAGAACATTCTCAGCAAGATAATCCATGAGGAAGAAACAAACAACAACAATGTAAGTCATCAAAGGGAGGAACTATCCTAAATAGCCAATTAAAGGAGAAACCAAGTCAAGTTAAAAACCAAATCTAAGCCAAAATGACTGGGAATACAAATCATATCTCAATAATAACCCTGAATGTTAACAGCCTAAACTCGTCAATCAAAAGACATAGACTGGCAGACTGGATTAAAAAGAAAGACCCAACAATATGTTGCCTTCAAGAGACTCATCTCATAGAAAAGGACATCCACAGACTAAAGGTGAAAGGATTGGAGAAAACCTACCACGCACACGGACTCAGTAAAAAAGCGGAGGTTTCCATCCTTAGATAAAGTGGACTTCAAGCCGAAGTTAGTCAGAAGGGACAAAGAAGGACATTTCATACTGCTTAAGGGAACCAAAAATCAAGAAGACAACAATCATAAATATTTATGCCCCAAACAATGGCCCACCCATGTACATCAAACAAATCCTTCTCAATTTCAGGAATCAAATAGACCACAACACAATAAATCTGGGTGACTTTAACACACCACTGTCACCACTGGACAGATCTATCAAACAAAAACTCAGAAACCATAGAACTCAATAACACAATGAATAACTTAGACTTAACAGACATATATAGAATATTCTATCCATCGACGAGCGAATATACTTTCTTCTCAGCAGCACATGGCTCCTTCTCTAAAATAGACCATATGTTATGCCACAAAGCAGCCCTTAGTAAATGCAAAAAAGTAGAGATACTACCTTATATTCTACTAGATCATAATGGAATGAAATTAGAAATCAATGACAAAATAAAAAATAGAAACTACTCCAACACCTGGAGACTAAATAGTATGCTATTGAATGAAGCATGGATAACAGAAAACATCAGGGAGGAGATAAATTCTTGGAGGTAAATGAGAATGACGATACAACATATCAAAATCTTTGGGATACTATGAAAGCAGTACTAAGAGGAAAATTCATTGCATTGAGTGCATTCAAGAAAAGAATAAAAAGTCAACAACTCAATAACCTAACCTTACATCTCAAAGCCCTAGAAAAAGAAGAACAGAACAACACCAAAAGTAGTGGAAGACAGGAAATAATTAAAATCAGAGCTGAAATCAATGAAATTGAAACAAAAGAAACAATTCAAAAAATTGACAAAACAAAAAGTTGGTTCTTTGAAAAAGTAAAAGAATAGATAAACCCTTAGCCACACTAACAAAGAGAAGGAGAGAACTCAAATAACTAAAATTCTTGATGAAAAAGGAAATATCACAACAGACACCATTGAAATACAAAACATAATTAGAAGCTACTTTGAAAACCTATACTCCAATAAAACAGAAAATCTTGAAGACACTGACAAATTTCTAGAGACATATGATCCTCCCAAACTGAACCAGGAGGATGTACCCAATTTAAACAGATCAATTTCAATAATGAAATAGAAGAAGCCATCAAAAGCCTACGAACCAAGAAAAGCCCAGGACCAGATGGATTCTCAGCTGAGTTCTACAAGACCTTCAAAGAAGAACTTATACCACTACTCCTGAAAGTATTTCATGAAATAGAAAAGGAGGGAACCCTTTCAAATTCATTCTATGAACCTAGTATCACTCTGATACCAAAACCAGACAAAGACACATCTAGAAAAGAAAACTGTAGGCCAATATCCCTGATGAATATAGATGCTAAAATCCTTAACAACATTCTGGCAAATTGCTTACAAAAACATTAAGATAGTCCACCCCAATCAAGAGGGATTTATCCCAGTGATGTGCAAGGTTGGTTCAACATCTGGAAATCAATAAATGTAATTCATCCCATCAATAGACTTAAGGTTAAGAATCATTTGATTATTTCGATAGATGCTGAGAAAGCATTTGACAAAATACAACAGCCCTTCATGCTCAAAACACTAGAAAAAATAGGGATGGTAGGAACATACCTCAACACTGCAAAGGCTATTTATGCTAAGCCCACTGCCAACATCATTCTTAATGGAGAAAAACTGAGAGCAATCCCTTTAAAAACTGGAACAAGACAGGGATGCCCACTGTCACCACTTCTATTCAACAATGTGCTGGAAATGCTAGCCAGAGCAATTAGACAGACCACAGAAATTAAAGGTATGTGAATAGGAAAAGAAATCCAGTTGTTGATATTTGCTGATGACATGATCCTATATTTAGAGGATCCAAAAAACTCCATCAGGAAACTTTTAGACCTAATTAATGAATTCAGCAAAATAGCAGGATATAAAATAAACACACATAAATCAAATGCATTTATCTACATAAGCGATGAATCACCTGAAAGTGAAATGAGGAAAGCAACTCCATTCACAATAGCCTCAAAAAAAAACTTAAGAATCAATCTAACAAAAGAGGTGAAAAACCTCTACAATGAAAACTATAGAATATTAAAGAAATTGAGGAAGACCTTAGAACATGGATAGATCTTCCATGTTCTTGGATAGGCAGAATTAATATAATCAAAATGGCTATACTTCCAGGAGCTATACAAATTTAATGCAATTCCAATAAAAATTCCAATGACATTCCTCATAGAAATAGAAAAAGCAATCATGAAATTTATCTGGAAGAACAGAAGACCCAGAATAGCCAAAACAATCCTGGGCAGGAAGAATGATGCAGGAGGTATCACAATACCAGACCTTAAACTCTACTATAGAGCAATAGTTACAAAAACAGCATGGTATTGGCACCAAAATAGACAGAGAGACCAATGGTACAGATGGAAGACACAGAGACAAACCCACATAAGTACAGTTATCTCATACTAGACAAAGGTGCCAAAAACAAGCAATGGAGAAAAGATAGCCTCTTCAACAAATGATGCTGGCAAAACTAGAAATTCATATGCAATAAAATGAAATTAAATCCCTATTTCTCACCCTGTACAAAACTCAACTCAAAATGGATCAAGGGTCTAGGAAATAGACCTGAGACTCTTCACCAAATAGAAGAAATAGTAGGCCCGAATCTTCTTCATATTGGCTTAGGACCAGACTTTCTCAACATGACTCCCAGAGCGCAAGAAATAAAACGAAGAATCAATAAATGGGATGGATTCAAACTAAAAAGCTTTTTCTCAGCAAAAGAAACAATCAATAATGTGAAAAGAGAGCCTACAGAGTGGGAAAAACTCTTTTTTCCATACACACTTCAGACAGAGCACTGATCTCCAAAATTTATAAAAAAACTTACAAAACTTTACACCAAAAATAAAAAGAACCCAATCAATAAATGGGCTAAGGAACTCGGCAGACACTTCACAGAAAATGATATACAGGTGATCAACAAATATATGATCATCTCTAGTAATTAGAGAAATGCAAATTAAAACCACCCTAAGATTTCATCTAACTCCAATTAGAATGGCTATTATCAGGAATACAAGCAATAATAAGTGTTGGCGTAGGTGTGGGGAAAAAGGCACACTCATACATTGCTGGTGAAGTTGCAAATTGGTGCAGCCACTCTGGAAAGCAGTATGGAGATTCCTCAAAAAACTTGGAATGGACCCACCATTTGACCTAACCATCCCACTCCTTGGTTTATACCCAAAGGTCTTAAAGTCAGCAAAGTATAGGCATGCAGTCACATCTATGTTCACAGCTGCTCAATTCACAATAGCTAGATTGTAGAACCAACCTAGATGCCCTTCAATTGAAGAATGGATAAACACAATGGAATATTACTCAGACATAAAGAAGAATAAAACTATGGCATTTGCTGATAAATGGGTGGAGTTGGAGAATATCATGCTAAGTGAAATAAGCCAAGCCCAAAAGACCAAAGGCCAAATGTTTCCTCTGATCAGTGGATGCTGATACATAACGGGGGTGGGTGGGTTATGGCGGGGATAAGAAAATAATGGAGGAAGTGTGGATGGTATAGAGGAAAACAGGATGGGAGGGGTTGGGGGAAGGAAAGATAATAGACTGAGACAGACAGTATTACCCTATGTATACATAAGATTATATTAATCGTGCGAATCTACATTGCAAAAAAGAAGACATATTTCCTGCTGTATAATTATATCAAAGTGGGTTCTACTGTCATGTATAATTAAAAAGAACCAATAAAAAAAGAAAAAAAAAAACCTAAAAAAAAAAAAAAAAAAAAAGTCAAGGGACATCATACTCTCTAATATGTAGAAGCTAGAGAGAAAAAAAATTAAAAAGATCTCATGAAAATAAAAGGAAGACAAGTAAATTTGAGGAAGGGAGGAGGGAAAGGCAAGGGAAGGTACTGGAAAATGAAACTGATCAAATTATGTATTTGTACAAATATGTCACAAAGAATCCCACTATTATGTTTAATACTGCACCAGTAAAAAGGGACAACTCACAAGTAACTTTATGCCAATAAAATGAAACAAATGAATTATTTTATTGAATAAGCAATAACTTGCCAAAGCTGACTCAAGAAGACATATATAAATTGCATATACAAATACCACAGAAGAAAATGACTGGTAATCAGGTCTCCCTGCCCCATCCCTGAACAATAAGCTTAGAAGTACTACAGGCAAAGCTTTGCCCAACCTTCATGGAAGATGATCTTTTCTTGCATGAGTTCATTCAGGAATAAACAAAAAGGAAACCACTCAATTTATTTTATAGAAATATAACCTTATTATCAAAAAACAAATAAGGACTAGATAAGAAAAGTAAATAAAAGGTCAATATCCCTTGTGAACATTTATATGAAAATACTGAAAAAATACTAATAATTCAAACTGGACAAATTATAGTACTTTATACCAAGCCCTGTTTATTCCAGAATTTTTTTTTTAGCAGGGAGCAGCTATGGGGGATTTAACCCAGAGGCACTTTACCATTGAACCACACCCCTAACCCTTTTTTGCTTTTTATTTTGAGACAAGGTCTCATTAAAAGTTGCTTAGGGCCTCATTAAGTTGCTGAGGCAGGCCTTGAACTTGCAATCCTCCTACCTCAGCCTCCTGATTGCTGGGATTACAGGCATGTGCCACTGCACCTGACTTCATTCCAGAAATTTAAGGATGTCTTAACATAGAAGTATCTATTAGTATATCCTTATCAATAGGTTAAAATAGAAAAAAGCATAATTGTCACAAAGTATGCAAAAAAAAATTCTGCACTTTTTATTTTTAAAAAAATTTAGCAAATAATAAAAAAGGTAAAATTCCAAAATATGAAAAAAGAACACTTATCAAAAATGTAACGAATGTATGTACAGCAAAAGAATGAAAAAAATACCATCAAAGCCAAGAATAGGGCAACAGGTGCTCATTATTATCTCGCTGTCCTGAGATGATAAGCACAAAAAGGAAGGGAGAGAAATAGAGAAGGAATAAAAATATGAATAAATTGATAAGGAAAAGACAAATCTAAGCTATGGAGCAGTCTAGAGGAAGAGCATTCTAGACACAAGGAAAGGCAAGTTCAAAGGACCCGATCAGTAATTTAGTTTCTAAACTCTTATTCTAGATTTTGCAATTATCCTGTGGTCTAGCAACTATACTCTTAGGAGCAATGGTATAAAGTCTTATAGACTGTACAAAGACAAAGACTTTTGTCTTAATGCTTAGTGATAATGAAAAGCTACTGGAAGGTTTGAGCAAAGAAATGACATGATCTGTCTTACAATTCCTCTGGCTAGGATTCCTCTGGCTACTGTGTTGAGAACAGACCATGATAGTTGGACAAGAGCAGAAGCACAGAAACTAGGAGTTAACTGAAATGATATAGATGAAACATTATGGAGATGTAGTGTGAGGGAGAATGAATGCTGAATAGTAGTCAAGATTCTGTATACACTCTGAAGATAATGTATTGTTAGATAAGACATTTATAATATATACATGAATAGATATTATATATATTGGACATTTACATATATGAAAAGAAATCCTAGGAAACAGGAAAACAGAGATATCATTATATAAAACAAGGGCAGTCGAGTTTGAGGTGTCTGTTAGATATCCAAGAAGATGATAATTTAGCATTTGAACATCTAAGTTCAGATTTCAGAGTTCAGATTAAAAGCTGCAGACTAGAGATTAAATTTAGAAATGGTAGTATATAGATGGCATTTAAAGTCATAGGAATGGATGAGATTGACAAGAGAAAAAGCAGAAAAGAGATTTAAGAACTGAGCAGGGTGTGGTGGCCCAGGCCTATAGTACCAATTACTCAGGAGGCTGAGAGAGGAGGATTGCAAGTTCAAGGCCAGCATGGGCAACTCAGTGAGACTTAGTCTTGAACTAAAATAAAAAATTGATTGGGCTAGCCAGGTGTGGTGGTACACGTCTGTGATCCTAGAGGTTTGGGAGGCTGAGATAGGAGGATCTCAAGTTAAAGCTAGCCTCAGCAAAAGCGAGGTGCTAAGCAACTCAGTGAGACTCTGTCTCTAAATAAAATACAAAATAGGGCTGGGAATGTGGCTCAGTGATCGAGTGCCCCTGATTTCAATCCCTAGTACCATCCCCCCAAAAAAAATGGATTGGGGTGTAGCTCAGTGGTAGAGTTTATCTACCACGTGTGAGGCACTAGGTTCAATCCCCAACACTGGGGCAAAAAAATGGGGGTGAGAAGAGTGGCAAAAGATTCAAGAACTGATTCCTGGGCATTTCAACTTGAAAGGTCAGGGAAATACAGAAAAGTCAGTTTAAAAAAAAATCTGATTTGGCCATTGAAGTAGGAGAAAAACAGGAGGGTATGCTACTCTGTAAGATGCTCCTGACAAGGAAAAGGACTGCAAATGTAAATTTGATTTAATAAAGTAGAGACCACATGTGGCCTTAACAAGAACAGCTTGATGAAAAAATGAATGGGCCCAGGCTCAGTGGTGCACACTTTGTATTCCAGCAGCTTGAGAGGCTAAGGCAGGAAGATTGAAAGTTCAAAGCCAGTTTTAGCAACTTAGCAAGCCCTAAGCAACTTAGTGAGACCCTGTCTCAAAATAAAAAATAAAAAGGGCTGGGGATGATGTGGCTCAGTGGTTGAATATCCCTGGTACCCCCCCAATAAACAAACAAACAAAAAACAAAAAAACAATCTGGACTGGTCATTTAACTCAGTAGTAGAGTGCTTGCCCAACAAGTCCAAGGCCAGGGTTTGATCCCCTGCACTACCACAACAAAACAAAATGAACAAACAAAAAATAAAGTGAATATAAGAACACGTACAAATCCTTAAGAAAAAGATAAATACCCAATAGAAAACTTTGGAAAAAAGCATATGAATAGGCAATTCATAGATGAGTAAGATGCTCAAATTCAGTACAGAAGAGTTTGAGTTCTCATTTTCTCATTGTGAGTTTTGAATTTTCTGCAATTCCTATATAAATGAGATGTTCTCATTTAAAAAAATATCGTAGTTGGTAGAGTGCTTGCCTCACATGCACAAGCTCTGGGTTCAATCCCCAGCACCACAAAAAAAAAAAAAAAAGCCAGGTGCAGTGGCACACACCTGTAATCCCAGCAGCTCCAGTGGATAAGACAAGAGGATCACAAATTCAAAGCCAGCCTCAGCAATGGCCAGGTGCAAAGCAACTCTGTGAGACCCTGTCTCTAAATAAAATACAAAATAGGGCTGGGGATGTGGTTCAGTGGTCAAGTGCCCGTGAGTTCAATCCCCAGAACCAAAAAAATATATATATATGTATATATGTGCATATATATATATAAAATTATAAATATAATAAAATTATATATATATATTGTTTTAAGAATTTGAGTTTTCCTTTTTTTTTAGTTGTTGATGAACCTTTATGTGCAGTACTAAGAAGTGAACCCAGTGCCTCACACATGCTAGGCAAAGGCTCAACCACTGAGCCATAATCCCACACCTGTTTTCCTGATTTAATTTGCTTTTCCTTTATCAGTACTAAACTTGAGCATCTTATCTATGAATTGTCTATGTGATGTTTATCAATATATATATATTATAAATTAAAAAATGGGCTGGGGTTGTGGTACCACATTAAAATAAATAAAGTTATTTTTAAAATAAAGTAAAAAATAAGGAAAAACCAAAAACATAACATAGTGATAACTGATAAGTATGGAAGTGAATTTATTACACCTTAGAAGTCATGCTATATGCTGAAATTCTGAACTATATATATTTGAAATATTTAATGATTATTTTGTTTTAAAAACACAGTTACAAAGTAATCTACCTGCAAAACTGCCTGGGTACCAGCTTGTATGTTTTGTTCTGTGGCTTCTTCAGAGGCATTACGAAGTACGTCTTGGTAGGAGCCATTTTTTGCCCAACTGGAATTTCGAACATGCTCAGCAATATTGGTCCCATTTTCCTAAAGCAAAATATCAAGTTTTTAACATTTCAATAATAAGAATGCTAAAATGCATCAGGTAAGCAAAAAACGGAAATTAAATTATTAGATCCCATTATGAAACAAGTTTCTGTCAAAACAATTTATATCTGGTCACAAAAGCAATCTATATTCACCATAGTCTCACTGACAAAAATATAAAGTTAAAAAAAAATCACCCATAATGACTAGAATTAAGAGCATTTCAGATATAGAGACATTTTTCTATGTATCTAATATGTAAAACTCCCTTCTATTCTCTCACACATTAAAGAATGGAATTACAGTATTCAAAATTCTGTAAAAGATGAATTCTGTTCTAAATTAAATGTCAGAATCCAAACAACTTTAAAAAAATAGAAAATAATTTTTATTTATCCTAGGAGTGGTAAATTCCCATTATTCTAATACAAATACTTCTAACCACTAAGACTGCAGTTTTCTGTCTGAGTTTTAGCTGTTACAGGTCTTATAGACTAGAAATCCCTCAAGTAAAAAGCATACAAACAGAAATTTCACTCAGTGTTTGTTTTCTTTCTAAAGTTTCCCTCTACTTTGTTCCTACTTTCGGTAATTCACCAACATTTTCAAATATTTTAAAAAATATTTTGTATAAAGCTTATACTGCAGTAGGTAGGAGGTTTAGTTTGATACCAACTATTCTACCATTATTAGAAGTGGTAACTGACACTCAGCTCTATCTGAGCAGCCTCCCTTCCTACCAACCTGTCCAGTCAATTTAGCCGTCATGACCAAACTTGCACTTTTAAAAATTCCTTCCCCCCAAAATAATAAAAGTAAATAAATAAAGTAAAAAATAAAAATTCCTACTTATGTGCCAGTGGCAACTACCCGGGTTGTAAAACAAAGAAACTTAGGACACCTGCCCATTACTCATCTCTCTCAATTAATTATCAAAGCACAACTGGTTCTACTACCAAAGAAGCTAATGTATCTGCCGTCTTCCTTACACTTCCATTGCAGCTGCCACTGTCCTGTTGCAGGTACTTACCACCTCACTTCTGAACTTTGCTAATACTTCCTAACTGGTCTCCCTTGCCTCCAGACTAATCTCCAATCTACCCTCTACTCTGGTCTGTATGATCTTTTCATAATCCTTCAATGTTCTCCAATGCCTAGAATATAATCAAAATCCATTAATATGGCATACAAGTTAGTAAACAGAATCTAAACCTTGTCTACATTTTTCTATCATTGTGTCTCCACCTATTCTTAGTCAAATAAAAATATTTTCAAGTTTTCTCACACATTTATAGATTCTTACCATGTGGTTCTTTCCCATTTGTCTATCTCCTTTCCCATATTATCCTACCTCCTCCAAGAAGCATTCCTTAATTTCCCCAGGTACAGTACAAGTATTCCTTCCTTCATGTTCTAGGATCCTATCAATAACACTGTTTTATAATACTTCCTATATATCTGTTTTTGCTAAACCATAAGTTATGTGAAAGTGAAAATGATGTCTTTTCATATTTATGTTACCAACAGTGGTTCTCTAGGTGGGCAACACCATGCTTTAGAGGACACTTCGAAATTTGGGAGGAGGCTTTATGGTCACAAGAACTGATATATACCACTGGGATTTACTATATATACCCTGGGATGGACCAGGGAATAATAAACATCCTACAAGGTACATGATAGTCCTGTAACCACACACACGCACACAAACAATCTTTTATTCCAAATGTCTCACACATTCTCTGTGAATTCATTTGAATGATTATCTCAATCTATAACCTAATTCCATTTTATAATTATTACACCAAAATTTTTACATGATTTTAATAGTTACCAAAATTATCAGAAATGTAAATCAATGAATGACTATATCTTTTGGGTTAGGTACACACCATTACAAAGAGTTGCTGGCATTTTGAAAAACCACATTTCGAATGACAATGTTGTTCCATTTAAGTAACCAAAAGAACACAGTTACTCACCACTACCTATATCATTAATTCACCCTCCCGCTCTCCATTCATTCTTTCCACTGTTTTTAAACTACATTTGTAGATAGTTAATACTATCATTCTTGTTTAAAGAATGCAAGTTAGGCTTGAAATATCATGTTCTACAACATTTTCAATGCAAGGTATGCCTGAAGAAGGGATTATACAGACATAGTATGAATACAAAAGTTGGGGAAAATATTTAAACTAACATATTTTTCCTTGGTATATAACAAATAGTACTGTGAATATCATTTCATAATTTATATAGTTAATTTTACACACTTCAATTACAATTTTTATTCTTTTTTGCAGGGAAAATGCTGGGGATTGGACCCAAGACCTTATGCATGATAAGTATGTGCTCTACTACTGAGCTAATCCTCAGCCTTAATTATATTTCTTAGCTAAATTTTTCCCAAGCTAGATGCAGTTGGCGCATGCCTGTAATCTCAGGGAGGCTGAGGCAGGAGGATTGAAAATTTGAGGCTAGCCTCAGCAATACAGCAAGACTTTGTCTTAAAATAAAAATAAAAAGGCCTTGGGGTAAATAGCTTGGTGATAAAGCACCCCTGGGTTCAATCCCCAATACAAAAAATAAAAAATTCCCATTTTTACAAGTGGGGCAAAATACTCTACATATGTGTATACATCCATTGATTCAAAGTATCCCCATAAAATTAGCCTATTCTTTTTTTTTTTAAGGGTGGAATTTAATCTTTATTTACAGGACACTGTAAGATATGAAATTCCACATAGAAATAAGAAACCCATTTAGAGGACAAGTTTCATACAGTATGTACAGTTTGGAACTGTTCAAGTATAGTTTTGTTGTAAAAAGTGCTACAATAACAAACCACATTTAAAAAGAGCTCTTAGAGAAACAGTAAGACAAACTTACACCGAACATAGTACACAACAAACTTTCTGCCTCAGCTGTACAGCCTAGAAGTTAAAGGTCCCAGGAGTCCCATCCTGAACTTGGAAGGTGTAGCCTTCAGAGGTAGTTTCTGGCATGACATTTTGATCTTCCTCTTCCTCTACTGAAAAATACTTCTCAATCAAGTTTAATGAGGCCTTGTACACAGACTCATTTTCATGGTTTTAGAGAGCTTCAATTTTGTCCAAGCCTCCACATTCTTCAATCATTATACTGAGTTTCTCAGTTTCACCTAGTTTTTCAGCAGCCTGAAAGATATTTGAAATGGCATCCAGAATAACCAGAATAATTTTGGTATCTTTTGCACTTAAGAGGTTCATCAATGGTTCTATTATGCCACAATGAACAAGGTATACAATCTGTTCAACTGTCCCACCACTTGTGTAATTGGTCACAGCCCATACAGCTTCCTTTTGGGTCTTAAAGCCGTAGAGAGAACACCAACGAGGAATGGGACTAATCCATGATTGACAACTTGCTGTATCTGGTCCTGTCGGCCAGCTGTGATGTTTGACATTGTCCATGTAGCTTCCTTCTGAATATTAGTTTTGGGGTTAGTTAGCAGGCTGGGAAAGACTGCAAGTGCACCTGCATCTATCACAACCTGAGTCAGTTCATCTGTTCCAGTCACAATATTCCCTATGGCTCGTACAGCAGGTGTCACAATGGGCAATTCGGAAGCTCCAAGAACCTTCACAAGTTGCAGCACAACTCCTGTTTTCACGACCATTTCAATGCGTTCATTTGGACCATCAGTAAGGTAGGAAATAGCCCAGCAGGTATCCGCTAATACTTCTGGATCATCATGATGCAGGAGACAAACTAAAGTGGGAAGAATCTGCTCAACAGTATCTAATGGAGGTACAGGATTCTTGTTGCGACATAGATTTGAAAGTGTCCAGGTGAGATTACGTAAGTAACCACATGCTAAGGTTGACATATCAGGAACAGCAAGAAGAGCCAGCAGTGGGTCCACTGCGCCATATTTGATAACCAAGTCTCGGAGAACTGAACCATCACCTGCGATGTTTCCTAGAGCCCACACAGCTTGTTCACTGATGTGAGCATGGGGAGATGCCAAGAGAGAAATGAATGCTGGGATAGCACCTCCATCCACCACAGCCTTGGTTTGTTCTGATGTCCCAGAAGCAATGTTAGTGAGAGCCCATGCAGACTCAAACTGAATGGGACTACAATCAGTTCTGCCCAAAAAGGACACAAATTTTGGAATCAAACCAGCCCGGATTATGTTGTCTATGGGAGGCTGTTTTTCCTGAGAAAGCAATTTCCTAGCAGCCTGAGTAGCTTGGAGTTGGCTTTCCAAATTGTTGCTGTTTATGCCTTTGACAATGTCATCAACAGACCAATTCACAGTGCCCTGGTTGTTACGGTTTTCCTGTAGTGGCGAAGTAGCATCATCAGGAAAGGAGCTTATGTTTTTCCTTTTCAGCATCTGGTCATCCTTCTTAGCTTTCCTCAGCTCCACATTAACTTCTATTCGGCGCCGCCTCATTTCTGTACTGTCTTTTCCCTTGTTCTTGAATCTGTTAAGCTGGGCAGCTGGTGAATTAGCATTCTCATTGGTGGACATGGTTATGAGACAAAGGGAGAAAGCTGCACAGCGGGCTCAGGCTTCCATGGGAGGCGGTGCGGGGCTCATAGGTTGCGGATCAGCTGCCCTCGAAACGTCCACCGTAGCTCAGCTCAGAGATGGTGTCCCTATTCTTTCATACTATAATACACTGATTAAATTCCACTAGAGAGGTAAATTTAATCACCAAAGTAAATAAACAATTATTCCTATTCTGATTTAGTAATATTTTTTTGGTGAAAATGCAAATCAGACAAAATAGATAACTTTGTTTTTCTAACACCACCTCAGCTTTTGCTTCTTGTATAGTGTGACTTACTACAAGGGTAAACAACCAAAGGATAAGAATTCTTTTAGGCTTAAAGAATAAATGGAATCAGGGATCCAAATGTCACCTCTACATTCCTTTCTCTGGTTCACCTCTATGAGTAAACTCCAGTCTTCCTTATCACAGACCACTGTATTTTATCAAGTCAGGAAGTTCCACATTCTTTAATCAGAGCAAAAGAGTTCAGGGAAGAACTCAGAACAACCTGGTTTGTGCTGGGTAGCCATTCATAGAATAAGGCAGCCACTACAACGCTGGGAGGGGAGATTTTAGTTTGGTAATCATACCACAAAGAATGACCTATAACATCCATTTTTATGCAGCACCATACTTCTAAACATAATAGCACATAACTTTGATCTAGCTAATAATTTAAAAATATCAGTATACAACCTCAAAGTTAACTTTAAAGTTGTGACATCACAGAACTTTGCCATAGGGTTCTGAGATAACTGTTTTATTATCTAAACTACAAAATATACTAAAAGATATCTGTACCTTCTCATTTAAGTATATGTGTTAACATATTATACTTTCATGAAACTATTAAACTTACACTAAAATACATAAATCTTGTAATTTTACCTCTTCTCTTTTTTCTCCTTCTTCCATTGAAATATCATGGTCTACATTTTCAATGCAAGGTATGACTGAAGAAGGGATCACAATTTCTTCAGGCTCTTGCATAAACAAAGGTTTTTCCTCTTGCTGGATCCATTCTTGATATACTTTTACCACTTTTCTCATAGCTGCTGCTTCACAAATGGGTAATAAAAATGCCTAGTGAAAAAAAGAGGACATAGAGATAATGATATCCTTTCCTTTGCCATAAACCACTAACACATTTCTCTCTGATGTGACATAATAAACAGTTTTTAAAGTTCACTGATTCATTGTCACAAAAAGTCTTTTATCTTCAAATAACTTGTAAACAAATACCTTGAGAAATGTTTATAGTAGATAGCCACTGACTTCAAGTGAAAGGAACAAAGATTTGTTTCATTTGTACCATCTCAGAATGGTAGTATTTCTTGTCTCATTAAAGTGTGCTCTTAAAAAGTTCAATATAGGACTGGGGATATAGCTCAGTTGGTAGAGTTCAATATAGCCCAGCATGGTAGCACACGACCATAAATCCTAGCAGTTTGGGAAGCTGAGGCAGGAGGATTGCATGTTCAAAGCCAACCTCAGCAAAAGCAAGGTGCTAAGCAACTCAGTGAGACCCTTTCTCTAAATAAAATACAAAATAGGGCTGAGGATATGGCTCAGTGGTTGAGTGCCCCTGAGTTCAATAATCCCCAGTAACCTTTCCCAAAAAAACGTTCAATATAAATAAAACTTTTCCTAACAAACCATTTTTTGTAACTTACATCATTACTGTTTTTTGAGATTATGGCTAAAATATATTTTGATAAAAAGATTTTAACTTAAAAATAAAAATTAGACTACAAAATGTTTTTTAAAACCACATGCCTATAATCCCAGCAAGGGAGAAGGATCACAAATTGGAGGCCAGCCTCAGAAACTTAGCAAGGCCCTAAGCAACTTAGTGAGACACAGTTTCCAAAAAAAAAAAAAAAAAAAATTAAAGAGAGTTGGGGATGTAGCTCAGTGGTAAAATGCCACTAGGTTCAATTCCTAGTAGCAAAAAAGGATTTAACAAGGTAGCTTAGCTTTTCTAAGCATATAAACAGTGAAAGCTTATATATTTCATTTAATATATAATTAAGATCTATAATTTAATAATATGGCAAAATACTTAGAAATTTAAAAGAAATGTCTCAGTTACTCTTTGTTTTAGATATTTACTAGGTTGTCTTAATGTTAAAAAAAAAAAGTAATCATTTTCCTCATCACAAAAATACTACATGTTGCCAGGCACTGTAATCCCAGACTTGGGAGGCTAAGGCTGGAGGTTCACAAGTTCAAGGTCAGCCTCAGCAACTCAGCAAGACCCTGTGTCAAAAGATAAAATGAAAAGGGCTAGGTCTGAAGCTCAATGATAGAGTACTCTTGAGTTCAATCCCCAGTACCACAAATAAATTAATTTAATTAAATATCAAACTACATTTTTACAGTAAAATATAATTAATCTTGACATGCAAAAATAAAAAAAGTAAAAATACTCTTAATCTTTACTACTCAAAGTCCTTTCCCTGTGCATGTCTGTGTTATGGTTAACATTTCTATTTACTTTTTATTTATAAATAAAAACAGTTAAATTGCTCCTACTTCTTCATTTTAGAACCATCACCTATTAGTTACTGTCAACTTTAAAAATCACAAGACCTTTAACTTAAAACCTGCCACTTTATGCATTAGAATTATCCAATAGGTATATTTAATAATTAAGTGGTAAAAATGAATTTATTTTCTCTCAATGAAACTTGCAAAAAAAATCACATCCAAGATAATGATGAAAAGTTAATGTGTAATTTCAACAGTGTAATGTTGTTTAGCAATCCTTTGATTTATTTAATATTAGTGATTACCTAGAAATATTTGATACTTTCCTCAACTGAACAAATCCATTCCTAAATTCTCACTCTCATAGCATGTTCATTATCAAATCATTTTTTATCATGACTGCCTACTATGGCACTATTTATTTTATAGTTGCAGCAACAGTTCACCCTTGCTTTAAGATTTAAATAATAAAAGTTAAAATCGTTTAATTCCAAAGAAGTTCCATTCTAAATACCAAAATTTTAACTTATTTTTTTAAATTTCTATAGAAATGCTCTATATTTTTTATTCAATTTTGTTATGAACTTAAAACTCAAAAAAATTATAATAAAAGATTAGCAATCTCTGGAGCTATTATTTCAGTTTTCCCAGCACCATTTATCATTTATTAAATTATCAAGAGTACATATCAAGTGATTTGATATATTTACTACATTCCAAAGTATAAAAGATTGTATTCCTTATCTTCATGTTATCCTTATCCAAAGTTTATTTGTCCTTGCAGATTCTAAAACATGCTACTGACAATAAGGATGATCTGAAAGAAACACCAATTTAGCCATACCTAAAATCTAATACATAAAAGTGATAATTTATAGATTTACAATGAGAAATAACTGTGACTGACACCAGCATATTCAAGTTCATATTTTAGCATATTAGCATATTTAGCATATGCCATATTCCTCTATGGCAATCAACAAAGGACACTGAATAGCCAAAGTAACCTTGAGCAAGAAGGAACCACCACTGAGCATGCATGAAGCCTCCGGTTCAATCCCCAATACTAGGGGAAGAAAAGAAAGAAAGGAAAAAGGAACAATGCTAGTGATTTTTAACTTCTTAACTTCAAAATGTACTATAAAGCTACAGTAATCAAAAAAGCATGACACTGGCATAAAAACAGACATATATACCAATAAAACAGACTAAAGAACCCAGAAATAAATCCCTGCATGTACACTCATCTGATCATAAAAGAGGGTGCCAAGAATACACAATGGGCAAAGGACAGTCTCTTCAGCAAATAGTGTTAGAAAAAGTGTTCTATCCAACAGGCAGAAAAATCACATTGGACTATTATCTTACAACACATACAAAGTCAACTCAAAATATATTAAAGACTTAAATATAAGCACTGAAACCATATAACTATTTGAAGATAATATAAGGAAAAGCTTCTTGACTTTGATCTGGGCAATAATTTTATTTATATGATACCAAAAACAAGCAACAAAATAAAAACAGACAAGTGGGATTATACTAAATAAAAAATTCTGCATTAGAAAGGAAACAATTAATGGAGTGAAAAAACAAAATTTGAAATGGGAGAAAGTAGTTACAAACCATATGTCTGAGAAAGGATTAAGGCCCAAATAGATGAGGATCTCAAAGAAGAGCAAAAAACAACCTAATCTTAAAAATGAGCAAGGAATCTGAACAGACGTTTTTAAAAGGTGCTAAGTGGCCAACAGGTTTATGAAGAAATTCTCAATCGCTAATCATCAGAGAAATGTAAATCAAAACCAATGAGATGTCACCTCATACCTGTTAAAATGATGACTATCAAAAAAAAAAAGGTAACAAGTGTTGATGATGCAGAGAAAAGGAAAAGAAAATCTTTGTTCACTCTTGGTGGGAATATAATTGACACAACCATTAGAAAACACAGTACAGAAGTTCTTCAAAAATTAAAAATAGAACTACCATATGATATAGCAATCAGATTTCTGGGTATATTCCTGAAGGAAAACAATTGATATCTACACTTCCAGGCTCACTGCAGCATTATTAAGATGTAGAAACAACCTAAGTGACGAACAAAGTTTGAATGTAGAAAAGAAAATGTGGATACAATGGCATATTATTCAGCCTTAAAAAGAAGGAACTCCTGCCATTTACAATATGGAAGAACCTGGGGGACATTATGCTGTAAAATAAGTCAAACATAGAAGGACAACTACTACATGATCTCACTTGGTTGAAGAATCTAAAAAAGTCATATTCATAAAAGCAGAGAGTAGAATAATTGTTACTAGAGGCTGGGCAGTGGATAAAATGGGGAGATGTTGGTCAAACAGTACAAAAGACTCAGATGTATAAGATGAATAAATTCTGGATATCTTATGTACAGCATAGTAACTATAGTTAACAATAATCTATTTTATACTCAAAATTTGTTAAGAGATTTGATCTTAATTGTTTTTACCACAGACATACACAAAAACTCCTAACTAGGAAGGCAATGGATATATTCATCAGCTTGACTATGGCAATCACAAACTACATACATATCAAAAGAACACATGGTTTAACATAAACATACACAATTTCTCTTTTTTTAGTAAGAATGCAGTGTTGACACCTGTAATTCCAGCAACTTGGGTGGCTCAGACAGAAAGATTACTCAAGGCCAACCTCAGCAACTAATCAAGGCAAGCTAGATCCTGTCACAAAATGAAAAAACAAAAAGGGATGGAGATGTAGCTAAGTGGTAAAGTAGCACTGGGTTAAATCCCCAGTACCAAACAAACAAACAAACAAAAAAATAAAAGACAGAGTCTTGCTATGCTGGCCAGGCTGACCCTGAACACCTGGACTCAAGCAATCCCCTTGCCTCAGGTTCCTGAGTATCTGGGACTATAGGCACATACCACTGTGCCTGGCTTTATAAAAAAATTTTTCTGGGGGGGCAGATACCAGGGATTGAACTCAGGGGCACTCAACTACTGAGCCACATCCCCAGCCTTATTTTGTATTTTATTTAGAGACAGGGTTTCACTGAGTTGCTTAGTGCCCTGCGATTGCTGAGGCTGGCTTTGAACTCGAGATCCTCTAGCTCAGCCTCCTGAGCTGCTGAGATTACAGGTGTGCACCACCATGCTCAGCTAAAATTTTTATTTATCAAACATAACTCAATAAAGCTCGAAAAAAATCCCTATGAAATGAAAGTGTCTGATATCAACACTCATCCGTTAAATAATAACAGGGAAAGAATGAAATAAGAAAATCAATTAAAAAGAAGGCAAAAAATAGAAGGATAATGAAAAAAGAAATATAGACAAGGTAAGAAAAAAGAACAAAGTATTATGAATAAATCTAAATGTGTTAGTAACTAAAATGAATAAAAATGTTACAGTTAAAAGAAAGATTTTTTAAAATTCAACCACATTTACAAGGACACTAAAAGATCAAACTAAACAGATGAGTCTAATTCTAATAGAAAGTAGCACATATACTCAAAATAGTTGTAAACGAAACACTTTAACCAAAAATAATTTCTAACAGAGGAAAAGGAATATAGGATCAGATGTGGTGGCGCACATCTGTATTCCCAGCAATTAGGAAGACTAAGGCAGAAGAATCTAAAGTTCAAGGCCAGTCTTGGCAACTTAGTGAGACTGTCTCAAAATAAAAATTAAAAATTAAATAAATAAATAAAAAGAGCAGGGATGTAGGTCAATGGTAGAGTGTTTGCTTAGCATGAATAAGGACCTGGACTCAACTCCTAGCAATGTGTGCATGCGCGCACACACACACACACACACACACAAATATAAATTGAGTTGTCAAGAAGATGTAAAATAATAAACTTATAAACTTATATGTCCTTAATTACACAGCTTCAAAATAAAGAAAAATTAACAGAACTATTAAGAAAAAAACCCAAACAAACAAATCACCATCCAAATAGGAGTATTATATATGTTTGTTTGTTTTTTTTTCTTTGCAGGGGAGTTTGCCATGCAGGGGATTGAATCTAGGATTTCATACTTACTAGGCAAGCACTCTTCCACTGGGCCACACAATTCTTAAGCTTTATCTAACGGACTTTAAAAATCATTGTACGTCTTCAAACAATACATTCTTTTCAAGTATACAGAACATTTATGAGAAATGACTATATAATAGGACATGAATTTTTTAACTAAAAAAAATTTGGGAGGGCTGGGGCTATGGCTGGAGTGCAGATGGAGTGCTTGCCTGGCGGGCGTGAGGTGCTGAGTTCAATTCTCAGCATCGCATATAAATAAATAAAGAAAATAAAGGTCCAACAACTAAAAAAATTATTAAAAATAACAAAATAAAAAAAATTAAAAAAATTTTATTGGTGCAAAATAATTCTACAGAACAGTGGGCTTCATTGTGGCATATTTAAACATCAAAATAAATATAACCAGTACCTCCTCTTACCATCCCCACCTCCCTTGGAACTTGTTTTAAATGATTAGTATCATATAAACTGTATTCTTGAACCAAAAGAAAAGCACATTAGAAACTTGTAAGAAAAATGAAAACCAGAAAAAAATTTATTTATTTATTTACTTTATTTTTTTGGTGCTGGGGATTGAAACCAGGGGCACTTAACCAGTGAGCCATATCCCCAGCTCTTTTTATTTTATTTTATTTTATTTTTATTTTTATTTTTATTTTTTGCCCTGCTGGGAATTGAACCCAGGGCCTTGTGCTTGACAGGCAAGTACTCTACCAACTGAGCTATATGCCCAGCCCCCTTTTTATTTTTTATTCCGAGACAGGGTCTTGCTAAATTGCTTAGAGCATCCATAAATTGCTGAGACTAGCTTTAAACTCCCAATTCTCCTGCTTCAGTCATCCTGAGTCCCTGGGATTACAGGCATGTGCCACCATGCCCTGCTATAAAAATCTAATGTTTGGAAGATTAAACACTTGCAAATAACTCATAAGTCAAAGGAGATATTATCTTATCATGAAAACAAAAAAATATTTAGGACTAAGCAACTACAAAAAAAAAAATGCTATATACAACCAAATGTGGTGATGTGAGCCTGTAATCTCAGCTACCTAGGAGGCTAAAGTAGGAGAATCATAAGACCCTGTCTTAAAATAGAAATGAAAAAGAGCTGGGGATGTAGCTCAGTGGTTATACACTTGCTTAGCATGTGCTAAGCCCAGGTTCAATCCCCAGTAGCATACACACACACACAAAAAGAAAGAAAACTCCACCTAAAAATGTTTCGAATGTAGCTAAAAGTACATTAAGAAGTAAATTAATACCTTAAAAATTATTTAAATGAGAAAATATGAAGTCTAAAAATTAATTAGCTAGTAAAAGAACCACCAATACAATCAAGAGAACTGGAATGAAGGAAATAACAAGGAGAAAAAATTGAAAAGAAAAAAGCAAATATAATACACAGAGAATCAACAAAGTCAAAAGTTCATTCTTTGAAAAGATTAATAAAACAACAAATCGCTGGTCAAAAATCAAAAAGAAACAAAATAAAAACAACAAAGAAATATTAAAAAATGAGAGACAAATAAATACTAATGGGAATGAAAAGGAAGAACATGAATATAAATGCTTCTAAGTAAAAACATTGGTAGAGAATATAATAATCTTTACATTAATAAATTTGAAAATAAATGCAATAAACAAATTCCTAGAACAAAATAAACAGATCAAACTGACTCAAGAACTGGAAAACCTGAATCATTCAATAAGTTTTTGAATTTCCAACAACTATAAGAATCAAGATCTAGAAGTTGTAATCCCAGATCTACCACTTACTTGTTTTAAGACCTGAATGATATCCTAGCTACAAAACTCAATGTTTACCTGAAAAAGTTAAATACTTTTACTAGAAAGAACAGTGAGTTTTCATAGGGTTTATTTTCCACAAAATTTCTATGTGCTTGAGAATGGGCACTTTGGAATTTTTCTGTATCTTACATCTTTCCTCTTTCTCTCTCAACTTTAATTTCAGAATAGAAGACAAAGGTGAACCTATGGTAGGGAACCGTGACTCATGCCTATAATCCCAGCGACTCAGGAGCCTGAGGTAGGAGGATTGCAAATTCAAGGCCAACCTGGGCAACACAGCAAGAGGATCAGCAACTTAAGTGACAAACTGTTTCAAATTAAAAAAATAAATAAAAAGAGTTGGGAATATAGCTCAGTGTTTACTGAAAAACACCCCTGGGTTGAATCACCTGAACAAAAAAACAAAAAAGAAAGAAAGAAAAGGAAAAGTGAAGCGATGAAAGCAATGAAATATCAGTTATATTCAGAAACTATCTTGTACTGATCATAGAAAGGAAGATAAAACAAATATATTATAATTTATTAGTCAAGTGATAGAAAAGTTTCAATCCATAAGTGACAAATTTAAAAAATTATTCTGCAGTTGGGGATGTAGTTCTTCAGTAGAGCACTTGACTACTTGACTAACAAATGCCTATTTGCTTTATCTGGGTTTAACTGATAGCACTAATAAAAACAGAAGGACTTTGAGGGGGGAAAAGTAAGTGGTAGGGATACAGCTCAGAAGAGCACATGCTCAGCATGCACGAGGACTTGAAAAAGTTATTAAACTAAAATATATAAAAATTAAATGGGAAAGGATTAGATGTAAGTTTAAAAAACTAAATAGGAACTTTAAAAAATATGTTCATGAAGAATAAAGTTTAGTGGGCTGGGGATGTGGCTCAGTGGTAGAACACTTGTAAGGCATGTGTGAGTCCCTGGGTTCGATTCTCAGCACCACATATAAATAAATAAATAAAAATAAAAAAATAAAATAAAGGTCAAAAAATAATTTAAAAAAAGAATAAATTTTAAATAACTAAAACAATGTATTCAATATTAAAGTCTTTATTACAACTTAAAAATACTGAGAGGCATTTTACCTGACGAAATATCTCTGTAACAAAGTTTACGTTACTTCTTTTAGAAGAAAAAACTCTGCGAACTATTTCAATGTCTGTGAGATGTTCTTCATCGATGCTACAGAGACTTGATGAGCTAGGTTCTCGCTCTGTGAGAGTGCTTGTATTAGAATGAGATTGTTCTGGTTCTGTAGTTCTGTCTGCTTTATCAGCATTATCATTTTTGTTTTCTTCTCTGGATACCAAACTAGCAGCTGCTCTCTAAAATAAAAACAAAAGGGAAACAATGTCATAATCATTTACCTGGGAATATGGTTTATAGGAAATACTGGAAGAATCCAAAACATTCTACAAGTAACTTACATCATTGTTTAAAATCTAATCCGTTTCATTTAGAATCCATTCTAAATACTTAAGTGGCATTAAGTAACTCAACATCCATGTAAACTCAACATCCAGTAACTCAACATCCATGTAACTCTAAAATGTGAGAAACTCCAAAATGTGTGGTAACTAATCATCTACCTACCTATAATAAATTTAAGTAATTCAAACAAGCCACTAATTAAAGCCATGTGAAAGAATAATGTAAACAGACACAGCTTAAGGTCTTGGAGAATAATAACTTAGAAGTAAAAGCACTGGACTATTTACCAAATGATGCTTTAATTTTTAAAAATACTTCTAAAGTGAACAAAATGAATGACACAAAACAAAAAAGGAAGGGAACAAAATTTATGACAGAAAAAGTAGAAATAAAACTAAACAAAAATTTTGGAACATTTGAAAGAAATTCTATATTTGAATAACAATTTTCACCAAGACTGAAGATTAAGCCTAACCCTAAAAAAAGAACAAAAGTGTTGAAGTGGTAATAAGTAAATTACCACCATTATATGGTAGCAATAGCACTATTCTGATAATGTACATTACTTTCTGCTAAGGTATTCAATTTTTGGTCTTGGTTCTGTCATCCATAAAATAAGAAAGTTTAGGCTAGAGATACAGCTCAGTTGGTAGAGTGCTTGCCTTGCAAGCACAAGGCCCTGGGTTCAATCCCCAGCACCGCAAAACAAACAAACAAAAAAACAACCCCCCCCAAAAATAAGAAAGTTTAAATATGCCTTCTTAACCCATTATGTCCCATCATTCCTTTTATGGAAAACCTAAAAAAACAAACTGAGCAACAAATATACAACTTATGGTAACTCCAATAAATACTTGTTTTTTAGAGTTATAATCTTTTGGTAAGTCATTATTATTTTTAATAACCAACATACTATTAATGACATCATTAATATTAGTGACAATAAATCATATAATAAACTCTACATTATGATCTCTTAATGCACCTGTGTCAATTTCCTTGAAATATTTGCAGAACTGAAATAAGACTCAAGAGTTAAATATGCCTTCACAATCAACACAGTTTGTGAGGACTGGGGTTGTGGGTCAGTGGTAAGAGAGTTTGCCTAGTATGAGTGAGGCTCTGGGTTCAATCCTCAGCACCACATAAAAATAAAATAAAGGTACTGTGTTCACCTACAACTAAAAATTAAAAAAAATAAAGTTTATGATTTTCTAGGATGAGAAAAATCATTCTGCCTCAGAGTCTTTGCATTTAATAATTCTTTCTAGAGGATTTGAAATGAAGTTTGGGGGGAAATATACCATGTAGACTTCCACAGACAGAAAAAAAGACTAGGGGGAATAAAAGGCAAATTTTCTGAACTCTAATGAACACACTTTACACCTCCAAGATTTAAGAGCATACAAAAAACACACATTTTAAGATTTTAAAAATTCAACATGGAAATCTGAGAAAAGGAAATAAAAGTAAAAATATCATAATATAGACAAGTTGAGATAAACACCCAGAGGGAAAAGAGAACACGAAAAGGAAATACGAAAAAGGGGCAAACTGTTTAATTTTAAAAAAACGCAGAATTCTAATCTACTCCTCCATTGTACAGTTGTGTAATTTTATATCACATTTCTAGACTCAGTGTCTTTGTTGAAAAAAAGGGAGAAAGGGTGGGATAGGACTTTAAACATCTGCATTCTGTGAATGCCTAGAATTTAAAAAGGATTATCATGGTCCTACCATCTGATTGCAGTTTTTTCCACTTGAAAGAATTTATTTCTACAACTCAGAATATTTTTAGAACTATATAGTAGTCCTCCCTTATTTATTGTTTAGCTTTTCATGGTTTCAGTAACCCTCTCGGCCATGGTCTGAAAATATTAAGTGGAAATTGCAGAAATAATTCATAAGCTTTAAGTAACTTTTATTACACAACATTGTTATATTTTATTTTATTATTATTGCTATTATTAATATCTTACTGTGCCTAATTTATAAATTCAACTTTATCATAAGCATGGATGAATATGGAAAAAAAATATAGTAGATACAGGGTTCAGTACTATCTCCCATTTCAGGAATCCACTCAGGGTCATGGAATGTATTCCCTGTGGTAATAGGGAACTACTGTACAAGTAAGTAAATACAGAAATAAATTAGAAACTGAAACTCAGACCCAACTAAAATTATGTTCTATGTTATACATTTTATTTTTTATTAAGAAAATATCACTTCTATAATAACTTAAAATTTGTATTTAAAAGATACATTTATGTAAATGAAATATCACTATTATTTGTTTAAAATGTGCTATATACCTGAGGCAACTGAAATCAGTGAACTAAATCATAAGAGCCATTTCTAACTTTAACGAGCTTGTCTCATTTGTTTATTACCTGAATATTCTTTGGCAAGACTTCACCTTCCATCCCAGGAATATGAGGTCCTGTATGTGGTTTTGGCTCCAGCCAGAAAGAAACTAGCCAACGAATGACAATAACACGAGCTTTAATGAAAGGCTCCTTTGTACAATAGATAGCTTCATTGGTTTCAGCATCCTTCTTTATCATGACATAGTGTGGCTTTGGTCTCACCTGTGGGATATCTAAGCAAAAAGAAAGGAAAAGAATTATGCTTAGATAAACTTACATTTTTAAGCATTTAAGAAAACACTGGGCTGCTACTCTGGTTTTAGAAGTAGCTTTATTTAAAAAAAAAAAAATAGCATGCTAAAATCTGCTACATGCTAGCATGGAACCCAGAGGGGTAAACTATATATACCAGGCTAATACAGAAACATGTCTTTTTGCAAAATATCTTTAATAGGTTCAATGAATCCTGCTTAAGTACAAAAAAACTTCTAGAACCATGTAAAATAAATAAGAGGTCACTTCACTTAACCTAAAACTGAAACACAATATTCTGAAGTCACACAAAGTATGAGGTTTTGCCTGAGCCTGTTAATTACCTAAACTTGGCATTAAGGAACACCTACAGATTACCAGTGCCTTTGGTATATGGCAAAGGTCTGCTTCTAACTTAGGATTTGTCTACAAGGTTCTAGCTTTAAGCCTCTGACAGATACCTTGGCAAAATTCCTAATAATTGGACAAGATATGACCAAAATATACAACAATGTAATTATCATATAAGTAAGACTAATTCTTGATTGAACCCTTAAGGAATCTTAAAGAAGTAAATTTAGAATATAGTCTAAGGATCATACCAAACATTATCATTATAATTCAGTTTAATTTTCAATAACATATATTTCTGGTGGACTAACTTTTCTAGTGGATGATATGCAGAGAATAAGTTGAAAAACAAATCTCTTCATTCTCAATGAAAATTTCTTTTTTGGGGTGGGGGGTAGGAACTAGAGATTCAACTCGGGGGCACTCAACCACTGAGCCACATCCCCAGCCCTATTTTGTAGTTTATTCAGAGACAGGGTCTCACTGAGTTGCTTAGTGCCTTGCTTTCACTGAGGCTGGCATTGAACACGCAATCCTCCTGTCTCAGCCTCCCAAGCCACTGGGATTAAAGATATGCGCCACTGCACCAGGCAAAAATTTCATATTAATGTAGATTCACTTTCAGAATGAATCTGTGTATAGTACAATCTGTGTGTAGTGTAAACTAATACAAATAGTAAATGTGGTCAGTTGTCTGTAAGTAACAAATGCCAACATTATACTCAGAGATGTTTTACTCTTATGTGATCTTTTAGAAAATTTCAAACACTACCTACCAAGTACAGGATGATACAAACTGTTCTCCTTGCAGATGTTTGGAAAAATATAAGGCAAGTAATATTTCTTAAAATGTGAAAACAAAAATGAAAATCCCCTTTCTTGGTTTTCTTTGTTCTTCCATTCTAAACTTTTTACCTAAAAATAAATAACATAATTAGAATCATCCCAGGAGACAGAATCTCTTAAATATAATTATTAGCCATTAGAGGCAAGCTTATAAAAGGTTACAATTTACTGAACTATTATACTGTGAAGATCATCATATATGGCAAAAAACGTCAAATCTTTAAAATTGGTCTAATACACAAATACATTATATTTCCAAAAAATCTTGAAGTAAAATACACTCCAAAAAACTCAAAATTTGGGTCTACAAATGACAAAGTTACTAACATTCTTTCCCCTATGCCCCTTCCTGAATAATTCAAGATAAAGGTTAAAGGCATACAAAAATAGGCATGTGTGGCCGTGTGTATGTGTGAGCAGTGGAAGTAGTCAAGTGCAGATAATCAGAGTTGAGCACAGGAAGCAGAGTATTCATGAAAGAGGTGTAGCAAAGGCAGTAAACCAGTGGAGACTTGGAGACTTAAGAGCCTGAGAAACGTAAGGAGAGTGTCCATGAAATGGGGGTAGGGGGACAAGAGGAGATAAGCGTAGTATTAACTATGTAGTACTATGTAGTTCTGGTGTAGAACTCTAGTAGGGTGAGGGAGATATCTAAGTAGGGTGCTGGCAAGGCCCAGAGTAGAGTACTGGGGCCCCAAGACAGTCTAAGAGCAAGGCAGTGGTGGTTAATGGGAGATTTGATAACCTTCAAGAAGGACTGTACAAGTAAATACACAAAGAATAATGAGTCAAGTTTCTCACTGAGAGTAAATAAAGTTATAAATATGGAAAGAAGAAACTAAAATGAATTCTGTGATACTGGACTGAAAACTGAAAATCTGAAGTACTGAGTTCAATCCAGAGAAGTGGGGTGGAGGGGAAGAGGAGGAAGAAATATGAATGGTGTATGTGTGTACAGTTATACTCTCTAATCCTAGCTATTGATAGGATCTAGGAGTAGCAACACCCAGTGGCAACAGCAATGTACACTCTTAAGTGCTCTGATCTTGGATTCTAAATACAATACACCACCAAAATAAATTATGGCTTCTTGAACAAACAGAAGATTCCAGAAAGGGGTACAAGATGAGACTGAAATATCTCGTTATGTTAGAATTTAAGGAAGCGTGTTGGAGGCAAATCAAAATACACAGCAGTTAGATTAAAGGAACTCCCACTGACCAAATCTAGGACAATATAAGCATCAAAATGAATATTAACACAGTGATTCATACGAATATATAAACTACATTGACATAAATAATTAACCTGATTAAATAAATGGGAAGAGGAGAAAACTTTTGCTGACAGTATTTTACCAGGCATTGAATGTAGAAATAATGATGGGATTAAATATCAACAGTGCCCAAAAAGAGAAAACAACCCAAATATTCATCAACTGATGAAGAGATACATAAAATGTGTTATGTCCATACAGTGGAATATTATTTAGTAATAAAAGGAATGAAGTATTGATATATGCTACAACATGGATGAATTCTGAAAACATCTGCTAAGTAAAAGAAGTCAAAAGACTATATACATACATATATATATATAGTATGATTATGTTTGAATTGTTGAGAACAGACAAATACACAGAGACAGAAAATAGATTAGTGTTTGCCCAGGGCAGGGGATAGAAGGGCTGAAGGATAAGAGGACTGACTCCTAATGGGAATGGGGTTTTGTACTAGGAGGACTGAAATTTTCTAAAATTATTTGTACTGATGGTTGCATAATCTTGTGAATATATTCTTTTAAACCTGAACTGTAGGGGCCAGAGGTATGGCTCCACTAGTGGTAAAACAAAAAATGAAGACAACCCAAATGACCATCAATAAGTGACAGAATGACTAATGATTTTGTTATACTGTGTAACAACAGTTGTTACACAATAAAAAGGAGAAAACTACAGATAGATATAAGAATATGGGCAGTTCTCACAATAATTATGCTAAGAATGAACCCAGACCAAACAAAGAATATATACTATTTGATTCCACTAACATGAAAATATAGAAAATGCAAACTAATCTATTGTGACAGAAGCCTTTTAGGAGGTGACACATACACTTCCTCTGGTAAAGATTTCATGTAACAAAATTCATCCAATTGTAAATCTATGTCAAAGTTTACTGTACATAAATAGTCTCTCAATAAACCAGTATGGCAATTTAAAACAATCTATGGGAAGTATAAAGGTTTTTAAGGAAAACTAGTAATAATAATAATGATGAGAACAACAACTATCTGCTATAGAACATGTACTATGTGCTAATTACTTTTTTATTCCAAGCACTTCACACTATGTAAGCCTCAAACACCAAAATGGACTAGGATTCTTTTTATCTCTCTTTTACAAATGAAAAAACAAAAGTACAAAGGAGTTAAGTAATTTCCCAAAGGTCACGCTATTAGTAAGATGTACAATCAGGATTTAAACCCTGGTAATCTGGCTTAGGGCCCAATTAAATTTTAAATATTTGTTTCTGAGGTACAGGGAATTTTTGAATTTGGAAGGAACAAGAAATGTACATGTGCTAAAGATGGTTTCTTCAATCAGAACATGTGCATTTCATATATAGAGATGAACAAGTTACCTACAAAATATATGCACTTAGAAATTCCAAGCTATAAATAGATATAAATGTAAATTACATTTCTCCCCAATTACTATCTCGCAGCCCACCTCCCTAATTGTTACATTTTGACATATTGATCCCTAAATCTAGCACTTATTAGCTTTTCATTTACAGCATTACAGCTGTTGACTACAAAGGATGGTATTAGAAAATAGGTCTAACTTGTGCACATAAGATTTCAGTCAATATCACTAAAATTTTCCTCTTCAGCTGAGTTTCAGAAGCTCTCCAGTGGTTTTATTTCAGGAAGGGGATACTAACACATATTTTCGAAAGTAAAAATTTGTCAGTCTTCCTTCAAGGAAATAAAGCAAGTATCTACTATGACAAAATAATGTAAGAGAGCTAAACGGGGGGTGATATCAAAGAAGATAACATGTACCTGAATTACTATGTATTTTAAAAGTGCTTCAAGAAAATAGCTTGTGAGGTCTTCTTGTCCTTTATCTCCTGATTGAGGGGGAACAAGAGGAGTGATTTCTTCTATAGTGACTTGAGCTAAAAGACAAGAATATATATATATATATATAACAAATTTAATAATACAATAATATGACCAAATAAAATTTAACTGCAAAACACCTATGTTATTAAAAACTGCTTATACAATCCATCCCTTCTCCATTCTTCTCTTACCTCCCCCCACCTCTGCTATGTGTCATCAACCACTTATAAGAGAAATCATTCGGCCTTTGGTTTAATGGGATTGACTTATTTCACTTAACATGATCTTCTCCAATACCATCCATTTACCTGCAAATGTCATAATTTTATTATTCTTTATGGCTGAATAATATTCCATTGTGTATATATACCACAGTTTCTTTATTCATTCATCTATTGAAGGGCATCTAGGTTGGTTCCACAGTCTACCTATAGTGAATTGGGCGGCTATAAACATTGATGTGGCTGCATCACTGTAGTATGGTGATTTTAAGTCCTTGTATAGAGGAAAATGGGGGGGGGGGAAGGAAAGATAATAGAATGAGACAAACATCTTTACCCTATGTATATTTATAAATAGGCAAATTATATGATTCTATTTCGTGTACAACCAGAAAAGTGATAGTTGTACTCCATTTGTGTACAATGAACTAAAATTAAAAAAAAAAAAAACTGCTTAAAAACTTTCTAATGATTGAATCATGAATAAATCTGAGGTCAAAGACAGGGTGTAGCTCTGTGACACAGCACTTGCCTCATGTATCCAAGACCCTAGGTTTGATTCCCTGAGCAGACTCAATTAATCATTCTGAGGTCATCCTGACAGTCCCTCACAACAACTATAAACTTTAATATTCAGCAATTTTGTGAATCCTTGATGAGAGAATGTAACATAGAGATGAATAAGACAGATATGCAGTGATTAAGAGTGCATGACCCCTCATTTGAGAAAGAACTTCTGATAATTTTAATTCACATTAGAAGTGTCCATTACAAAAATCCACGATATGAGAAATATTAGCAATATTGTACTTATTCATCAAAGTAACATTCTAATTATAAGAAATAACATTTTTTACTTTTCAGATCTTCAAAAAAAATTTTTTTAAATTTAATTTTGATTCATTGAACACAAATGAAGTACAGCTATTGTTTCTCTGGTTGTACACAAAGTAGAGTCACACCATCTGTGAATTCATACATGTACACAGGGCAATGATGTCTGTCACACATTCTGTTATTATTACCCCCCCCACCCTGACCCCTCCCCTCCCGTCCCTCTATGCTATCTATCCTTCCTCCATTCTTGCCACCCTTCCACCCCACATTGTGCATCATCATTCACTTATCAGAGAGACCATTTGGCCTTTGGATTTTTGGGATTGGCTAATCTCACTTAACATAACAGCCTCCAACATCATCCATTTACCTGCAAATGCCATAATTTTATTCTTCTTTATGGCTGAGTAATATTCCATTGTGTATATATACCACAGTTTCTTTATCCATTCATCTATTGAAGGGCATCTAGGTTGGTTCCACAATCTAGCTATTGTGAATTGGGCAGCTATGAACATAGATGTGGCTGCATCACTGTAGTAATCTGATTTTAAGTCCTTTGGGTATAGGCCAAGGAGTGGGATAGCTGGGTCAAATGGTGGATGCATTCCAAGTTTTCTAAGGAATCTCCACACTGCTTTCCAGAGTGGCTGCTCAAACTATCCTTATCTGCTGACGAAATGATTCTCTATTTAGAAAAGCCTAAAAATTCCACCAGAAAACTTCTGGAACTCATAAATTAATTCAGTAGAGTAGCAGGATATAAAATTAATGCTCATAAATCTAATGCATTTTTATTCGTAAGTGATGCATCCTCTGAGACAGAAAGTAGGAAAACTATACCATTCACAATAGCCTCTAGAAAAATAAAATACTTGGAAATCAATCTAACAAAAGAGGTAAAAGACCTCTACAATGAGAACTACAGAACACTAAAGAAAGAAATTAAAGAAAGTCTGAGAAGATAGCAAGATCTCCCATGTTCTTAGATAGGCAGAATTAATATAGTCAAAATGGCCATACTACCAAAAGCGCTATACAAATTCAATGCAATTCCAATTAAAATCCCAATGACGGATCTCATAGAATTAGAGCAAGCAATCATGAAATTCATTTGGAGGAATAAGAGACCCAGAATAGCTAAAACAATTCTTAGCAAGAAGAGTGAAGCAAAAAAAATTTTTAACAAAGCAAATGCAAGAAAATCAACTCATAACCACCTGAATTCTCTTAAATATTTTCTAAGCAGCACAATTAATACCTGCTTTAACTCATGTACATCTCTAAACAGGTCTCTCAGTAAATATTAGCCAAGAAAGTATAATTTCTTATACATTCTAGCTCTTAATAGATGCTACGGTATTTCTAACTCATTTAAAATCATTCTTTTAAAATACAATCTTGATCATCTGTCCTCTGGATTTCCTGGACTATCCTGTCCCCACAGAAGACTATTATGTTATGATGTTTTATTTTGTGAAGCTATATAAAAATCTTAAGACACACTGGACCTCTTGCATTAGGTCCTCTTAGTCTCTTTAGGGGAATATATAGATTCCATATCCTGTAGACTAAAAAGCAAAACTTCTGTTCTGAAAGAGAGAGAGAGAGAGAGAGAGAGCAAATGTCATCTGAAAGAGAGAGAGAGAGAGCGCGAGCGTGAACGAGCGCGAATCTCAGTCACAAACACATTTGAAACTAATTAAAAAATAAAGTCAGGGCTGGGGTTGTGGCTCAGTGGTAGGGTGCTTGCCTAGCATACATGAGGCACTGGGTTTGATTCCCAGCACCACATAAAAAACTAAATAAACAAAGGCATTGTAGCCATCTACAACTAAAAAAATTTGTTTTTTAAAGTCAGCCATAAAAATAGTGATGAAAGGAAACCTACCCTGATAGGGTTACAGTGATCCAGAAGAAAAAGCACTTACAAAATATCTGTTAAGTATTTCAAAATAAATATAATATAAATAAGCAGGTATAAGTAGCCTACTTGAGCTGGTTCATTTATAGATTTTTTTGTCAACTTGGCATTGTTTCTAAAATTTTATGCTACAGGTATAGTTTGCTTTAGTAGAAAACCTATAATTTATAGAAAAACAAATTACAAATATTACCCAATAGAACACCTGTTAGGGACTAAACTGTGCACCCCCAAAACTCATACGCTGAAATCTTTACCCACAATGTGACTGTATTTGGGAATGGGGCCTGTAATGGTTTGAATGTGAGGAGGTATCCCTGAAAAGCTCCTGTGTTAATACAGGAAAGTCAGAGGTAGTAACTGCATTGTGAGAACTGTAACCTAATCATTCCATCTTTTTAAATGACTGGGTAGTAACTGAAGGCAGGTGGGGCATGGATATAGAAGGTGGGTCAATGGGGGCATGCCCTGGAAGGGTGCATCTCTCTTGTGGCCCCTGCCCTCTGCTTCCTAGTTACCAGCAGGTAAGCAGCTTTCCTCTGCACACCTTCACCTGTAATGTGCTGCCTCATTTTCAGTTCATCTATGGACTAAGAAACAGTGAGACCCAAATAAACTTTTCCTCCTCTAAGTTGTTCTTGTCCAGCATTTTGATTACAGTGGCACAAAAATAACTAAAATTGGGCCTTTAAGGACATAATTAAAGTTACACGATGTCATATGGCTGGGGCCCTTAATTAGATAGGACTGGTGTCCTTGCCATAAGAAGGGGAAGACACACCAGGGCTTATTCTGTGTGTGAGTCTGCTCATGAGTACACAGAGAAGGCCATTTGAGGATACAGTGAAAAGGTGCTGTCCAAAAGCTAAGGAGAGTTCTCTCCAGAAACCACGCTGATCTTGGACTCCTGCCTCTAGAACTGTGAAAAAATATATTTCCATGTTAAACTACCTATTCTGTGGTATTTTGTTACAGCAGCCCTAGTCAACTAATATAATACTATATATGACAAATATTTGCTAGTGAAAAAATAAAGAATATAAATATATATACAGAAATACATAATTAAATTTAAATAATAAACATACTATTGGATATTTATAAAAATTCAATTTATATGACACAGTTTTATATCATCTATTGCACAAAGTAAAACACACTTGGTACTTCAAAGTATATCCAAATTAACTCCAGGATACAAAGTGATAAATAAGAAATAGAAATTAAAGATAAATGTAAAATGGTCTATTCTAACCCTGTTTCTGATGCTTAGACATCTGAAGTCTTGCTAACTGAAGAAAATGTCCCTTCCAGGGCTAGTCAAATCCTACAGATAAGTATGACTATAAGCTATGATAGTGCCTTTCATATGCAAACTAATCAATCCAGAGTTCACACTCCACCACCTCCTCTACAATGAACACTTAAGACCACTACACTTCACCCCAGGGCCAGGTAGCAGACAACTATGGACAAGCTCTATGTCTAAAACACACTGAAATTATTCAATTAGCTAATCTTAAACTTGCTTACTCCAGTTTGACTGTTCCTTCCCAGAGAAACCACAACAAAGAAAGGCCTTGCCCACATTTATTCCTGTTCCCTCTGTCTTCTGATAAACTCTGGTACTTCCCCACATGGCCCCCATATCATGGGATGCCCCTTCCTCTTGGAAACTGTAACAAAATATGTTTTCGATAGCTGTCTTGATCTGCTGGCATTGCAACACTCCAATAACATTTCTCTGAATTGCCCATTTAATAAAATGCATAGACATTTAAAAAGTACCTTAAGAAATCACTGAAAAAAAATACTGAAGGATAACATCTCATGTACTTACTTTCTTGAAGGTTGAGTGGAGGATTAATGAGATTATCTAAAGTTCTAGGTCCATGTTCAGACTGTGGTGCTGAAAATCCAGGGATTAAGCATGAAAACATCCAGAGCTGTTCTTTGCTACAGTTATTCTGAAGAGCTTGCAACCATAATAAGAAAAGACGAACACCTTCCCTCCTAATCTAAAATGAAAAACAGTATTTTTATTTTAATATAAATACTTTGTTCTTTAGAATATAGCTCTCCAGGTGATTACAGAATGACATTTTACAAAAGAGAGAGAAAGAGAGGGGGCAGTAGATATATTTTATACCCACGGCATCTACTGAACTCTCATTATTTTAAATCAAAATTCATGGATTTTTAGTGAGTAAAGAATGAACTTGGTCTCTATTTAAAACTATTATATAATTTTTATTTCATAATTTCCATTTGTGAAAAAAGTCAGAAAACCATTTCCTCCTACTTTTCTCCTTCCCTTCTGCCTATCACCACTATTCTAATCCAAGAAGTACAAAGAAACAGGGCAATGAGTGTTCCTTGCTATGAGTCTGATAAAAGAGGAATAGCAACAAGAATCTCAATGCAGTGCTAACTCAATGTTCCTCTCCCTAAAAAGTTCTGAAATTATTAAAATTATTAAATTTGTTAACATTATAAAATAAAAATTATTTAAAAGCTCTCTGAAATTATCTCACTTATTATTTGCTTCTAAGCTACAAATCAGGAACTGTGGCCTACTACTGTATCTAAGCACCTAAAACAATATTCATACAAAGAAGACAATAAATATTTGAATCAGTGAATGAACACTCTACTCTCCCAGCAAGGAAACAAGAAGAAAGGAAAATTAAATCTCTCTCAAGTAAAAAACAAAGTTCTTCACTAATCTAACCACACAAGTAGATTTGGATTATACTGCCAGAGCTTTGTTAATAGCCACTGTCAAAGTCATTCAACTGCTGCCATGAGGCTAAATTTCATGGTTCAGTCACATAACAGGAGCAACATTTAAGAAGGCTTATTTCTTTGTACTGTTGTACCCAAGCCTTGATTTCAAAAGTATATTTTATAACATGTGGCTTTACCTAACTTACAGCAAGATGCTTTTGGAATGGGGAGCTTCCCTTATCATACCACACTCAGTTAATGAAAAAGAAATGAAACCAACATGTGTGTGTGTATGTGTGCATATGTATGTATGATGTTTGTGTGTGTATACACACACACACACACAAAAAAACAAACGTATATTTATGTATATATTCTCATCAGCTAAAAATGGTTATGGTAAGATTAAGAATAATTTGTTGAATGACTAAATAATTTTCTGATGAACAAATCAATGCAGATGCAAAACACAATAGTTTCTCAATGCCCTCGTCAAGCTAATATTTCTTTTCACATAGAACACTAAAATATGTAGCTATATTTTAAATTAATTCAATTCAAGTAAGACACCTCAACAATCTTCAGAAAAAGCTGAGGTAGGAAAAATAGAATGGGTGACATGTATGCTTTATTCAGTTTTTTAAAATTCATAGAATATAAATATAATTCTATTATACCTTTAAGGAATTTCCTGTGTGAAGCAGCTTCTTTAAAATCAATCCTGGAAAAAAGCAAACATGATTTTAAATATTCATGTCTCCTTATCTATTTCTAAATGTCAGAGTTCTCGGTCAGACTTGAAAAAACTTTTAAACAAGTCTTTGGCAACCTCCAAATTTTTCTTGGTGACTTTGATATCCCTCTGGCCAAAACTGAGATCAGAGGGGCATACAAAAAAAAAAAAAATCACCGTTCCAACACATGGTTTATTACAATTAAACATCATTTATTTTATTGAAAAAAACCAAGGCCCAATATTGTGTTTAAAACAACAATCTGTTACATATCTTAGACTATGAATGAAATTAAATACTTCATCGAAATCCACCACAGAAAATTTTCATTTAATTAATCAAATAGAAATCCAAAAGTCTAATATTTCCCTACAAATATTTCCATTACACCAATTTTCTTAAGTTTCAAAAGTCTTTAATATTCCTATTTCTTTTAAATTAACAGATGTTCGAATATTTGATAATCTGATGAGTGTTAAATATCAACGTTTTCATTTGATGTTTGCTAGGGACCACGGAACATCTTTTTATATGGCCACTAAGTTTCTCAACATCCTAGTCAAACTGCAAATTGAAAACACAGTAAAATACTGAAAATAACATTAACAAACATCCAAAAGACCACCATTAAGTTTGAACAAATATAAACATAACTCCACATTTATTACAATTTATAATTTCATTTATTTTCATTATGTTTAATGTTTTACTGAACCATGTAGGTATCAGTAAAACCTAATTATTTTCTTCCTTTCTTCCCCAGAGGAAACTATTACATAGAATTTAGTATTATTTTTAAAAATGTTTGTATTATTTATAAATTCATTAAAAATTTAGATTGGTTTAAGACCTTATATAAATGGTAACATACAAAAAAAAAGTCATTTATAAGTTGATTTTCATACCTAACATTAGCTTCTGAAATTTTTCTATACTGATCTGCGTAGCTCTAGTTAATTTATTTTTAACTGCTGTATACTTTTCCATTACACAAACATACCACAATTTCACAATTTATCTTCTTTATATTGGGACATTTGGCTTGTTTTCAAAATTTTCATACTACCAAGAATACAATAATAAATGTTATGTGCATGATGCCCTGTATACATGTGACTTTCCCCAGCATGTATGTATATATATATACACACACACATATATACACACATGTATATATATACATATATATACACATGTATATATACACATGTATATACACATGTATATATATGTGAATATACATGTATATATGCATATATGAAATATACATATGAATGTGTATATATGTGTGTGTATATATATATGAATGAAATTATTCACTTTCAACTTTCCCAAATATTAGAAAATTATCTCTGAAGTAGTTGTGACAATTAACAATACTACTGGCAGTATGTGAGAATGCTCTGATTATGTCACATTGTTGTAAGACACACTGACAGATGTTCTAATATTTAATAATCTGTGAAGTATTAAATATCCTAATGTTTTCATTTGATGTTTCCTAAAAATATTAAACATCTTCTTACTTGGTCAATCAAATTTTTGCAAACTGCCTGTGTATTATACATTTTTTTCAATTGGGTTAACCTTTTTTTTTTTTTTAAACTAGGGATTGAACCCAGGGGGACTTTACTACTGAGCAATATCCCCAGTCCTTTTTATTTTTGACACAGGGTCTCACTAAATTGTCCAGGTTAGCTTTAAACTTGTGATCCTCCTACTTCAGCCTCCCAAGTCACTGGGACTACAGGCATGCACTGAACACCAGTTCTATGATTTGGAAATATCTTCTCCCAAGCAACAGAGTCATGTTTTTATTGAAGGGTGTAATTTTCTAATGTATAAAAAGTTTTCAAAATTGTAACATAGTCAATTCATCAATGTTTTCCTTTTGGTACTAGGGATTAAACCCAGAGGCACTCTACCATTGAACTACATCCCCAGTCCTTTCATTTCATTTATTTATTTACTTATTTATTTAATCATTTGTTTGTTTTGACAGGGTCTCACTAAATTGTCCAAGCTGGTCTTAAATTTGTGATTCTCCTGCTTCAGTCTCCTGAGTAGCTGGGATTACAGGTATACAGCACTAAACCCAGCTCAACGTTTTTCTTTCCACGTGCACTTTGTATGTCTAAGACATCCTTCCCTATTTTAGGGTTAAGATAAACCAAATATTTTCTTTGAAAAGTTTTAAAATGTGATGGGATGTAGCTCAATGGTAGAGTGCTTACTAAGCATGCATAAGACCCTGGGTTTGATCCCCAACTCAGCAATAAAAAATTTTAAAGTACTGCTTTTCCTGGGATGCAGTGGTGTATTCCTATAACCTTAGCTACTCGAGAAGCAAAGGCAGAAGGATTACAAGTTCAAGAATAGCCTGGACAATTTAATGAGACCCTGTCTCAAAGTAAAAAATTAAAAAAGGATTAAGGATTTAGCTCAATAGGAGAGTGTCTCAGGTTCAATCTCTAGTACTACAAAACATAAAAAAAATAAAGTGTTGCTTTTCACATTTTAGTCCTGAAATCCATCAGAAATTTATTTCTGTGTGGAAGGAACAGAATTCCACGCCCCCCCCCCAATGGATAGTACTCTTTCAGAGTTTATAATGTTAAAATAAAATGAAATGTCATCTCAATCATATTTCAAATGTCCATAAATAAGTCAAGGTCTTTGAATGACTTCAATGTTCTTTTTCATTAATCTACTATACTTGTGCATCCCTGCACCACTGACAGTGTTATTACTATAAATTTACATCTTGTTAATAGGTTTGGAAATACCCAGCAATACCATCCTCCTTCTCCATTTTTTTTTTTTTATTCTTCCAAACTGCTTTGTCCTTGATTTCCCATTTAAATTTTAAAATAAATTTATCAGGTCACATTTATAAATCCCTACAAAAATTTTAAGTGAGAATTGTTATCTTTATACTACCAAGTCATTTACTCATGAATATCATAAAAGATTCCATTTATTCAAGTCTTTTCTTATTCTTCAATATTCATACCACTGCCATAAATTACTCAAATTTCTCAAGTGAAGAATAACTATATTCTAGGCTACAATATGCCTCAATAACTTCAAAAAGGTTCAACTCATCCAAACTGTATCTTCTGACTAGAAAGGAATGTAGTTAAAAATCATGAAAGAAATTTGTGGAAACATCAAATATTTGAAAATTTAAATAATAAAAACATTCTTAACTAAGTAAGGCAGAAGAAACCAAAAGTGACATTTAAAAATATTTTAAACTGAATACAGTGGCACACATATGTAATCCCAGTGGCTCAGGAAGCTGAGGCAGGAGGATTGCAAGTTCAAAGCCAGCCTCAGCAGAAGTCAGGGGCTAAGCAACTTGGTGATATCTTGTCTCTAAATAAAATACAAAATAGGGCTGGAGATGTGGCTCAGTGGTCGAGTGCCCCTGAGTTCCTTCCCCTGTAGCCCCCCCAAAAATTTTTCAAACTGAGTAAAAATGAAAGTATAGGAAATTATGAGAACGGAGCTAAAGTGAAGCTTTCAGGGAAATTTATAGTTTTCAATGCCTATATACGAAAAAAGAGATAGGCAATTAATATCATATGCTCACATCTTTACAAACTAGAAATAAATTAGCAAATTAAAACCAAAGCAAGCAGGATTTTTTGTACAAAAGATTAGAAAAGAAATCAATGAAACAGAAAACAGAAAAAGTACAGAGAAAAATAAATCCAAAATTTAGTTCCAAAGACCAACAAAATGATCAATTTTAGCTAGACTGACTAATAAAATAAGAAAGAAGACACAAATTACCAAAATCAGGAAAGAAAGTGGGGGCAGAGGGGACATCACTACTGACCCTTAAAGGATTTAAAAGAGTTATTATAAGAGAATAACTTGAATAGCTTTATACCAACAACTTAGACAATTCAAATGAAATGGACAAATTCCTAGAAAGACACAAATTATCAAAACTGACTAAAAAATACATAAAATCTAAATAAACCTATAACAAGTAAAAAAGTTGAAATGATAATTACAATTCTTCAAAAAGAAAAATCCAGGTCCAAATGGCTTCCCCTTTTTTTTTTTTTCCCCCCCAGGGCCTTAAGCTTGCAAGGCAGGCATTCTACCAACTGAGCTATATTCCCAGCCCTGGCTTCACTTTTTAATTCAATATTTAATAAAGAAAAATATTATCACTCATTCACAAACTCTTTAAGAAAACTGAAGAGATGGGCTGGGGTTGTGGCTCAGTGGTAGAGTGCCTGTCTAGTATATGTGAGGCACTAGGTTCGATTCTCAGCCCCACATATAAATAATGAATTAAATAATAGCTGGGAATGATGGTACAACTCCTATAATCCCAGCAACTTGGGTGGCTGAGGCAGGAAGATCACAAGTTCGAAGCCAGTCTTAGCAATTTATCCAGGCCCCAAGCAATTAGTGAGTCCCTGCTCTAAATAAAATATAAGGGGATGTTGCTCAGTGGTTAAGTGCCCCTGGGTTCAATCCCCGGTACAAAAAAAAAAAGAAAAAGAAAAGAAAACTACATAGCAATATCCCTCATAAACATAGAGGCAAAAAGCTTTAAAAGATTATTAGCAAAGTGAATTTAGCAACATATAAAAAGTACTAAAGTGGTAACCAAATGAGATGCAAGATCAATTTAACAGCGATATGTATAATATTAATACAATAAATGACAAAATCACCAATGACATGACAATGATCATACCAACAGATGCAGAAAAAAAACGCCTAACAAACTGCACTGCCCATTCATGATTAAAAACTCAATAAACTGGGCTAAGAGCAGTGACACGCACCTGTAATCCCAACTACTCGGAGGCTAAGGCAAGAGTATTGTGAGTTCAAAGCCAGCCTCATCATTAGTGAGGCCCTACGCAATTCAGTGACCCCGTTTCAAAATAAAAAATAAAAAAGGGCTGGAGATGTGACTCAGTGGTTAGGCACCCCTGGGTTCAATTCCCAGTAGCAAACAAAAAACCTCAATAAACAGAGTAGAAGATAACTTCCTCAACATGACAAAGGACATCTACAAAAAACTCTAGTTAACATGTTGTGTAATGGTAAAAGACTGTTTTCTCTCTAAAACATGGAATAATGCATGGATTATTAGACTTTTTTTTGGTACCGGGGATTGAACCCAGGGGCACTAAACCACTGAGCTACATCCCCAGCCTTCTTTTGTATTTTTTTGGAGACAGGGTGTCACTGAGTTGCTTAGGGCCTTGCTAAGTTGCTGAGGCTGGCTTTGATCCTCCTGCCTCAGCCTCCTGAGCCACTGGGATTACAGGTGTGCACCACCACACCAAGCTTGGATGACCACTCTTGCTGCTTTTATTCAGCACTATACGGAGGTACAATAAACAAAAAAGAAAGAAAAATTATAGGCATCAAATTAGAAGTAAAAATTATTTGTCTTAATTCACAGGTAATACTGCAAAACTCCAAATCCAAAGGAATCCACAATAAAAAAACAAAGAGAACTAGCAAACAAATGTCTATTAATTGGTTGAAAAGAAAAACAACATGGTACGTCCACATGATAGAATACTATGCAGCAATAAAAAGGAATACTTGTATATGTTATAATATGGATAAGCCAAAAAGAAATTATGCTAAGGGAAAGAAGCCACATACAAATGACAAAATATTGGATAATGTCACTTAAACGAAACATCGAAAATAAGACAAGTTTATCTAGGACAGAAAACAGACCAGAGGCAGGAACAGCAACTGACTACAAATGGGCTTGAAGGACATAAGGGGGTGACAGAAATTTTCTAAAACTCAACTGTAATGACTATAATATATTTACAAAAAATAATTGAATTGTTTACTTAAATGAATAAATCTTATCTATGTAAATTATATGTCAACAAAACTACTTATTAAAAATCAGCTAGAGATCTGGGGATATGGTTTAATGGTTAAAGCACTCGCCTAGCATGTGTGATGCCCTGGGTTCAATCCCCAGCTCTGCAAAAAGAAAACAAACACTTCAAATGAAGTTACTGATTTATTTTCCTTTATACACAAGAGAAAAAAGCAGGCAAACAGCTGTAGAATTCTTCTGAGTAATAAAGAAAAATAACGATTTATGAATTTTTCAAGTTACAGACATTTGTTGAACTACTATTAATCATGATACCTACGTAGCCTAAAAGGTCCTTTAGAGATTAAAGGCTACATTACTCAGGAAATATAATAAATTTTGAAGTTCAGATGTCTCAAAAAAGCTTCTTTATAGACAACCTTCAAGGATTTTTTATGATTATCAATTATAAAATGGGATTTCACTATTCTATTGAACAACTTACGTGCTTATTAGCAATTCATTTCATTTTTGGTATAATGTCTATTCAACTCTGGGCCACACATACATTAGGCAAGTGCTCTACCACTGAGTTAAAATCCCAACCGGTGCCTCAAAATTTATCTAACAAATGTATTCTAAAAGGCTTTATTATTTAAGATTTTGTCTTTTTTTTTAGCCAGGGCAACAAGTCCCAGCTGTCTGTCTAGAGTCCTTTGTTACTGGAACTGCTAATTGGGGTAGCCTACTGATGCAAAGTCTCAGAAAAGATTTCATTTGGTAGAACTCAGATTACTACAGTGATGCAGCCACATCAATGTTCATTGCTGCTCAATTCACAATAGCTAGATTATGGAATCAACCTAGATGCCCTTCAGTAGATGAATGGATAAAGAAACTGTGGTATATATACACAATGGAATATTACTCAGCCATAAAGAAGAATAAAATTATGGCATTTGTAGGCAAATGGATGATGTTGGAGACTGTTATGCTAAGTGAGATCAGCCAATCCCAAAAATCCAAAGGCCGAATGGTCTCTCTGATAAATGAATGATGATGCATAATGTGGGGGGGAAGGGTGACAAGAATGGAGGAAGGATAGATAGCATAGAGGGAAGGGAGGGGTGGGGGCAGGGTGGGGGTAAAAATAATAACAGAATGTGTGACAGATACCATTGCCCTGTGTACATGCATGAACGCACAGATGGTGTGACTCTACTTTGTGTACAACCAGTGAAACAATAGCTGTACTCCATTTGTGATCAATGAATCAATAATAAAAAAAAAAAAGAAATGTAGGACCTTTTCTGTGACTCTTCTTTTAAAGAGAAACAAATTTTTATAAATGATTATAAAGACTACAACATTCTTCTTCAACAATATAAAATTAGTGGCTATATTTTCTCCATGAGAGATGGGGCATAAGAATTCCCAGCAATCAAGCTTAACATCACCAAACATCGAATTTTAAAGCCAAATGCTTACCTGCAGACTCTTGTTTTTGTTTTGTTTCTTAATTTGAAGGGGAAAAACTAAGTTTTATAATGAGAACTTAAGAGCCATGTGGAGATACTGTGATTGTTGCAGAACCAGACTCCAAGCCAGAAAGCATTTTGGCTTAATTCCTGATAACAGTCTGTGACCTCCTGGCCTACTTGGTATTTGACAATAAACCACAGCAGGATTTTTGTTGTTTCTTTTTCTTTTCTGCTTCAGTTCAGGAGCCAGGAAGCTCTATTTTGGCCCTTTAAGCTTAACTCCAGTTCCCTCACCTTTTCTTATTTATACGCTTTTTTCCCCTAGTGGTGCAAACTCCCAAGTTCATATCACTTGTTTTCAAATCTGGAACATATAGCTTTTCTTCTTCTAGGCACTCTACATTTCTCTTCCATTCTGATTCATGGAAATACTTGTCTTGATGCTGAGTCTGCTTTTATTTTTTATCCTGTTATCACTGCAATGTATTCAGAGTAAAGGAAGAGAGTGATTCAAAAACTTACTATGCCCATTTTGATGGAAAATCACAAACAAACAAATTAACATGGGAAGGGTGCTAGGAATTAAAGAAATGCATGCAAAGCATACTTTTAACTACTAAGCTACATCCCCAGCCCCTCACCTATCTTTTTTATCTTATATTACTAGTCAACTTATTCCTGTATCTTTTATTTTATTTTCAATCAAGCATAAAGCATAAATTCATTTCAAATAACTACCAAACCATTAAAAATTTTTCATATATTATAATTTATTTCAAATGCAAAATATATACTTACCAATACTATGAAACTGCCATCGCTGATGAATTCTTTCTGGAAGAAGTTGTAAAATTTTCTGAAAATCAATATGAACAAAACAAAGAAAAGAACAAAAAACAAGTAATGAGTCCACATTCTGTGAAAAGTGAAACACTGAAGGGCTTATTAAACCTTTAAGAGTTTCTTAAGTAAATGTATTACAAATAGAAAATAGCTCTGAACTAATCTGATGGTGCTGGCATTCTTCAGCACTAACATCTTGATCAATATTTAAAAACCCCTATAAACAACAAGCAATACTAACAAAGTTTTAGAACAGGAAATTACTGAAATTTATCTTTTATAATGTTACAGAAAGTAAGTGTATTTCTCCATAATGATTAAATACTAATTCTAATATATTTCAAAATGCTAATTTACTGTTCCTAGAATTTCTGCATTGTGCATAACTAATGAGTTTTTAATTCTTAAAGACATTAGTATTTGCAGTATTTTTTTCTTTCTTCAAGTGTTTTTCCTCCCATTTTGATAAACCTAGCATGGTAATATTTTGCTTTCATGAAATATATTTGGACTGAGTGGGGGTGTAGCTTAGGGGGTAAAGTACATGCTTAGTGTGCTTGAGGCCATGAGTTCAATCCCTAGCACTGCAAAAAGAAACAAAAAAAGACAAAGGAGGTAGGAAGAAAGAAAAGCAATTCTTTGTATTGAAATTCATGTGAACACAGGTTCTTAATGTCTTGATGAATGTAAGTATGAAAATAAAAATTTAAAATTTCATAGCTAACACATGTAGCATGTAATATATACAGTATAGTATAGTATATAACAGGATACTTTTTACATATAATACTGTCAATATTTTATCTCATTTCTTTTACTGTGTATTATTTATTTCTTTTAGTATATATTACCAATAGCTATCTTACTATGAACTATACTCTCAGTAATCATCTACTTGCTAAATAACATTTGTTTTGTTATTATTGCTGTTCTTATTACTACTATTATTTAGCAACACCACTGCTGCAATGCTCCTAAGGACCAAATATTAAAGTAGACACTTTATTTAATGGTATCTCATTAATCCTTGCAATCATCTCAAGAGAAGGGTTTATTCATCTCACTTAACCAATGAGGAAATGGGTTATGTTGTATGATTTAAGTTAGAAAGCTAGAAAGTCAAAGATCAGATTCCAACCTCAATATGCCTATTTCCCAAACCCGTGTCTTTATATTATTCTGATCAAAGGATGATAGGCATTTTAGTCTATTATGGAATGATGAAGAAATTATAAAATTCTTCACAGATACAAATGCTGGTCTCACATTTTACATATATATATTTTACCTTTGTCCTTCCTATATGTCTTTCACAACTAGCCAACAACTGCACAATTACATTTATTTTGGTATGGAAAGAGATGAAAATATAGCAAAGTTGAAATGACAAGTTTGTAAACTACTCAAAAGCATTCTTAAATTATGACAAATTATACTTCAGATATAGCCCCTTATGTGTTTTTAAGGGGTTAATAAAAGATGAAGGAAATTATATATGCATTTAACTACTGAAAATAAAATTTGAATATAAATCTTGTCCCATATTAACATTATATAATAATGCTTTTTACCCAGAAAGAGGAAATCACCTTATGATTTTTTCTATCATTTGTTTCTAAATACAAAGGCATTATAAGAAAACAACAATAACAACAACAACAAAACACTAGGACAAAGGTTTTTACCCTTTTTTAAAAGATGAAAACAATAGGAATGGGGATATATGTAGCCCAGTTAAAGAACACTAGATGCTTAGCATGCATGAGGCCCTGGGTTCAATCTCTATCTAGCACAAACAAAAACAAAGAAGGGGAAAAAACACCTGATCTCACATCTTTTTTTCCATAAAATTTTGTGTCTTTAAAAATATACACTTCTAAAAAAAAATAAAATATTATATATTTCTATTACAGAAATATATATATAGTGTATTCTATTGCAATAGAAATATACATATATATATTCTTCTGTAATAGAAATACATATATATTTCTATATGCAATAGAAATATATATGTATTTCTATTACAAATGATCAATGTATATTATATGTAGAAAAATGTAATATTTTTAATAGAAGGAATGCTCTGAAAGGGCTTCTATTAATTCATCAATCATAGTTCCTAATGAACATGGGGTAAGCGTGAACATTCAAAGAATCCTTTCTAAGAATTATTACCTTGTTTTCTTTACAGATACTTTTATTCTTTCTCAAAACCTCAACGTTAATACTTGCCTTATAAATGATTCATGTGAACACTTGGAGAGGTTTAAGTTAAATTCTTCAGCGTTCAATGACTAATGAAAATTAATTACAAAATATCAGTTGCTGTTGTCTGACTAATGAAAATTAATTACAAAATATCAGTTGCTGTTGTCTGAAACTCTTAAAATCAATTTTCTTTCTTTTTCTTTTTTTGAACGGTGACTAAATCAACAGCTTAGTTGCTAAGAGATTGATCAGGTTGTTCAAATTCTTCTAAACCATATCAAAATACTCAAAATATGAAACAGTAAATTATCTTTAATTGGCAACAAATGAAATAGTTTAAATTTTATTTATTTATTTATTTAGTTATTTATTTATTTATTTTTTTTTTTTTTTTATTTTTTTTGTGGTGCTGGGGATGGAACCCAGGGCCTTGTGCATGAGAGGCAAGCACTCTACCCACTGAGCTATATCCCCAGCCCAAATTTATTTATTTTTTAAAAAAATTTATAGACAGGGTGTTGCTATGTTGTTTGGCCTCAAACTTCTGGGTTCAAGTAATCCCAAGAAGCTGGGAATTAGGTGCACCCCACCACACACATCTAGAAACTGATTTTTAAATTCTTTTCTATGGCTTTCAAGTCACAAAATCTAGTCCTGATTTTCTATAGGTCTCTAAATTCTTAGTAAAGATCACAATACTCCCATGACTATTTACTTTGAAAGAGAGAATATAGAACAAGGAGTTATTTTAAGGGGGATGAGAGGCCTTCATTTTATGTGTATACTAAAAATGGAAAACACATTTTAGCAGAGCATCAAATTTTGTTCTGTTTATCTCTAAGCTATGTTTCCTTCTGACTGTTTATAAATGCTTCTCCCACTCCAAGTCAAAGTAAGGTAAAATAACAACTTTAAACTATTTTGAACAAATTTGCAATGAAAAGTCATTAAAGCATAAATTATAAATCCTCTCGATATATAATAGTTATGGTTCTGAAGTTTAGGAAAAAAATGCTTGTATAAACCTTACACAAATTAAAATTTTCACTGTTTGCAAACAAACTGAATATCATGCTAATTTTGTGGTATCAAGTACATAAAAAACAATTATCTGTACCTACAGAACTTAAAAATAACAGAAATCAGGCATATTTATGGGTTAAAAATTATTAGTTCTTCAAAAGGCTGGCAGATTCACAGTGGTTCATTATATACTTAATAATTTCAGTGTATTTCTTTATATGTTCCCAGAATTATTTTTTTAATTAAAGTTAGATTCACAGGTACTTACCTCAAAAATAAAAAGTATAGCATCCAATTCCTCTCTTTGAGACTTGTGACCTAACGTATTTTATAGAAAAAAATATGTTAAGCATATTATTTTGTACTCATTATTAACAATTACTTTATAAGCTTAAAGTATTTCAAGCACTCAACAGGCATGGTGGTGCACGCCCATAATCCCAGCAGCTTGAGAGGCTGAGGCAGGAAGATAGCCAAGTTCAAAGCTAGCCTCAGCAACTTAGTGAGGCTCTAAGTAATTAAGTGAGACCCTGCCTCAAAATTAAAAAGAAGAAAAAGGGCTGGGGACGTGGTTCAATGGTTAAGCATCCCTGGGTTCAATCCCTGATACCAAAAATAAATAAATAAATAAATATTTCAAGCAATGAAGGGTTTTCTTAGTTATTCTTCAGGAAAATATTTAAAGCATACTCCATTTACTGTGAAGACAACATCCACAAGCATCTCTCTACTTTTGAGTAAATATAGGTTCTAGGGTTAGGGCTGTAGGTCAGAGGTCCTAGGTTCAATTTCCTGCACCCTGCCCCTTAAAAGTAGGTTCCACATATTTATATCTAAAAATAAATCATGATATGTTGTAGATAACTCTAAATGAGCTCTGAAAATGAAAATATAAAAATGATATTCAAATGTGTTTCAGGCAAAACAAAAAAATGGGAAGAGGAAAGATAAACCTGACTATGAGAAAAGTCAGCAAAACTAAGCCTTCATGAAATAAGGGTAGTAATATTAATCCATTAGTTTTCTTTCAAATTTATGTCACTAGACTTATGAAGACAATGTGAGAAGGGTAACAAAAGCATGTCTGATGAAAAAATAATAAAGTAATACTAAAATTGTAAATTCCAAGAGCCTCTTTTTAAGTTATGGTAATTACTGAAAACATCAACATAAGCCATAATACATGTTAACATCTTACCTTTCTGTTTAAGACTAGCTTCAATAGTCACAAAATTTTCAAAGAACACATAGTATATATGTGAAAAATGTTGATCAAAAAATTGTTTAAGATCGATAGACTCTGCATTTTCTGGAAAAAAAAATTAAGAAAGTTTTAGTGATTACTATGTCCATAAAGGTTAAATCACATTCAATAAATATATTCACAGTGCCAAGTTTCTGTGAAAGAAGTGCTCCAAAAATTCTATCCTATTAAATATTTGAGATACATTATTTGTCTATATCTTTGTTTTCACAATTTTAGACTTTACATATTTTAGCTTTAATTTTAAAAACTGATCAAATCATCATAATCTGTTTCTTAAATCAATATCTTCAGTGAAACTTATTCAAAACCATTCACATCTCAAAAAAAGTTTAGAACTATTTTCAATTTCACATAACATTTCTAAATCCTCACCAAAACAGTTTAGAGACTTGTTTCTAAGAATAACTTATGGCATCTGAAATACGTTTATTCAGTGATGGTACCTAACAATAGGTTTTGTAAATAAGCACTTAAGGATTATAAAGCCTAAACACAGCACTGCTCTAAAAAATTGTCAGTATAGTATATAGCACACAAAACATATAACTATATGCACAGTAGAAAAAGGTACTGAAAGTGAAGTGACAAAGTACAACACATGGCAATTCAGAAAGACAAAGCTCAATAAGGCATAAAAGTGAGAAGAGAAGTAAGTCAAGTCTGACAACAGACACAGTAGTGAAGATTTTTAAGAATAGGAAGGACACTGGGCATGAGGCAGTGGGGTTGAACAGAAAGATCACTATGGGCATAAACAAAGATACAGAATGAGGAAAGCATGAAGCTTGAAAGGATGCAGAAAAACTAATTTTGGCTGGAGTTTAGTACATTTTAATAAAAGCAAAATTGAAAAAGAAACTTAGGATTTGTTATAGAATGTCTTGAATGCAAACTAAAGCGATAGACTTTGTTATTCTGAAGATATCTATGAAGGTTTAAGTAGTTATGCATAGAAGATACCAAATTATTATTATTATTATTGCCCCTAGGAAACATAATTGAGTTTACTTTTGTTTGGTTCTACTATTCATTTTTAAGGAAATAAAAACATTGAAGAAAAATGGAGTTTGGAGAACTTGTACTTTATGTACTTCCCTACCATTTGAATTTTACAAAAAGCACATTATTTATCTTAAAACTAAAAAACTGTTAAAAAAAAAAAAAGCAACTGAAAAAAAAGCAAAGATTTTTGAACTTAGAGGTCAGATAAAGATTGACCAATGTGATGGATTGCCTGTGATCCATCCCATCTACTCAGGAGGCTGAGGCAAGCCTGGGCAATATAGGGAGATCCTGTCTCTTAAGAAAAAGAAAGAATAAACTAAATTGTAAATAGACTAAATTGTTAACTAAAATTTAAAATCAGTTAATTTCTTGGAGTGCTTTATGCTTCAATGGTAGATAAAAATGAAGTAAAATAGGACTAGGAATGAAGTTCAGTGAGGGGGCACTTGCCTAGTATGTGCAAGGCCCTGGATTCAATCACCAGCACTATGATAATAATAATAATAACAACAACAACAACAACAACAACAACAAAAATAACAACAGGAACAACAATCACAATAATAGTAGTAATAGTAGTAAAGAAAAATCATTACAAAATATAGATAGTACTTAAAACACTTTTATATATTGTATCCTGTGAATATTCATAAATCTTTCACAACATCTCATTTATGGAATTTTCCCTAGACTTCCTCTTTTGCTTTGCCAGTCCAAATCAAAGGGATAGATGCTTCTCTTCTCTATTCCCTTGGATTCTCTACATTTCACTCCTATAGAAATAACAATGTTTCAAGCAATAGTGTTGAACAATCTATAATCAAATGTGATTTACTATGAATAATGAAAATTATTTTAACTTTATTGAATTCATACTGTAACATGGAAATATTTACCTTGAAAAAGACTATATTACCTACTATAAGCAAAACAGCACTACACATCATCTTGATTAGAATTAGAAGCCAGATCCTTTTCTGACTGTTCCACAGTTACTACCTTAAAACTTTTCATAGAACTAAAAAAGTAATGCTTCCTAAACACTAGACACTTGCCTAAGTGCTTCACAGAAATTAATTTCTATAGTCCTCATAGCAATACTATGAAATGAGTACATTATCCCTATTTTATAGGGGAGGAAATAGGCACAGAGAATTTAAGCAACTTAACTAGTATGAAGCAAAGTCAGGATTTAAGTACCAGGCACCCTGGAGCTGGCATTCCTATTCTTAACTTTAATGCTATTTGGTCTCCAATGTAACATAAGAAAAGACCACTGGTAATTTACCTGTTATCTGCCAGTACAAATAACAGTCATCAAAACTAGTTTAATATATTTTATAGAGCCGGGCATGGTGGCGCACGCCTGTAATCCAAGCAACTTGGGAGGCTGAGTCAGGAGGATCACGAGTTCAAAGCCAGTCTCAGCAACTTAATGAGGCCCTAAGCAACTCAGTGAGACCCTGTCTCTAAATAAAATACAAAATAGGGCTGGGGATGTGGCTCAGTGGCCGAGTGTCCCTGAGTTCAATTCCCGGTTCAAAAAAAAAAAAAAAATATAAATATATATATATATATATATTTTATAGAATATCAAAACAAAAACACATAAATTAGATACACAATAAAAATATTCTATTTTCTTCCTCAGAGTAATTTAATAAACTATAAAATTAGAATGAAATAGGCTGCTAGAATTACATCTAGATTTCCTGCGATTAATGCTTAAAACACAATTAATGTCCTAGAACAAAGAAGAAAATGAGAACAATAACAAACTCAAACGAAAATTCAAAACAAAACAAAAGCAAACATGAGTCAACCCAAGATTTTTCGAAGTGACATATCAGAAGCCAAGCTATTCTCTTAACTTCCTTTCCATGTGGCATATTAACAAAGCCTGGAAACTACATATTTGCTAGCGCTAATATAAAAATAGCAGATCAAAATTAGGCTAATTTATTTTCTACCCTACATTTATTTGTAAAGAATTCATTACCAAGTAAAAATTCTTAAGATATCTTTGAGCAGGTGTGGTGTAGCATGGCTGTAATCCTGACTTGGAAGAGGCTGAGGCAGGAGGATATCAAGTTCCGGGCCAACCTGAGCCAACACAATGAGACCCTCAGCAACTCAGTGAGACTCTATTTCAAAACTTAAAAAAACAAAGAGGACTGGGGATGTGGCTCTGTGGTAAAGTACCCATGAGTACTTTCTCTAGCACTCAAAAGAAAAACAGGTTTTTTTTTTTGTTCGCCTATTCACAAAATGTATGTGATGGGAGAAGAAAATAGACAAGGTGGACAAAATATACAAGAGTTTCACTTTTTTAATAGCAATTCCTTCCAAAACAATAATAGAAGGAAAATAGAAAAAGAAGGAAATACAAAAAGAGATTATGGAAATTTTAAACTCTAATACCAAGTTCCATTCTTTCTCCAAACACCCCTTTAACACATTGTTTCTCCTGCTTCTACTACGTTTCCTCAGTGAATTCTAATTATATCATATGACCTATTATTACTCTCCTACAGATGCTGCATAGTGTGTAGCAGCGGAAAGAATTCCTTGACTTCTTTTATACCCCTTCAAAAATTTAATCTAGGCAGTATTTTGCACAGTACCAAGCAGGTTAGTACTTAAAAAAAAAAAGTTTGGAAACCCAAAAATTTTTCTATTTTCAGAAAAATTTTGGAAGTGTTTTTGAACTAATATTTCTTTAAAGAAACTATTTCATCATAAATGTACTTTCTACTACATATTTTAAAAGATATTTTAGCACTATAAAACATATGTAACTAAAAATTTCAAAGACCAGAGGTCAGTTTTCCTAACTTTAAAGTGTAGATATTGAATACTTCCCTATAAAAATTATTAAGTAACCCTGAATTATTATTAAAGTAAATTATTAAGTAAAACTGAAAATTCAACAAATCTGTATCATTCTTCTTCTTCATTCATTAAAAACAAACAAACCAGATGTGGTGGTACAGGCCCATAACCCCAGTGACTAGAGAAGCTGAGGCAGGAGTATTGCAAATTCAAGGCCAGCTTCAGCAACTTAGCCAGGTTCTAAGCAACTTAGCAAGACTCAGTCTCAAAATAAAAAATAAAAAGGGCTGAGGATGTGGTTCAGTGGTTAAGTGCCTCTAAGTCCAATTCCAAGTACTAAAAACAAAACAAAACAAAAAAAGAAAGAAGCAAACAACAACAAAACCCCATTTAGATGTGCTTCTCAAATGATGGTATCAGAATACTGTGTCATAAGTAATCTGCTTCAAAAACATAAATAAATAAAGTACCAAACATTGTTTTAAAATAATAATGATGGATCCAAGAACATGGTAAACTGTCCTAAGACAAACTATCCTTTCACTGCAAACATAGAAATCAATAAAAATAAAAAATACAAGCTAAAGAGAAAAGAAACAAAGAAAAAAGGGAGAAGAAGTGAAGAAGAAAAGAAAGGAAAACAGGAAAGGAGGACATAGAATGAAGAATAAGGGGACAAGCAAAAAAGAGGATGGATGGTATGCTACTGAATTTCATGACTAACAAGTAATAACAATATATAACATTAGAGGGCTAAAAAAAGATATGAAAAGCCTATCAATCTAACAGAAATGAGTAAAGAAAAGCACCAAAAAAGTGAATGCAGTAATTTAAATAAACATAAGAATAACAGTAATTACAAAAAATGTTACTAGAGTAACTCTCCAATTAAGAGAACTGTAATCACAAAAATAAAGCTATTAGGCATTTACTAAAACATACTCAAATTTAAATTTCAAAATGATTAAAGGAATGAAATTTAAAAATAATTTAAATTCTAACAAAAACAATGTTGATTTGTCAATAAAGGATAAATAGGCATTAAGGTAAGAATTACTACAATTAGAGGGTCAAAATCAAAGAAGCTTCAATTCCAAATTTGCATACACAATTTCAAATATAAAAAGCAAAACCAAACATAGTCCTAAGGAGAAAAAAATCCACTTATTGTGCAGTGGATTTTAACACATTTGTCTCACATCTAACAAGTAAGATTTTAATCCTGAGACCTAGTGGGGGTAAAACTAGTAAGTATACAAAAGATTTGAACAACACAGAACAGCACTTTACATATAAAACTCTAAATCCAACAGTTGAAAGAGAATATCCTTTTCATGCAAAAGTGAATTATTGACAAAAACTGAATAGACACAAATTAGACAAAATACCAAGAATAGTACACACCATACTCTGATCAAAATGGAATAAAATTAAGCATACTAACTTAAACTAATCCCCATTTACAAAGGAGATTTCTAAAAAGCAGTTTAGGTACCAGTTACAATCATTCACACAACCCAGGACAAGTGCCTATTCCCACTAGACTCAAAAACCTCACAAATCATGGAGCACTGGGTAGATTACTAAGGAAGGTATTGACTCAGGAGTGAAAATAATTAGCCTTAGACTGATCACTACTTCAGAGTCACCTAACATATCATAAAGGCAAAATGCAAAAAGATCAAACTATTTCCAATGCCGGGTTCAGTGGTACACACCTGCAATCTCAGTGGCTCAAGAGATTGAGGCAGGAGGATCTCGCCAGTTCAGAGCCAGCCTCAGCAAAATCAAATACAAAAGAGGGCTGGGGATATGGCTCAGTGGTCAAATGCCCTTAAGTTCAATCCTCAGTACCAAAAAAAAAAAAAGAAAAAATTTATTTTGTATGAGAAATAGTATAACCATACGTGTAAGTAGACTGTCATGTGTTAAAGAGGTTATCTACTATAACTACAAGGGCAATTACTAAAATAATAAAGGTAATGGTAATAAGCCAAGAAAGAAGGTAGTACAAAATCACACACACAAAAAAATTCATTAATCTAAACAAAGAAAAGAGAATCAGTGATCAAATAGAATAGAAAACAAATCATAGATGAGAGATTCTAACCATATCAATAATCATATTAAATATAAATGAGCCCAATAAAGTGGCAGAGACTCACAAACTAGATAAAAAAGCAAGTCCTAACTATATGTTTCTCACAAGAAATATAAATTGTATGTTTATATTTAAAATCTATGCAGCTCATTGTATGTCAGCTATGTCTCAGTAAGACTGTTTAAAAAAATCTAACAACAATTACTTAATATTGATTCAAGACTATTTCTATTTTCATTACAGTGTTTTCTTCAGGGAGGGGGTAGAAATGAAACCATACTGTCCTAAAAATGGAGCTACTGGCATCATTCTAGAAACTGCACTGACCCACAGAGTATTTTTTTTAACTACTTATGTCCACTGTGCCCACAGAAGTTTGTTATACATATAAATGTTGTTGTCTTTTTTTTTTTTTTTTTTTTTGCTACCAGGGATTGACCCCGGGGGCACTTAACCACTGAGCCATATCCCCATTCCTTTTCATATTTTGTTTAGAGACAGGGTCTCTGAATAGCTTAGGGCATTGCTAAATTGTTGAGGCTGGCTTTGAACTCCCTATCCTCCTGCCTCGGCCTCCTGAGCCACTGGGATTATAGGTGTCCACCACCGCGCCCACTTAAATGTCTTCTGTAGAAGGGAAGGAAAAAAAGCTTAAGAACCTCTCTCTGATTTAAAATACACATATTTTGTAAAGGTACTTAAAGAAAAGTATACAAAATCAAACAATGACCTTTTCAGAAATACTTTCACAAGTAAAAAGCCTAGTATCTCACTACTAATAATAAGAAATAATTTCAACCAGAAGTATCAACTCACAGAAAACAATCATTAAAATTGATTTTTTAAATTTTTGTATAATAAATCACTGTTAATGTAAATGGAGGGCTCACTCTTGCACTTAATGTACCAAGTAGTCAAAACAATTTATTGGTATTGTCCTGAGTACTTTAATTCTTCAAAACAAAAGTTGGAGGGCTCGAGGTGTGGTTCAGTGATAGAGCATATGAGACCCTAGGTTCAATCCTTTGCACCAAAAAAATAAAAATTAAATGTGAGGGACCCTTCTGCATAAATGCTTAAGATGGATTGTTTTTTATCTTTCAAATATATATTATTCATTAGTCCTTCATTTGCAAAGCAAGATAAAGATATAAATAACTTATGTACTAATGGAAGTGGCATATCTCTTTATCAAACTGATGTTTCAAAATACTTGCAGAAAAGTTCATGAGCTATGCTTACAGTTATTACTAATAACAAGATAATATTCCTAGAACTAAAAAAGCAAAATAAGAACCAGTAAAGAAGGCGTCAATCATGATCTTGATCTTAATTAGTATTTATTCAAATCTATTACAAAATTAAAATAAGATATAAACCTTTCTCCTGTCTTTAAGGATTTTATAATGGCACTGGAGAAATAGGAGACATAAAGAAAAAGAAAACCATTATATACAATGATACAATATTTATGATCAAAATTAACTTCATATTTATCAAACATGATACTATAACTTGGAGACATAAAGATAAGGTAAACACATATAATCACTTGCAATAAATGTCTCAACTTTTGGTATAGAGAGCACTTTTACAGCTATACACAGATGATCCAACTCATTTTTCACACAATTTTTTTAAAGAATTTGACCTTTATTTTGTTTATTTGTTTTTATGTGGTGCTGAGGATCAAATCCAGTGCCTCATCCATGCTAGGCAAGCACTCTTCCACTGAGCTACAACCCCAGCCCCGCACAATTTTTTTTTAAAGAGCATATTATCTCCATTTTATAAGGAAACTAGCTTAGAAAGTTCATTGATTTTTCCCAGGTCACACACTTTTAATAAAAGGTTCAATCACACCACCATACTAGCCACATTTCAAACAGTAAGCCAGAGCACCAAATAACCTTGTGCCCAATTTTTATCAAAGTCATTCTGAGAGAAATTATATTTTTAAAGTATTATTTGAAAGCTACAAAATCCTACAGATATATAATTTCAAGTTCAGCAACTGGTAGACAGTGAAAAATACCAAGAATTGGGCTGGGGATACAGCTCAGTTGGTTGAGTGCTTGCCTCCTAAACACAAGGCCCTGGGTTCAATCCCCAGCACGGCCAAAAAAACACAAAAAAAACCCCCAAAAACAAAAAACAAAAACAAGAATTCAGAGGACTTAGTCCAGTGGCATGCATATGATGTTAAATTATCTCTCCTTACATACATTGGCTGATTGTATCTTCCTCATTTTATTACAGTCCCTAAAATTCTCCACTTTGATTTATTTGTAATAGCAAACCATTCTCACACATAATGTAAAGCGTTAAGCACCTCCATATATTAGTATAAATTTTTACAGATTGATTTATTTTTCTTTTCTTTTCTTTCTTTTTTTTTTTTTTTTTTCCCCCCTGGTACTGGGGATGGAACCCAGGGGCACTCAACCACTGAGTCACATTCCCAACCCTTTTTGTATTTATTTAGAAATAGAGTCTCACTAAGTTGCTTATTAGGACCTTGCTAAGGTGTTGAGGCTCGCTTTGAACTTACAATCCTCCTGCCTCAGCCTCCTGAGCCGCTGGGATTACAGGTATGCGCCACTGCTCCCAGCCAGACTGTTTTCTTTATAATATATAGCAAAGCAAGAAAGGAACTCTAATATGGGGATGAAGAGGAAGAGGAAAGAAGGTAACATCATTTGTTGAACATCAACTATTTTCTAAGGACTCTGGTAGACTCTTTTCTTTCAGTCTCATACATTCTCCAAGAAACTGTGATAGATTCTATCAGCTTCATTTTACCTCCTAACTTAGTTAAAAAAAATAAAAATAAAAAGACTCAAATAAACCAAGACACCAGTTCAAATAGCTATTAAAGCAACCAAGCCAGCCTAAGTATAAGTAAATACTTTGCATTATGCTATGCTAGTGCCGGAGACAAGGTAAATGCCTGTGACACTGGTTTAGGGCCAAACTAGGACATTGAATACTGAAGGAAAAGGATAGAGAAAAAAATGAGAAAATATTTATTAGCAACAATGACCTACTAAAAATTTGGTGTGCTCAAAAAAAGGATGAGCACTTCCTTCTTTTTTTCCTACTTCTCTTCCTCCCTTCCTTATACCTTGAATTTGGGGCCTCGTGCAATTGTTGAGCACAAGCTCATTAGCTACACTCCTCTACGTTTTTCCACCTCCAGAGCTCTATAGTAGCCTTGAAACCAAGAGCCTAGCATCACAGTGAAAACTAGGAGCCTATCAGTCACTGAAAAAAATATGAATATGATTGAAGAGATTGAGACTGGATGAGAGTTTTGGCATTTTCTCAGAAAACTGTCATTATTTCAGTTGTCTAGCTGTTCCTAGGAAAACCCCCACTTGCAAAACTTGTCTATATTTGACTTAACTCAAAGTGTGCCAGGCAACAGACTTTTTTCTGGTGGCATTTCTTTAAGACAAAAGGTGGCACTGTTTAACATCACAGCTGCCTGTATATTAACATCACAGCTGATCGTGCTCACTGATGAGTCAAATAAAAATCTAACCAGGACTGGGGCTGGAGTTCAATGGCAGAGCACTTGCCTAGCATGTGTGAGGCACTGGGTTTGATCCTTAGCATAGCATATATATTTAAAAAAGGCATTTTGTCCATCTACAACTACAAAAAAAAAAAAAGAAGAAGAAGAGGAGGAGGAGGAGGAGGAAGAAGAAGAAAATCAGGTATTAATAGGAGACTTTGAAAAACTCTGACAAATTCTTGGGAATATAGAAGGTCACACACATGCCTAGGGCTTGAGCAAACTCAGGAATGACTAGAGAAGGCTGTAAGATCTCACCTCTGGCTGACCTTGAGATTCTATACAAGCAGGAAATGAAGACTAAGGCAGAACCAAACTGTTTGAATGCCACGATATACATAGAGAGTCCTCTGGCAAAGACTGGAAGACTTACTGATTCCAAGTTTATAATGAAATTTCTATCCAATTATTAACTGACCACTAAGATGAATGGGTAAAGAATTCAGTAGTCACACAAAACAATGACTACAAAGAATTATTTTAAAGTCATTAAAGGAACAAAGAGCAACAAAAAGTAAAAACAATAAATCCAGAAAAGGAGAGAAAATCTGCTTTCAATGCTGTGGTTATGGCTCTGTGGTAGAGCACTCACCTAGCATGTGTGAGGTCCTGGGTTTGATCCTCAGGACCACATAAAAATAAATAGAGAGAGAGAGAGAGAGAGAGAGAGAGAGAGAGAGAGAGAGATAAAAATTTAAAAATCTGCTTTCCCCAGTTGCCATATTGTATTATTTTAAAATGTCAAGCTTTTAACGGACAGTTACAAGACATGTAAAGAAACAAAAAAATGTATCTCAGATTCAGGAGAAAAAGCAATCAATAGAAAATATCCCTCAAGCACAGGCACTGGACTTACTAGACAAACACTATGAAACCATCTCTCTTAAATGTCAAAAACCTAAAGAAAAGCATGTCTAAAATACATGCTACTAAGGAAAGACACCAAGTAGAGAATATCAAAATGAGATAGAATTTTTTTTTCGGGGGGGTGGTGCAAGACACCATCTCTAAATGAAATACAAAAAAAGGGGGGGGGGGCTGGAAATGTGGCTTGGTGGTTAAGCATCCCTGAGTTCAATTCTTGGTACCAAAATAATAATAGTACTAATAATAATAGAGAAGCAACATTACTTAAGGAAGTCTCAAAACCAGCTTATTTTCTCACTAGAAATATGAAAGCCAGATGCAGTTGCAGTGAAATGATATAGTCAAAGAGTGGAAAGATAAAAGCTGACAACCAGGAATTCTATATTTAGAAAAACTATCCTTCAAAAATTAAGGGGAAATTAAGATATCTCCAAGTAAACAAAAATGAAAGAATTTGTTTCATAGGCCTGCCCTGAAAGAAAATCTGAAGGGAGTCCATATGGCTGTAAAATACTACACAGCAATTCAAAACCAAAGGAAGAAAAAAGAATGTAAGTAACAGCACCAATATATAGGTAATATAAAAGTTTAGATGTATTTGTTTTTTGTTTGTAAGTCGTTTTTCCTTCATGATGAATTGAAAGACAACTACATAAAGCAATAAATCAGTATAGACAGAGAAAAACTGTATGAAGACACAATTTTGTATGGCAATAACACAAAAGAGGATGATTAAATGGAGATATACAAAATCGAGGTTCCTGTACATGACAAAATTAAACTAGCATTAATCCAAAATAGAATGTTATAAAGATATTAAATATAATCCCTATAAAAACCATTGAGAAAGTAACTCAAAAAATTATATTTAAAAAACCACAAGAAGTGAAAATGGTATGCTAGAAAATATCTAGCACAAAAGAAGAAAAACAATGGGAAAGGAGGGAAAAACCATAAGACATATAGAAAACTAATAACAAAATGACAGATGTAAATCCTATGTGAAAATTAATTATATTAAAAGTATATAAATTAAACACTCTAATTAAAAGACAGAGCCAGGGGCCAGGAGTATTGCTCAGTGATAGAGTATGTGCATGAGGCCCTGGTTGAATTACCTGTACCCCCACCACTGCCTGGCAAAAAAAGAAAAAAAAATAACCTGGCTGAGATGAGCAGAACAGATGGCAAACAAAAATCCCCCATAATCCAACTACATGCTGGCTATAAGAGCCACATTGGAAGATACTAAAAAGGTTGAAAATAAAAGAATGGAAAAGGTTGTACCTTGTAAATAAGAACAACGAAAAAAGCTGGAGGGGCTATACTACTGATGCCTGACAAAATTGATTTTAAGACAAATTATGTCTAGAGAAAAGGAAGGATATTTTATAGTCGTTAAAATTTAATCTATCAAGAAGATATAATAATTATGAACACATATGCACTTAACAGAACCTGCAAAAAATATTAAGCAAAAATTGATAGAACTGAGGAGAGATACAGATAATTCAAAAATACTAGTGTGAGACTTCAATACCTGTTTTCAATAGCAGACAGAACAACTAGATATAAGATCAATAAAGAGGACTTAATAAAACTATAGTGCAACTAGACCTAATATACCTATTGAACCTTCTACTCAACAAAAAAAGAATACACATTCTTTTCAAGTGCACATGGAACACTGTCCAGGAAAGACTATATGTGCTAGGATATGAAACAAACTTTAACAATTTTAAAAGGGCTGATGACAAAGTATGTTATCTTATCACAATGGAATGAAATTAGAAATCAATGGAAGGAAATTAGGGAAACTCACAAATATGTAGAAATTAAGCAATAAACATACAACTAAATAACCAATGGGTCAAAGAATTCCTAAGGGAAGTCCTAGAAAGACATAAACCACCAAAACTGACTCAAGAAAAAAAATATGAAACAACTTACAATGAACATAAAGATTAAATTAGGGGGCTGGGATTGTGGCTCAGTAGTAAAGCACTTGCCTAGAATGCAAGAGGCACTAGACACTGAAATAGCTAGAAATAGAAAGGAATTCCCTAGTGCTAACAAACAAGTTTAATCAGTTGCAGAATATCAATACGCAAAATCAATTGTATTTCTAAACACTAGCATTGAGGAATTCATAATCCAAACATGAAATTAAACAAGAAGAAGATATTCAAATTATCAAAAGGAGTGAACAACTTGTATGTTGAATACTATGAAACATTACCGAAATAAATTAAATAAAGACCAAAACAAGTTGAGATATTCTGTGTTCATAAATAAGACTTCATACTGTTAAGATAGCAATAGTTCCCAAATTTTGTAAAGATTCAGTGTAATTTCTGATCAAATTCCCACAGGCTTTTCTGTAGAAATTGAGAAGCTGATTTTAAAATTCATAAGAAAATGCAAGGATCCAAGAATAGCCAAAACAATCTTTGAAAAGAACAATAAAGCTGGAGAACTGACAGTACTCAAGACAGTGTGATACTGGGTTAAAGACAGACATAGAGCTGGCACCATGGCACCTGCCTGTAATCAGCAGCTCATGAAGCTGAGGCAGGAGGATCAAAAGTTTGAGGCTAGCCTGTCTCAAAATAAAAGATAAAAAGGGATATAACTCAGTGGTTAAGTATCCCTGGGTTCAATCTCTAGCACACCCCCACCCCCTGGAAAAAAGGATAGACATACAGAACAATGGGCTAGAATTGCAAATACAGCAATAAACCCTTAATTTGGTCAATTATTTTTTACCAAGAGCAAGACAACTCAATGGGGGGCAAAAAACAGTCTTTCCTATTGATTCATTTATTGTAAAGAATTGGTCTGTAAAGAATTGGAGTTAAATAACAAAAACAAAATATTGGTACTTCACAGTTTGAGAAACACTGTCTATACAATAGAAAATAAAGTGAAGAAGGATCTTTGGAGGGAAATGAGTGGGGGAGAGATGGGGGTATAAAAAATGGTGGAATGAGACAGACATCATTACCCTATGTACATGTGTGATTAACAAGAATGATATGAGTGTACATCATGCACAACCATAGAAAAGAAAATCTGTACCCCATATATGTACAATGAATCAAAATGAAGTCTGTAAAAATAAAATTAAAAAGAAATAAAAATAAAGTGAAAAGCACCTGAATTAGTCTAAGCTGTATCCATTGCTGTTTTTATTTTTTATATTTGAGACAGGGTCTTGCTAAATTGCTCAGGGCCTCAACCTCAAAATTTTTATTCACTACCAAAGTGTTGTCTGCAGATTGGATTTAGTTCACTATTTATTACAGATCTGCAACAAGTTAAGTATACACATTGAGTATGTTGAAAGTTTATCTTGGTTTGACAATACTGTGCCTGTGAACTAATTCCCTAGATACTGACTATACCTAAATCTTGATGACTTATAGCTATCACATCAATTTTAAGAGTTGTCTTCCCCAACCAATATTTTTAAACACTTGCCTATTTTTCCCATCTAGTACTTTTAGGGTTTTACATTTTCTACTGAAGAATCTGATCCACTCAGAATATATCTGTTATAAAAATAGTAATCCACGTGTTTTTAGAAGAGCATTGTTTCTTCCTAATCTTTATCTAAACATTATTTCACATTATTGGTCACAAGAGCTCCTTCTGGAGCAAATAGAACTGTCATCCTTATAAAGTTAACATTCTTTTCAAATGTAACTGTTCTTGACTGTATCAGTAAGATGTGCAAAACATTTCTTGGAGAAAAATGTAAAACTTTAATTTACAAACTTTACAGAACCTAAATAAATGTAGACTTCCATAGAGAGGAAAGACTAGATAACTTACAGACATTAATTTCTAAATCTGTGGATTTGATTTTGTAATCCAATTTTAAAAAGTCTAACTATATCATTCATGGAATTTAATCAGTTGATTCTCAAATTCATGGGAAAGCAAAAGGTCAAAACAGGCAAGACACTGATTGCTGTCAACAAATTACAGCCACAGATTTGGTGGCTTAGGGGCTAGGAGTGTAGTTCAGTGGTAGAGTGCTTACCTAGCAGGTATGAGGCACTGGGTTCAATCCTCAGTACCACATATAAATAAATTTAAAAAACATATTATGCCAATCTATAACTAAAATTTTTTTTAAAAAAATTGGTGACTTAAAAAACTAAAAACTTGTTCTTTGGGCTAGGGATGCAGCTCAGTGAACACATTTCCCTAGCATGCATGAGACCCTTGGTCCTATCCCTAGCCCAGCACTACACAGACACACACACACACACAAACACACACACACACACACAAAAACAAAACAAACCAACAAAACCCCTCATTTTCTCAAAGACCAGAGTATGGAATCAGTATCACTGGGCCCAAATCAAGGCACTAGAAGAACCACACTTCCTCTGGAAGCTCAACTGAAGAATCTGTTCTTCACCTCTTCCAGTTTCTGGTAGTTGTTGGCATAACTTGGCTAGTGTAATGTCAACTCCACTCCAATATGAGTAACTCCAATCTTCCAGAACAGCATAATTTCAAATCTTTTCCTGTTCTGTCTTCACAGAGTGCTTTCTCCTCACTGTCTTATCTACAGGTCAATTTATTTTGTTAAATGGTGGAGGTGAGGGTGGGTGGAAAATGTGAGAATGGTTTAGAGTTAACATGTTAGGCTCATTAGGATGTAAGTTTTCAAAAAATCTGGTCTCATGTTAAGTGGTGATAAAAATTTCTTTCAACTGTAGGGGACTTGGCCATAATAATTGGCCATAAAACCATAAACATTTTTCAATTAATGTCCTGTTTTTGTGTTTGCTTGTTTTTCAATTCTATAGGCTTAGTTTCTGAATCAAAAAAAATTTTTTTAACACAGATACGTAAAGACAACTTAAAGGTTTCTTTCTGATCAGAATACTGACTTCAAATATTTTTTTTCCACTAGGTCCCATGGTTGCTTACAAGCTGCTCACCAAACAACAATTTTGCTCTTCTAATACCAAGTATATTCATTCATGAACGGAACAGTATTTACTAAGCACCTATTGTACAGCCAGGCAAATGCTGAGTCTAGAGATAAGAAAGATAAAAAGGACATACTTCTGCCCTCAGGAAGACTGTAAGGTATAAGCATGCAAATACATAATTATGTTGCAATGAAAGAATTAAATTACTAGAGGCAAATATTCACACTGTATGGTAAGTCCATACACCTACCTGATAGGAAAGGCTTTATCAAAATTTGGTATAGAATTTTCCCTGAGATTTCAAAAGGAATATAAGTTTTGAGGTATAAGTATAATGTGAAGGCAGTCTGGTACAGTAAATAAATATCATTAACAAAGGCACCAGCATCATGAAAAGTGATTTCTGGTTTAATGCTGAAGTATAAAGTGCCAGAGAGGAATAACATGGGATTAAAGAACATAATGTGATAGAAAAGAAAACATCAGGACACTGAACATTTGAGGTGTAAGCAGTCCATTAGATACTGGACTAGAGTTTAAGTGAAAGATCAGAATTTAAAAAAGGTCAAGGAGGGGAATGGGGAGATTATAACTAAATAAATAAATAAGCAGTTGAAGCCAAGTCAATTTACCCAAGGATAATATATAGAGTTAAAAGAAAAGAGAACATATGGACAGAACACTGAAAAATACCAACACTGAAAGGAGGATTTGGGTTACTTAAGAAAAGTCCGCAAAGGGTAATTGCTTAAATGGAATGGTAGTAAGGTTATTAAATTTAAGACTATCAAATGCAGGGTGGGTGCAGTGGCACATACCTGTAATCCCAGTGGTTTAGGAGACTAAGGCCCTAAATAATTTAGCGAGACCGTGCTCAAAAATAAAAAAGGCCAGACACAGTAGTGCATGCCTGTAATCCCAGCACTTGGGAGGCTGAGGCAGGAGGATCGTGAGTTCAAAGCCAGCCTCAGCAACTTAGCGAGACTCTAAGCAACTCAGTGAGACCCTGTCTCTAAATAAAATGCAAAATAGGGCTGGGGATGTGGCTCAGTGGCCAAGTGTCCCTGAGTTCAATCCCCAGTACCAATCAATCAATCAATCAAACAATAAAAAGGCTACGAATGTAGCTGAGTAGTAGCAGGCCCCAGGGTTTAATTTCCTGAATTAAAAAAATAATAATAATACAGACAGGCTGGCGCTAGAGCTCAGTGGTGGAGCAACTGCCAAATATATGCCCAGAATTCAATCTCCAGAAAAAAGAAAGGAAGGAAGGAAATACATCAAAAACACTCAACAACTCAGAAGGCTTAGGCAGCCTGATCTCAAGTTCTGGGCCAGTATAGGCAATTTAGTGAGGCTGTCTCAAAGTTAAAAGAAAAAAAAAAAAAATTAAGGGACTGAGAGTGGTTGCCTAGCATGCACAAGGCCCTGAGTTCAATCCCCAGTACTGCACAGGCGCACAAAATATCAAATACAATGAACATAAGAAATTAAAAGGGTCATTTCATTATCTATTAAAGTCCTTTAAGATGGTGGCAAGAGATTAAGATAAGCCAGTTCTAAAACTCCTTTACAGTGATCAAAACTCTGAGAAATAAGAGCAGTAACAATCTGAAGGACAGTTGATCAAGCAAAATAGAGGCTAAAGATGAGGTATTTTCAGATGAGTGCAGATGTGTAACAGTAGCAACAGAAGTAGCAACAATACTAACAATATTACAATAGCAGGAATGCTGACTTCTTCAGGAATATGGAGGCTACACTCCAAGGATACAAGGAAATCTGTGTCTTCAGGAGAGAATTAGAATTCAGAAAAGGGCATACACAACCTGCCTTTCATTTTAACATAAAACAATGTGCTAAGTATTTATAGGGAAAAAGGTATACATCTGCAACATTGTCATGTTCTATGATGGTCAGTTCTATGATAACATCTGATGGAACTTTTATTAGAGTTAAGTACCACTTTGCTTTGTTTAAAATGAGAAAACTACAATACTTAGTTGAAAAGATAGGCTAAGATCAGATAATTGTCTTAAATGCAAGCTAAATTTTGTTCTGTGCTTAATAACGTACTTTAGAAAAGCACCATTTAAGACAGATTGGAAATGGGAAAAGAACTTCATAGGGAGATCCATTAGTAAACTGTTGCAAAAGATCAAGCAAGAGGGGCTGAGGTTGTGGCTCAGTGGTAGAGCACTAGAGTAGCATGCATGAGGTACTGGGTTCGATTCTCAGCACCACATATAAATAAAAAAAATAAACATCCATGAACAACTAAAAAATATTAAAAAAAAAAGATCAAGCAAGAAATAAACCTTTTTTTTTTTTTTTTTTTTTAGGTTGGGGGGGGGGTTGCCAGAGGTTGAACCCAGGGGCACTTAACCACTTCTAATTTTTTATTTTGAGACAGGATCTCCCAAGTTGCCTAGGGCCTTGCTAAATTGCTGAGAGTAGAATTTAGGATCCTCCTGACTTTAGCCTTCTGGAGTTGCTGGGATTATTAGGCGTGTGTCATTACACCCACCTAAAAATTTTAACTAAGGAAACAATGGTAAGAAGAAGAGAAAAAATGAATATATTCAAATATTATAAAACCAAAAAAGTGCAGAACTTGGTTGGGGAGAAGATGTGCAAATGTCCCAACATCAATTTTTCTTTTTCTACTACATTGTCTTTAACTGGGAAGATGATAATGCCATTTGCCAATAATAACCACCCATCTTACTATTTTCTCCAAGACCTACTTATATACCATGATATTTCAGTAAGAAGAGACATTAGACCTAACATATGAACACATACACATGAGACACAAATTTGGCTGACATGAATAAAAAAATGTTTTAATCAAAACCAACAAAAAAGGATGCTTTCTTTTCTAAGACACCAAAAACTTAAACACAACATGTTTCTCTTTTCACCTTGGCCAGCAGGAAATCTAAAAACCAAATTCAATGCCTTATAGTTGTAATCAGCTCATCTCTGGAACCTGATAATGTTTCTTTCTTTGAATGACGGCTACTCAGTCCTTGCTGATCATTAATTGTTCATTCCACATTTTATTTAGTTCTTTAAGCCAAGTATAATCCTTTAGGTGCAATAAAATCCTTAACAGATGAAATGTTAATGCAAAACTGACTTACAGTATTTGAAACAGCTTGTTCTAGTAAGCAGATTAATTGGTAATGTTGTTTATAACAATAATTTGCACAGTAAATCATTTCTTCATAAGTACATAAATATAAAAGTAATTCAATGAAGTCAAAATAATTTTTCAAATCAGTAAGATTCAAATTAAGAATATAAATTAAACACTATAAACAAATAAGAGCATGTAAAGAATCAATGTCATATGTAGAATTACTTACTAAAACTGCTTATCAAACTCTTAAAAATAAAAAAAAAAGATATATAAAATTAGTTTATTTTTATAAGCAGGTTATAGTTCAAAAATTCCCAGATATCATGAATGTATTCAGATTGGAGAAAGACAAACAGGTATTTTTCACTAATCAATTTAAGATAACAAATTTCTCCTCTAAATACAAAAAAGTGAAAACATGGGGACCAAGTTGCTTTGTATGAGCCAATTTTAAGTCTCATTTCCTAAGAGTACTTTTTATTATTAGCATCAAATGTCTGGTGTCTTGAAAACTGTTGTTTCTTGGTTTTTTCTTTGTTTTTCAGAAAGACATGAACATCAGGTGAGCAGAGTGATGACTGAGAGCTGACAAATAAACAAGGTGTGCCCTATGACTACTCCAGTTTACTGCCTTAAGGGAGTTTCCAAGCCATGGTGAAAGAAAAGGAATCCAGATAGAGCCAATGCATCCAGGAAGATCAAGGCAATTAGAGTTCATAGAACAAAGCACCAAAGAGGAGACTGGCTGCACTCAGTGAGAACCCAAGAAACTGAAGAGGATCCCCTGCTTCAAGTATGATCACAGTACACTTGTAAGGAATCTATCCAAGACAAAGAAAGAACCATGCAAAAGATTTATAGGGAACAGTACCAAATGCTCACACAGGGATGGGAACAGTGCCTGTTTCCAAGAACTGGACTTCAAAACAAAACAAAACAAAATCTCGTAATGTGTGTGGTGATGGACAGAATACTCAGGAAGGTACTCATATCATAGCAGAAAATTACTAACCTTGGATAGACCCTCCTAACAAATAATAAAAGCAAGACCCAAAATGATCAAACTATTTCCAAGTAATTTAACTACACCCTAGAAAGAGGCTATAAAATGTATAGCAAAATGTACAGTAACACAAAAATACTCAGACTGGAGGTAAAATTGACAATATTAGGTATCCAAAGATTACCAGGCATACAAAGAAATAAAACAACTAGCATGAGGAGAATAATCAACTGAAACTAATCTAGAACTGAAAGAGATGTTAAAATTAGAGAAATATGTTAAATTATTTTAATATTTATTCCATATGTTCAAAAAGTTAAGAGGACATATAATAGATGACATTTTTTAAAAACACCCTAAAAATTCAATATGGTAGGGCTGGGATTGTGGCTCAGAGGTATAGCATTTGCCTAGCATGTGTAAAGCACTGGGTTGGATTCTCAGCACCACAAACAAATAAATAAATAAAACAAAGGTCCATCAACAACTGAAATATATATATTTTTAAAAGTCTATTAATTTAAAAATTTCATTTTTAAATTGAATGTGGTAGTGCACACCTGCAATCACAGTACTTTGGATGTTGAGGCAAGAGGATCATTTGAGGCAACAAGTTTAAGGCCAGTCTGGGCAACATAATCAGTAAAAAACCTGTCTCAAAAAAAAACTATAATTTATGAGATGAAAAATTAACCAGATGGGATTAATGGCGGTTTATATACAGTAGGAAAAAAAATGAGTGGATTTGAAAACATCGATAAAATAAAAGAGAAAGAAAAAAGAATTCAAGAAAAGAAAAGAATATCAGTGAACTATGACACTGTCCAGTATATTACTTTCCCTTTACTGTGGTCTGGGGATCCAACCCAGGGCCTGGTGCATGCTAGGCAAGTGCCCTTATAACTAAGCATCAACTCCAGTACCTAATGCTTTTTTTGGGGGGGCAGTAGATGGACACAATACCTTTATTTTATTTATTTATTTTTATGTGGTGCTGAGGGTTGAACCCAGTGCCTCACACATGCTTTGTGAGCACTCTACCAATGGGCTACAACCCCAACACTCCCTAATGATTTTTAATATGGTTACTTAATACTAATACTTTCCAGTATGCTAATAAATTAAGTTCTAAAAAGGGGGAGATGTAAGGGAAAAAATGATGGCTGCTTATCTTGATTGTCCGGATAAATTTAATCTTGACTGCTATGATGGTTTCCTTAAGTATGTGTCACTGTACAAACTCTAAATATGTGCAGTTTTACTGTATGCCAACTATATATCAAGCTGTTAGAAACAATGATCAAACTAATAATTTATTTTTAGCCAAATAAGCATTGTTGTTTTTAAATAAAGAGAATTGACTTGTTGGCTTCCTATTTTAAAGTAGAAACGAACTTTTAGTCAAGACACTATAAGCCAAGCATTGTTAGTCACTTTACAATTGCTAACTTACTATCATTATCTTAAGGATACTAGTTATGAAATAGAAGGGGGAAGAATAAAAAAGATACCACAAAGCTTTAGAAACCAGACAAACCTTTTTTTTTTTTTAAGAAAACTCCAACTTCTACTTCCTACAAATTGAATATAAACTATCAATAACAATAAACAACAGATTTAAATCTAAGTTCTTCAGAATCAAGTTATACGCATTCAACTGAATTATCCCACGGTAAGAGCATAGGTCAGGAAACAGGTTTACTATGACTATGTCCTCATTTATTTGGATGTACTGAACTCCTATAAATACCCTAAGAGAATGCAGTTTTGTTTGGTCCAATATCGTTCAGATAGTACTAAACGAAAATAAGAATCCTGCATAACTGATAATGAACAATTACTTTGTAAAATAGTTTCCTTATTGAGATTACCTTATTTAAAACCTTACCTATTTCCAAAAAGGATTTAAAGTGTCTCTTCCATCTGTAAAATCAGATACCTAACTGGTAGACTTCTAAGACATTGTTCATTTTTTTCATTCTACTTTATCCCACTTGTTTTCATAACCTTATTTCAAATAAATAATTGTAACCATTTAAAAATACACAATAGTTTTAGTAGATTTAATTAATATATTAAAACCAATTATAGCATTTGGAGGTCCATCTTGTACTCTGTGTTTTAACAAGTATCAAAGCCTCAGCATTATAGACATTTACCACTAGAATACTATTGTGAAGGATTATCCTGTGCATTGTAAAATGTTTAGCAATATCTAGCATACCAGATGCCAGGATACCTCCCCCAGATGTGAAATAGTAACTACAGACATTGTCAATTGTGTCCTAGTGGGCAGAACGTCCCTACTTGAGAATTAATGTTTTAAAACCACTGAAGTATAGTCTCTACGGACTTCCTCCACTCACAGTGCAAGAAGTCTGAAAGCAGAATGTTTACCATTTGAAAGTTGCTAAGGATATTATAAATGTAAATGTTCATATACATGGATATGGATATATATTTATATGTGTGTATACACATACTCTCCAGTATACTCTTCACTTTAAAAAGTTCATAATTGGTTGGGGATATAGCTCAGTTGGTAGAATGCACAAGGCCCTGGGTTCAATCCCCAGCACCGCAAAAAAAAAAAGAAAGAAAGAAAAAGAAAAAAGAAAAAAATATATATATACAGGGGCTGGGGATGTGGCTCAGTGGTAGAGCAGTTGCCTTGCATGTGTGAGGCACTGGATTCAATTCTCAGCACCACATAAAAATAAATAAAATAAAGGTATTGTGTCCACCTATAGCTAAAAAAATATTTTTTAAAAAAGTCCATAATTACTAAAAAGAAAAAAGTTTTTGTTTTTGTTTTTGTTTTTTTTAATTATTTTCCAGCCAGGTGTGGTGGTGCACGGTGCATGCCTGTAATCCCAGCGGCTCGGGAGGCTGAGGCAGGAGGATCGCTAGTTCAAAGCCAGCCTCAGCAAGGGCAAGGCGCTAAGCAACTCAGTGAGACCCTGTCTCTAAATAAAATGCAAAACAGGGCTGGGGATGTGGCTCAGTGGCCAAGTACCCCTGAGTTCAATCCCCGATTCCAAAATAAGAAGAAAAAAAAAAGATACTATTTTCCAAACTGAAGAAGCTAGGACCTACCTACAAAATATATGACACCTGTAATCATGTCTCCCAAATGGAAAAAACCCTCTATGACAAAGAGGTATAAATAAACCATTCCTTAATTATATAACTAAAGAACTATCAATTACTTTAGGAAATCTCAATACTCTATTGGAACTCAACTTTACCACTTTGAGTTTACGAAAGCTACAGCTTGTCCCAAGTAGGAATTAAGTTCCAGGAAGCATCCAATTTCAAAATAGCAGGATCTGTAATACATCTTTACACACTGACTTTCTCTGTCCCTTTCTTAGCCAAAGCTTCTGTTCAATTACTAAACTCTCAAGTAGAATGAAAACAAAAAGATCACAATCTCTACCATATTTAAAATATTTACATTTTCTTGAAAACTAGGCTTCTTTGGGTATTGCTATCCTAGACTGAACTGCTTTCTTCCTATTCCATAGGAATAAATAACAATTTACTTGTGATAAAGATTAGTTGTCATAAACGTAGGAAGAGTATAAAAATAAACTGGAGACACAAAATCTGTGCTCCAGTTGTGATTCAGTCTTCTAGTAGCTTAGATGACCACTTAATATTCTCAAAATTCAGCTTTCTCACTTGTGAAAAATAGATGATGATAATATATACACCTCTAGAGTTATTGCAAAGATTATAATTTTTGTGAAATCACTTTGTAAACACTAAAGCACCATGCAAATGTTCGGTATCATTAGTATTCTGATGGTATGAGTAAACAATAGAGAAACACACACCTTTTATAAAAGACTGATTTATATCACTAAATAAAAGTCACGATCCAAAACAAATACTCATTAGGAAGACGGCTTGAGATAACCAAATGAACTAAAATTCAGGTATCTAAGTTCTAAACTCAGTCGTCGTTAACTCTGTAAATCAACACAGGCAAACTAACTTTCCTTTTTACCTCAAATTTCTTCATCCGAAAAATCCAAGAACTGAACCAGAGGTTTCAAAAGCATTATTATGGCCCTCATCGGTCTTCTAACTGATCAAGTATCCAAAACATTCATTTAACATTATACTCAAAACTCAGAGCACTGTTTGGTCTATCAACAAAACATAAGTTGAGGGCAGCAGACTTAGGTAATAAAACTTTAAGTAAAAAGAAAATTCTATACAACTCTCAACAAGCAAAGGAATCGATAAACTACTTTGTTTCCTATAACTAGTAATAGTTTTCCCTTTAAATGACAGCGATGATGAACCAGGTGCATCAACAGAAGGGCGGGGCTCTTCCCCTCAAGCTTTTGGGAACCACCCACTTCCCAAAGAAGTATAACTGCTTCCTCCCCGCCCTCATCAACCAAGAAACTTGAAAGATTAAGGATTGCATTGTCTGAGAGAGATTTCGGGTTTTTTTCACTTGGGTGGGGATGGCAGTAGTCAGTCTTCTGGCAAACATATCTTCTAAAGCACAATTATCCACAACACAAGTCTCCCTAAAGTCTTAAAGATCTAAGTTTTTAGGGCCATACTAATTTTTTAAAATGAGTTCAGACTATTAATTTAAAATTAGATGTCTGTGTTAATAGTAATTAGGCGTTTGAGAAGTGCCAAGTTTTCCCGTCCACAAATTATCCGCCCTCCCTCCCGCGTCTCTGCAGAGGCGACGCTTTGCCCTCCACTCCCGCACCGCGCCAGGTCGCGAGGGAGAGTCCTCAAGGCTCCCAGAAGGCCGGGCCACCCAGGCCTCGGCGCCACCACCCCTCGCTCCTCACCGATGACGATGCGCAGGTGCTTGAGGCGGGTCAACGCGTCCTTCTTGGTGTCCAGCACCTTCTGGGTGGACTTCTTCACGTCCCCGTGCGGCTTCTTGGAGAACATCCTGCCCCTGCCGCCGCCACAGCCGGCTCCAGCCCCCTCCCGGCCCAGTCCCGGCCGCAGAAAGTGGAGGGAGTGGGCGGGGAAGAGCCTAGTCCAAGTAGCTCATTCACTCCCCAGCCTTACGGGCCCCAGTAGAGCCGACTCCTTCCCTGTGAAAGCCAGGGCCGTCACCTCCACCCGCCTCGCGCCGGAGCTCCGAGGCACCTTCGGCTCCGGCTCCAATATGGCGGATCCCCTCTCCGGGCCCTGCACGGAACGAGGGAGACCCGGGCTAGCCGACCGCCGCCGCCGCCTGCCTCCAGCGGCCGCCGCTCACCGCCAAAGGCCCGGCCCCTGCCGGGGACCCAGAGCCACGGAGGTGGAGCTCTCGGAGGCAGCAGCACAATTCCTCTCTCCCTGAGGCCCCCTTTAGGTTAAAGCTTCTTTAGCAGCTTAGACCCTGCAGAAGCCAAAACGGAGACAGTAGTTTGGTGATGGGGTTTCACGACTCTGCCGTCGGTGGCGAACGGTCCCCCTGGCAACCACTTTCTGACATCAAGGGCTCCTGACGTCACGTCAGCGTGAGATCATCCCTGGCACTACCCACCTTGGTTTCCTGTGTAAGCAACCAGGCAAGGGAGGAGCCCAAGAAAGTCAAAGAAGGTAGTTTTACTGAGTGCTCCGTTGTAAACTTGATTCTTAGCCAAACTTCCAGTGTCGTATAGTTTTTATTGAAAGGATCATTCATCTTCTCTGTTTAATAGGTCATAGTAACTTAAGCTACTTCCAAAACATCAAAGATGTTCAATACGTGCTTGACGCTAATTCTGAAGGCCTTGGTTGTACCATTCTTTCTTTTGCTAATTTACATTTAAAAAAAAAAGAATTTTTGTGTGTTTTACGAAGTGACTAACAATCTACTGTAGTTTAGAGATGTGTAGTGCATCCTTTTGGTTAAAATTCTCTTTCGTGTGGTTGGGGGTGTGATTCAGTGGTTAAGTGCATTTTAGCATACACAAGGCCTTGGGTTGGATTCCTAGCACCTCCCAAAAAAGAAAATTATCTTGCATAAATAAGTGAGGCCTACCAGAAACATATTGTAACACCTGTAATCCCAGCGGCTTGGGAGGCTGAGACTGGAGGATAAAAGTTCAAAGCCACTCTCAGCAAGAGGTGCTTAGCAACTCAATGAGACCCTGTCTCTAAATAAAATACAGAATAGGTCTAGGGATGTGGCTCAATTCCCAGTATCTGCCCCCCAAAAAAGTCTGCAGAACTTAAAATTTTTAGGGTTAATTATTTCGTGGGGTTTTTTGTTTTTTTTTGTTGTTGTTTTTTGAGGGGGGTGTTGTTTTTTGTTGTTGTTTTTTGTTTTACATTTTATTAGCTCAGTATAGTTGTACATAATGGTAGGATTTGTTGTTACATCTTCATACATGCACACAATATAACAATATTTTGGCCAATATCATTCCCCAGTATTTCCCCTTTCTCTTTCCTTCTCCCTTCCCAAGTTACTTTCATTTATTCTACTGAGAACTTTAATGTTTTAAAATCCTCTTTCCCCTGTCTGCATCCTACATAAACATGGATATGTTGTCAGCTATTACACTGCAAAGAAAAATTCAAGATCTCTTATTACATTGATGGGGACATCTGAGGAATCTGCAATAGCTTGAAAAATATCAGTGAAATTCTGAATGAAATTGTTCTTGGAAGCTTTCCTCCATAAATTAATTTGAGCTTGCTTGTTTGCAGAACTATTTCCTCCTATGTTTTCACCAACATGAATAGTTTTATCAAAAATATTTGATAAATATGAAATATTTAGTATGGAAAAATAATAAAATCAACAAAGAAAAGAGACGTAAGACATCTGCCAAAATTATGTTAAAATGCAATACTTTGCTTAACTATACCTGGTTTTGACATAAATCCTGTAATTTATTTTTAAAAGCTTACAAAAATGTATCCAATTCCTACATTTACAGTTTGGATCATCCAAGTTGCAGAGCTTGTTTTGAAGAAACATTGTAATGTAGTGGGAAAATAAGTGAATTATTCCAGATGTTTAAGTTCTATTTCCTCTCATTATCAGTTTTCTTTTTAGAAAAATCAAAATAAAATCTGTCCCTCACAGGTTTGTGCAATTCAGGCAATAGTACAGTGTTATTGAACATGATATTTAGAATCAGATACATATAATTAGACATTCCATATGAGGCCTTACTCTGAGGCCCTTGACATATAATCTCCCCTAGTCTCATTTTCCTCATACATAAATCACATCATTGGTTGTGCTAATTACATGAGAAAAGGTATTGAAAGTTATTTATATAAAGGCTGACATATCTCATAACATTTCTTTCCCTTTATAGACTTTAAATAGAGTAATTTGTGTAGTTGTTTAAAAATTTGCTTTCCCACTAGACCGCAAACTTCCTGAGGTCCATGTAGATTTTGTTTAAAGCTGTATCCCAAACTTCTTAAAAAGTGCTCTTTACAAAATACCTTCAATAAATCTTGGTTAAGTGGAAGAATAAATGTTAGTTTTCTTTCCTTTCTATTCCACAAGCACTCAGTAAATGTTTGGTGAATGGATGAAATAATTTTAGAAAAAAATTAAGTACATCTCTAACACTAATTATATGTCTCTCATCCTGAAAAAAAATGGAAATACGCTGCAAAACAAAGCGACACAATATAATTTAGGTATTGCACATCCAAGCCACTGCTTGGCTTCTCTTACCATTGACATAGTAAAATTCTTTGGAAGTATAAGCCCTCTCCACTAGAGACATGTATTATGAAAGGAAAAAATGTAAAGATTATCTTTGAAATATTGCTTGTGAGAAATAGAATTTAAATTTATGTCTAAAATCATGAATATACCAAGAAAAATATGTCACCATCAATTTCCCACATATGATCATGCTACGTTACTATTTTTAATAAAGTCAGGTTTATTCAAATATGAAACTTTAAATTAACAATTATTTTTTAAGTAATTATAGTTTACAGAAAAATTGAGTTGATGGTATGGAGAATTCCCATATACCTAACTACCAAACAGTTTTCCTGAACAGTTTGCTGAAATTTATGAACAAATAACAATACATTATTATTATAAACTAAACTCCATAGTTTATTCAGATTTCCTTTTTTTTTTTTTTCATGTCATTTTCCGTTGCAGGGTCTTATCTAGGGCCCTATTAGATTCAGTGGTCATGTTTCTAGGCTCCTCCTGGCTATCATGTTTTCTTATACTTTCCTTGGTTTTGGTGACCCTGACAGTTTTGAGGAGTACTGTTAAGCATATTGAAGGATGCTCTTCTATTAAAATTTGACGATTTTCTCATAATTAGACTAAGTTTATGGGTTTTTGGAAGGAGGACAGCAAAGGTAAAGTGCCATTTTCATTACATCATATCAAAACTATTAATATGACTTATCACTGTTGATGTTGATCTTGATCATTTGGTTGAAATGTTATTGGTCAAGTTTCCCCAAAATGAAAAATACTTTTTGTTTCTTTTGTTTTTACTATGTGAAGCCATTATTTTTTAATTGGTTGCATTTTGTTATAAAAGTGTGTTCCTTTGTTTCTATTACTTTAGCCATTGTATCTGTTTTAGTTTAATTACTTGTGAATGAGAAGGTTGAAATTCCAACAGTGTTGCAGTGGTAATAGTACTTTAGGAATGCTGACCTGGTGAGTCATAATGGAACACAAATGGCAAGGATCTGAATTCAGCTGTTAGAAATTTAAAAACCAAAAAGAAGTGATAACACTAAAGACCATCCATCCTTGAAGATTTTTATCTCAGGATCAAAATTATTGAGGACCTCTAAGAAATTATTTTCTTATTGAACACCTTATTAAAAATTAAAATTGGCTGGGCACATTGTCACATGCCTATAATCCCAGAGACTCTGAAGACTGAGGTAGGAGGATTTTCAAGTTTGAGACCAGCTTGGGCAACTTAGTGAGATCTTGTCTCAAAATAAAAAATAAACAGTGCTGGGATATAACTCAGTTATGGAGTGTATGTGGGTTCCTGGGTTTGTTCCCTGGTATTGTAAAAAAGAAGAAGAAGGAGGAGGAGGAGGCGGAAGCAGAAGACGAGGAGGAAGATGAGGAGGAGGAGGAGGAGGAGGAGGAGGAGGGAGGAAATAAATAAATTAATTTAAACAGTAGTGAGATACTATTGCACATTCAGAATGGCTAAAATCTAAATCACTGCCAACACCAAATGCTGGTGGGAATGTGGAGCTATAGAACCTCTTATTCATTACCTGTGGGAATATAATATAGTATAACTTACTATAGAAGACAATTTGACATTTTCTTAGAAAGCTAAACATAGTTTTACAATACAATCCAACAATTGTATTCCCTGGTATTTTATTCAACTGATTTTAAAACATGACCTCACAAAAACCTGCATGCAAATGTTTATAGAAGCTTTATGCATAATTCCCAAAACTGGAAGCAACTAATATATCCTTCAATAGGTAAATGAATAAGTGAACTGTGGTACAGCTACACAATGGATTCAGCAATAAAGAGAACTGAGTTTGGGGGCTGGGGATATAGCTCAGTTGGTAGAGTGCTTACCTCATAAGCACAAGGCCCTGGGTTCAATCCCCAGCACCGCAAACATGGTATTTTATTCAACTGAAAGAGAGAGAGAACCGAGTTATCAAGCCACAAAGAGATGTGGGTAAATCTTTTTTAAAAGGACACATAAATTTATTATTTTCAAACTATTAAAACCAATATATAAATGGACATTGATATGCAAAATTATGTCAATTGATAAAACTGTGACAATTCACAATAGTTCTACATCATTTATGATCATATAACCGCAGAAGTCTTTAAACACAAAATCTAATTACTAGAACCAGAAGTTGAAGGCATATTGATGTTATCCTTAATATTATGTGGCCTTAGTCTTGGAAACTACCAGTTCTCAAATGGACTCTGCTCTGCAACTGTTTTTGACTATTTCTTGTTGCATCTCTTCCAGAGTGAAATGGAACCTTCAAATTCAGGTGTGGCATCCACAAAGTCAAGGTGGTAGTCCAAATTCTCTCTCACAGCAGATAACTTAAATTCAACAGCCTGCTTCTCAACTCCTTCTTTTTGGACAACTTCCTTTGTAATCCCATCTTTTCCCTTTTGGGGACAACACTTTTGTTCATCATCTCCATTTAACCATACCCTAGCATCATCCAGCTTAGTTTTCGACTCTCCACATTAATCAAGAATCACTCTGTAATCCCTATCTTCTAAACCTTGGAGATCATAGGTTGCTTTTTAAAAAAAAAAAATTTTCGTTGTAGATGGACACAATCTATTTATTTATTTATTTATTTATTTATTTATTTATTTATTTATTTAATGTGATGCTAAGGATTGAACCCAATGCCTCACACATGTTAGGCAAGTGCTCTATCACTGAGCTACAACCCCAGCCCCTCAGGTTGCTTTTTGTAAAGAAAATTTCCCCAGGTGTTTGCTATGGTTATTTGTTTTACTTCATCCCAACTTTTTGCTCTGTTAAAAACTGTGTATTTTATATTGTAGATTTTCATCTTGAAAATTCCTTTTTCTCCTTTATCTTTCTCATCTTCACTTTCTTAAAAAATTATAAGATTTTCTTCCAGTTCCCTCCAACTATAAAGTCATTTGCAGCTCAAGATCCTACCTTTATTCATTGGTTGAATCCAAGTTGAAGCATTATGGGGAAAGAACATGCATTTTATTTGACCATCCTCGGTGGTTTAGTAATTCAGCATGAGGGTGAACTGAGGAATTGTCCAGAAGTAACAATGCCCTGACATCTTCTTCATGGAATCTTATAACATAAACTTGAAAATATCAAACCTCAGGAACAAAGTTTTGGTGAAAGAATTATTGTGAGGACAATTACTTTGTAAACCAAACATCTTTACTAGGTTTATATATCACAGATAATATACTTGTGTCCTGTTTCACATTTTGGGGCATCTTTGATTTGCTAGTAATGATTGATTTTAACTTATTAGTTCCATCTGCATTTGCACATAAAAGGGCAGACAATCATTCTTTACTTTCCTCTTTGGCAGGCAGATATCTTTTCTACTTGCCAGAGTGTATTCTGGCCTAAGGAGGTCAGTCTCATCCCCACTGTATACCTGAGCTAGACAGTTCTCTTCTTTAATTATCATAGGGAGTTTATGTCCAAATGGCTCAACATTTTCTGAAGGTGAACTTAGAAACTGTTCTCCACATACTTATTGACACCCAATTGCATATGTATTTCAAAATCTAAACAGCCAATCAGTACTAACTTTGAAGTCTGTTTGTCTAAAACATTGTGCAAATCTCTCTGCAGCAATCTGAAGCTCTGAGGCTCAGGGACACCAGCAGAGCAATTCTGTTGGTACCACATGTAGACCACATCATCTCCATCATTATATTTCTTCCCTCTTTCTTTTCTCAGCCCCAACTAATGGTATGTCCTGCTTTAGTACAAAGTTCAAAATCAATTTCTTATTTTTAATGTTATAAATCATTGATGTACTGATCTGAATGAATCTGTTACACTTTTAAGACATGGTCCAGCTTCAATTATTCTGAGAATCTTCATTTTTTTCTCCTCCAAATTCAGTGTTGTGTTTCCCTCCCTTATTTATACTGAATTTGATTTCAAATCACCACCACCACCACCACCAACAACAACAAAAGGAAAGTAAAAGGCTTACTAAATTGAGAAAAATATTTCGAAACAACAAATAGTGGAAAGTTTCAGATGGTACAGGCATTTGTATTGGAGGGTAATGGGCCGAAAAGTATAAGGATTCCTAATTGACTTGCTTGTCTTATGTACTCAGAAAGTTGCCACTGCCCAAGTCCTGCCTGGCAAGACACAGTTTTTGAAACCCCACTGCTTTTTCTAGGAATGACAGGGATACATGCATACTTTCCCTAACTTACCAGAGGAAAGGGGACAAAAGGATAAGGGAGGCTTTGGGAAATAGGTGCTCACAAGAACAGAACCAGGTGGGTTAAGTTTTATAAAGTTGAGGCTTGAAAAAGGAGAATGAAAGACTCAAAGGCAATGGCAAAGTAATCTTGTGTAGCAAAGATGCAGTGTGGCTTCTCCTCTTCTGAAATGACCTGATTTTACCTCACTGCCTAAAAATAAAACAGTGCTCATGTTGTTCTGTATGTAGCATTTACCAGGCAATGGTTCATCTACCTGTTCAGACTCCAAAATTAAAGACCCTGACATTGGTATCTCTGGAGAACAGGAACTTGAGAACAGTTGTGTAGAATCTTTAAGTGAAAGAAAGTTAGTAGGTTCTGTTGTATGTATGACTAAAATCCAACATTTATTGAATTTAATATTGTAATCTCAAAGACAGAGGTTTAACCCAAGTGTCTATTATGTTGCCAAGATTATATGTAAATTGTTAGTATCATTTTTCACTCTCAGATGTATTCCCCAGCATTATTTTTCACTGAAATGGTTTCATATTTGGGATATTATTTATTAAGTTTCAGAATCATGGAAGTTCTTAGAGGTGAGTGTGAAAGTTTTACAAATATTTTGCCATAGTTTAAAAAAAATTGATGTACTGTTTCATTTTGTTTTCCTAAATTTACATTAGGATGTTAAATAACACACTTTTCATATGTGAAACTTTGATTTCTCTGCAGTATAGGTTTTACTTAATTTGAACCAAGAATCAACTGCCTGAAGAATTCAAAAGGTTTCTCTAATGGTGTTTCTAATCAATTGTTTCCCATAAGCCTTTCTGCTGGCAAATTCTTCTGTAGTTTGCTACCCTCAGTTATTTCTTTCAGGGCCTATGGATGCTGCCCAAAACCATTCCAGGTCTTAAGAAAGGTCCTATGATTAACTCCATGGCTTTCATTTCAGATACACAACTTCATGAGAAGCAACAAAAACTGCCACTTTTTCCCATTTCCACAGTGTCAACAGCCTCCAGGAAGGCGCCATGTGGCCCAGAACCATTGCAGATGCTCAGGGCAGTCTCTGGTCCCAGATGTGCCCAATCTGCCACAAGCCTGGTGAGGACAGCTAGGGCATGGTGTGCTGGAGATGGCCACAAGCACAGGCCCTCAGGGAAAGCACTGCCTTCCTGAACTGGAGCTGGAGAGCTATGCCCACACAGGGACCTAAGGCCAGGCGGTTTGCTGGCCCCAACACTTCTCGATGCCCTGGGTGGGCTGTGTCCCTCCGGGACAGATGTGAATAAATCTTAAATGCATATTTCTAAGTGAAAAAATCTATTCCAAAAGGATAATAACTGTATAATTCAATTATATGGCCTTCTGGGAAAGGGAATATTTATTTGGTGATGTCAAAAACATCGTTGGTTGTCATTGGTTGCCCTGCTTGCAGGGAGGGAGGGAGTTGAATAGCAAAAATTTTAGGGTAGTGAAACTATGCTATGTGATATTGTAATTGTGCACTTACAGAACTTTATAGCACATATAAAAAAAACCTTAATGATGCCAATTTAAATAGATCTGTGAGGTCTGAGGACCTAGGTTGGAATACAGAATGTGACAAAATTAGCTACCCATATGACAATGCATGAAACATCCTCACTGAAGAAATGAAGGTAAAGAATAGGGATGCAAAAAGAAATTAGTGAACATTTACTCACTTGGGAACTTGTGGAATCTATGATTAAAGGCAAACGAAAATGTACATACTCACTTAATACAGTTGTTCCACATGGGGATGTGGGTTAATGATTCTAAAACAACTATACATGTATACTGGAATTAAACAACTAAGTAAACAGATGGCACATGGCGGGAGCCAAGTTTCTTAATTGTTGGATTGGGAGTTTACAAATAAACAAGCAGAGGAGGGTAGAATGATTTATGTGGTAGTTGATTAGAATTAGAGACATTCCATTGGAAGAAATTCACATTTGACTTAATATAGACATAGACAGTTACATATACAGATATTTATAGGTAAGTGTATATTAGATTGTCAGTAAACACACATGTATTTCCTTGCTCCATCAGCTGAGAGACTTAGAAATAATGATACCCTAGTAATAGCAAGTACACCTAGCACCAGATTTTGGGTTTCTTTTTTGGGGGTGGGGTGGTAACCAGAGATTGAACTCAGGGGCACTCAGCCACTGAACCACATCCCCAGCCCTATTTTGTATTTAGAGACAGAGTTGCACTGAATTGCTTAGGGCCTTGCTTTGGCTGAGGCTGGCTTTGAACTGGCAGAGGCAATCCTCCTGCCTCTGCCTCCCAAGCTGTTGGGATTATAGGCTTGCACCACTGTGCCCAGCCAAGATTTTGGGTTTTAATACCATTTTCCAATAAAAGGGACACAGTTTTTTGGAATAATGGCTTCTTCTAGGACTGAAATAGAAAATATGCAAGATAAATCTAGAGTATTTTGTAGTCCTCAAAAGTAATGATAAACATCATACAATATACACATGTATTGAAACATGTATAATTTGTATAATTTTTATGTTTTTAGGTATCAGTTAAGAATAAATTTAGGCTGCTGGGGTTGTAGCTCAGTGGTAGAGAGTGTGTGAGGCACTGGGTTTGATTCTCAGCACCACACATAAATAAATAAAATAAGGTCCATTGACAATTTAAAAAATATTTTTAAACAAAGAATAAATTTAATGATGGCTTACATCTGTAATCCCAGTGACTGAGACTGAAGCAGGAGAATTGCAAGTTTCAAGACCAGCCTCAGCAATTTAGCTAGGCCCTAAGCAACTTAATGAGACCCTGTCTCAAAATTAAAAAAATAAAAGTCTGGGGAGAGAGCTCAGCCCTGGGGATGCATAAAATAACTATCTGGGATTTCATAATACTATAAATAAATGAGAAGAGTCAAAGTCTTCCATACAAATAATTTCAAAATTTTGTGAAGATATTCTGGGCTCAAGGAGATAGAGAACACCTTCATATTTTGTAAAATTTTTTTTAGATGTTGATAGGCCTTTATTTTATTCATTTGATTTATATGTGGTGCTGAGAATCAAACCCAGTGCCTCACACATGCTAGGCAAGCGCTCTACCACTGAGCCACAACTCCAGCCCATACCTTCATATTTTTTAGGTGTGTTCTTTACATAGTAACTTTCTTCCAAAGAGTATAGTATGGAATGGGAAGAGGCAAAGTTCCTTTAAAATGAAGAAATTTGACAAACACTGCCTCAGCTAGAAGATCAAGGTGAACATCAACAGTAATAAGTCACATTGATAGTGTATATCTTTGACATAAAACCCATAATTCCAGTCTAATTATGAGAAAAACATTACACAAATTCCAATTTGTTAGTATTCCTCTGAAGTGTCATAGTCATCATAGTCATTATAACCTAGGAAAGTCAGAAACTGTCACAGCCAAATGGAGCCTAAGTAGATATGACAACTCAATGTAATATGATATTCTGGATGGGAAAAGAAAACTGGACATTAGGTATAAACTAGGGAAACGTGATGAAGCTTAGTTAATAACAATCTACTAGTTCATTAATTGTAACAAATCTACAATACCTTTTGTAAGGAAGAGAAACTGGGTATAGGCATATGGGAATTCTGTACCATTGGATCATTTTTTTTTTCTATAAATCTAAACTTGTTCTGCCGGGCGCGGTGGCACACGCCTGTAATCCCAGCACTTGGGAGGCTGAGGCAGGAGGATCTCGAGTTCAAAGCCAGCCTCAGCAACTTAGCGAGGCCCTAAGCAACTCAGTGAGACCCTGTCTCTAAATAAAATACAAAATAGGGCTGGGGATATGGCTCAGTGGCCGCACTGAGTTCAATTCCCAGTTCAAAAAAAAAAAAAATCTAAACTTGTTCTAAAAAATAAAGCCTATTAAAACATTAAACCTGAGGAATTTTGTTTTTTGAAATGATGTCTAAGCTGCCTAGCCTGGCCTCAACTTTTGCACTCAAGTGATCCTCCTGCCTCAACTTCCTGAGTAGCTAGGACTACAGGTATGTGCCACCTCACCAGGCAAACTTGAGAAATTTAAAACTTTATTTTTTGTATATGTGCTAGGGATTGAACCTAGGACCTTGCATATGCTAGACATGCACTCTACCACTGAGCTACACCCAGTCACAAACTATTTTTAAATCACTTGGAAATAACAATGATAAGCCATTGCATAATAACATTTGTGCTTTTTTGGAAAAATCTACTTAAAAAATTAAAAATAATTTTTCTATATAAAAGTATTCAGTGAGAAAAGTGTCATTGTTCTACACTCTTCTTTTTTCCCCTCTTTTCTTTTTTCCATATTTCTTTAATGATGTCCCAATAGAATATAGTTGAATTATATCATTACAATTGGAAAAGGGGAGTATTTTAATAATTTTTTCAGATAATTGTGAATATTATACTAAAAGTCAACATGTAGTGGGTTCTTGAAGATTAGTTGCAATGTGGAATATGAAAGCATATCAACAAACTCTCTATTCTCTATATTAAAATATTTGAATATATTCTTTAACCATTTTGTAAAGGGTATAATTTTGTAACATTACACATTTTTCATTTGGAAAATAATCTGAGTTATACAGATCTATCAAAAGTTAAATTTCATTAAACAATTAAAAATTAGAAACTCCAAGGGGTTGAGGATGTAGCTCAATGGTAGAGCACTTGCCTACCATGACTAAGGCCCTGGGTTTAAGCCCCAGCACTGGCCAGAAAAAGATTTTAAAAAATCTTTTAAATATTGGAAAGTTGTCATACTCACTGTGACAAGTTGTCCAAATTCCTAATTTTCACTGAGAAGCCTGAATTTTATCATTGGTGACATATATGCTCATGACACCATCAGAAACCACCTCAGCTTGTATTCTTATTTAATAGCTTTTTACCTTTCTCTGAACTCTGTGAAGGCATAGACTGTGTCTGTTTCAGCAAATGATATTTGGAAATTAGCACATATAGAAAACATTATAAATTGTTAATATATTAATGAATCTGAAAAGGGATTTTTAACAAGAACAGGTAAGAAATTATGATGGGAGATTTTAGAATAGTTTATTCATTGCTTCCATTAAACACACATTTTAAAGAAAAAAACCCAGCTGCTTATATTAGTTAGGACTCTTACATTTGAAAGCAATCAAAACAAATTCAATGAAAAGAGGAAATTATTGGTTTATATAACTGAAAGACTAAAGATTAACATTGAACATGCATGCATCCAGATGCTTAAATAATGACATCAGGAATTATTTTCTCACAGTATTTCAACTTTGCTTTTCTTCTGTGTTGACCACCCCTATCCCCATCCATAGTTGCATGTGGAAGGAGAAATAGCCCTAGCAAACCTAGGCTTACAGAATTAATAGGATTTTTAATTTCAAAAAGAGAATCTCTTCCTGAGAGTGCCAATAAAAGTTCTAACACTGTCCATCATGACCCAGGTTTCACTTGTCTGTTCCTAAACCAGGAGAAAGTAATTTTCTGATTAGTCATCTAAACCACACGGGCTCAATGAAGCAGAGACAGTTCTTGAAAGTCAGGGAGTTATTATCTCAAAAAGGGGATGGATACCAGGAGGCCCACTAAATCAACTATGCCAAAAATTCTCTGAAGAGGAACAGTATAGATTAAAAAAATTGCATATAAAATATTTACTCTTGGGGGCTGGGGATATATAGTTCAGTTGGTAGAGTGCTTACCTCACAAGCACATGGCCCTCGGTTCAATCCCCAGCAACACACACACACACACACACACACACACACACAAAATAAAATATTTACTCGAGAAAAATTAGAGGAAAGGAAAATCTATTTTAAAAAATAAGGTATTGATTGCAGAAAAACACATAATTTGTCATGTTAACACAAGTGTTATCAAATTTATAATTGAGATAATTGTAGAACTAATTTTGGCAAATAGAGAATTAATATAAAGATAGCTCCTGTAACCGATGAGAAGACTATTTCAGCCTCCTTTAAGTTATATCATTCCTAAGCAATTGAAATCAGTCTTGTATAATTGGCATAAATAAAAATTGGTCTCATTTAGTGGTCAATGTAGGTCCCTAAAGCCCATTTAGTTTGAATGATGAAAATGTTTACCCTGCTTTGAGCCCTATTAGTCTCAGCCTTTGGTCTCCAGCCTTTGTTTTTGCAGCTATCAGCATCTGGCTGAGGTCAACCAGTAGTGACAAGGTTTGTGGATTGTGTAGCTAGTGTCTCAGCTCCACTATGTGGTAAAGCTTGGAATTGCTTGCTTTCTTTGAGAGGTAGGATCTGTTCATTAAAAACAAGCAAGCAGTAGCAGGATGACACCTTCTGATTTACATGTATCAGCTGAATGTGATGGCACATTACTGTAATCCCAGGGACTTCGGAGGTTGGGGCAGGAGGATCTCAAGTTCAAGACCAATCTTAACAACTTGGCAAGGCCCTAAAGATGTAGTGAGACCATGTTTCAAAATAAAACATAAAAAAGGGCTGGAGCTGCAGTTCAGTGGTTAGGCAACCCTGGGTTCAATCTCTGGTACCCCCTCCCCCCCCAAAAAAAGTAGGTGGTAGGTGGTATCATGGCTGCTATGTGGAGAATGGGCTGCTGGTGGGAGAACCGAATGTGAAAGGGACACTGAGTGGGCAGTCACAATCCTAGCACAGAGCATCTTGGACCAGGCTGTAGCCCTGTTTTGGAAGAAGTACCCTCAGTCCTTAACAGGGGAGTGAATGGAGGAAATTAGAGAACAGAACCAGGAATGAAGTCCTGTTACATGGTCAACAAGAGTCCCTATCTTTTAGAGATAGGTACTGAAAGGTTAAAATTGCCCAGAAAAACACTCCAGACGCCGGAACTCACGCAAGAGATTTTTTATTAGGCAGACGAACAGAGTCTGTCCGGAAGAGAAAGGGGAAAAAAAGGGGAGAACATGGCTGGGGAACTTCTTTTAAGCTCTCGAACTTTGCAGGCAAAACAATGATAGGGCCAACTCTTGAATTTGAATTTTGGCGGACTAGGGATCAGCCAATGACTGGCAATGACAGGCCCACTAATGGACCAATAGCGGGCTAGCTACAGGGAAGGGGGGGGGAGCTGTCATCCCTCCACCTTCCCCACAGACGTGTCCTGTGCCCAACCGCCAGGGAAGGAGCCCCATGAGGTTGGGCCATGGCTGGTAGGCAGCCCAGGCAAGGGTGGGACTGTAGTGCAAACCTAGCGCAGGCCTGCTGCCTACTGAGGCGAGCTGACAGGGGGGCGAGGCCACACTGACAGCGCTGCTCTGACAGGTGCAGCCGCATCTGCCTGACAGGTGCAGCCGCATCTGCCTGACAGGTGCGCCCATTGCAGCTTTTCACATTACAGGTACTAACATATATTTGGATGAAATGATGGAATGCATGGATGGGGGAGGAGAGTGGGTGGAGTGCTGGATGAACAAAAGATTGGCTATGTGTTGACAACAACTGAAGCTTGGAGATTAATAAAAAGACAAAAAGCAAGCATAAAAGGAATACAAGGAGGACAAATCAGAAGAAAAAATGGAATTCTAGCTGCTTCCACTTAGCTACTTTATTCCACAAACAGATGAAACTGAAAATTTTACAAACAGAAGTGTTAATATTTCCTTCCTGCCCCTGCCACAGTTTCCGTGGATAACCATGTCCCATTTTGAAGACCAATGACCTAGAGAAATTCTCATACATATGCCCTAAATAATTCAGACAACAATGTTCATCGAGGCAACTATTTTTAATAGTGAAAAACTTGAAAGCAATTTAAATATCCATTAGCAGGCAAATGGTTAATTTGTAATATTCATTCAATGACACATAATTTAACCAATACATATTAGAGTATGTAATAATAACTGAATTAGAGCCATCTCCATCATAATGGAAAAGTCTTAAAAACACTGACTAGGAAACAGTTAAGTTGTAGCGTAATTCATAGAATTTAACATCATTTAAAAATATGAGCATGATTTAAAACAAATATTATGTATTATTTATGGATATGTAGATATATATAAAAAATAGTATGTGCATATGTAAGATAATCAAAAGCACCAGTCAGGGAAGGAGAGAATAGGAATTAAGGACAATTTGAAGTGAAGGTGGTAAAATGTGAAGATTTGACAAAAGCTGTGTAATATAATATTTTGAATACCTTTCTTCTAGGCGTTTGCCTTATTATGTAATATTAAATTTCAATAAAGCAGGTTAGAAAAAACTTTACCCTCAAAAGATATCGGAAGAACATTAGAAGTATAGGGATTTTCCTTCTTCCCCGCCATGTCTTTACTCAAGATGGCGCCGACAGAGCTTCTCTTCTGGGTTGTTCCCCTGCTCCACCCTGCTAATGGCGCGAACCTTAGACCAATGACCGAGCTACACGGTGGTGGTTAATGTAGGAAACCAATAGCTTGCTGCTCCGCCACTTACCAACAACCCACCTCTCAGGGAAATCCCCTAGGGCACCCTATATAACCCTGGTGATTGTTCAATAAAACGGAACTTCTCCGACGGTGTGCCTTGTGTCTTGGTGTCGATTTCTTTCAAGAAGTAAAATGCCACAATTATTTTATGACTACTTTGTACCAGAATAAACCCAGTAGGAAATTGAGTGGTATAGGATTATCTTCATAAATACTAAAATGGCCACTAATTATGCTAGACATACTGTTAGAAAGAATGACATTGATGCCAGATCTGATGACACACACCTGCAATCCCAGGAACTCCGGAGGCTAAGGCAGGAGAATTGCAAGTTTGAGGCTAACCTCAGCAACTTAGCAAAACCTGTCTCAAAATAAAAAGGAGTTAGGGGAAGTGGCTCAGTGATTAAGCACCTCTCAGTTGAATTCCCGGCATCTGACAAAAAGAGGGAGGGAGGTATGACCCATATAGGTGATGGCCACAATAGAGATACTACATAGTTTACCCTAATGCCAAGTTGGGAAGTTTTAGGAGGGAGGGGGGAAGGAATATTGAAAAAATAAGGAGGACACTTACTACATGACAAGACTCAGTGGGAGGAAGAGTACAAAGGAAGCATGGTCCTAAGGAAGGGCAATATTTCCTTTAGAACAAGAAAGTAGAAGAGACAGTTCAGAGAACAGGACGAAGATATAAGAGGTATTGCTAATGACCAATCATGAATTCCAGAGGGCTCTCAAGAAATGTATGAATATGAATGGGTTAATTTTTAAAAGTGAGGCTTAGAATGAAACCAATGTTTGTGTAAGCCCTATGTAAAATACGAAGTGCTACATAAATACAAGGCATCACTATCCCTTTGAGGGGCTGGGGCTGTAGCTCAGTGGTAGAGTGCTTGCCTCCTATGTGTGAGGCAGTGGGTTTGATCCTCAGCACCACATAAAATTAAATAAATAAAGATACTGTGTCCACATACTACCTCTTTAACTGCCTTGATTGAGGAAATTTCATTCTGGTTTCATTAATTAATTTGCATTTTCTATATCCATATTCTTTCCTTGACTTAACTTTTCTCCCTTATGGTTTCTCTTATATTTTGTACATATCTTTTCTAAAATCTGTTTGGGGTAAGGAGAGAGAAACTCTTCCTTTAGGTGAAATACAATCGTACATAATCTTCTATTGCTATTATAACATTTGGACAGAGTCTGGCTACGTTGCCTAAGCTGGCCTTGAACTCCCGAGCTCAAGTAATCCTCCATCCTCAGCCTCTAAATGCTGGGACAATAGGCATGTGCCATCATGCTTAGCTAATATATTATTTTGTCTGCCTTAAACATAAATTTAACCATGGCAGGAATTTTAGAGCTGGAAGAGAATTGAAAGGTAATATAATGTAAACTTCTCATTTTACAACTGACAGATTATATGTTTTGCCAGATGTAATCAGTTGTTTCAGAATTTATACCTGTTTCTCCTTCTCTCCAACTTCCTTCCATTTTTCTTTGAATGGCAGAAACAGAAAGTACCCACTACAGGTTCACTGTACGTCAGTAGTTGCATGCAGACTCTAATGTCAGACTACCTGAGTTTAAATCTTAGATCTGCTACTAATTAGCTGTGTGACCTCGGCCAAGTAATCTAACTGATCTATGCCTGAGTTTCTTCATCTATAAAGTGGGGGATGTATTAGCACTCACAGCACTGTTATGAGAATTAAATGAATTAACTTAAAGTATGTAACAGTGCTTAGTACATAGAGAAGGATCAGAAATCTTAGCAACTGTTACTATTTAGCACACACTCTGCTAGCTGCTGATATAACAAAGATTAAGAGAAGTCAGGAATTTTACCCACAACTATTTTTATTTGATCTGGAGCTGAAGAAACAAACAAAAAAACAAATTAAGATAATGTTTACAAATCTAGATAATTCATATAGGGGTCTGAATTTCCAGTTTTTCTTGAAAATGGGAAGATTTGACACATTAGGCCAAAGTTCTCAGGTACTGACAACTGGCTGGTAGTAATAAAGCAGCTGCACCCTTTATTCCATATAACTCACATAATATTTCCATCTTTTAACTTCACCTGCTTGTTTACTGCTTGGTTTTGAATTTGTATCCCTGACTAAGACCATCACTGCTCTCAAAGAACTCAGAATCCAACAAATGGCATATTGGTTAAACAATTCACAGTACAGTGCAATAGAAACAAATACAAAGTTGCCAACTGTAAAGCACAACAGTACCCTGATGGTACACATGGTGGAGGTGCTGGTGGTGATATGTACTGTTAAGAATATGTGCTGAAAAGAAAAGGAGGAAAGCAGACTTGCAGAGGGAATAGAAGATAAAAAAGACATTGAAGTAGGTAACTTATGTGTTTAGCAACTACCGAGAGTTCAGTTTTGGAGACTACAGTGATAAAGGAAGAAGTAGATTGAATTTAAAAGGAGAGTCCCTTAATCTCCACAGGAGATGGATAGCTCTTGAAATGTTTTCTGAAATGTTTCATTAAATTATAAACTAACTTTAATGAAATTATGACTGGATGTTCTTTACCACCCTTCCTCAAATGTCTTTGGATCTCATGTTTGAGAAGGAAATGCTGTACAATGCACACTATTCTATTAAATAGCCATCGGTAGCAAATTATTCATCTTCATAACTGACAAAGTGGTTTTAAGATTTGTCTTCAAATGAAATTTCCTTATCTGTAAAATGGGGATAATAATGGCACCCGAATCAAGGGTATTAAATGGAGAATTGAACCACATAATCCATGTAATGAGCTTACCAAGATACTGGACACAGAGTAAAAGGAGTAAAATGAGTTATAATGATCACTATACTTTCTGAATCTTCCTTGTCTACGTACCCTATCTTGGAGAAAATATCTCATTGAATCAAACGTATTTTTAATTGAAAACTAAAGTTGAATCAATACTGGTGGTATCTTCTGGAAGTATCTAGTTCAAAAAATGCAAAAAATACTAGATTGAAAATGCCAAGATAATACTTTCTTCCTCTCGACATTTTTGGTTGCAAAAGTTGCAAGAAAAACTTAAAGGTTTTATGCAACATAGAAAGTGCTAATTATTTTGTGCAGTTACTAATCAATGTAATAGTTTATTGGTGGTAATTAAGACAGTAAGGTCGAAGAGATGATTCTTCAGTTCTCCAGGCTCAAACAGTAGGTAAAGAGCTTTTGATCTTACAGTAGCGTCTCGAATAGCTAGGGATGTCAGACAATCATCAATTGGCGGGAAAAGATAAATACAGACCAAATTCACACAATCTGTTTCTGTTTAGTTTATAAATTGCAATCCAAAGTGTCTGCTTTCGTGCCTTGTGGGACTTGAAGTCCAGACGCAAGACGTGCTCAAGACTGATGAACCTTGGAAGCCTGCAGCCCCTGTAGGTCTGACTACTATGGACTACAACTCCCGAAACATACCGGAAGGCCGCGCAGTAATTACGAGCAACCAACCGTGCCCCAGCAGGGCAAGCCCCGCCCCCGGCTCGGGGGACGGCCTCCGCCAATGGCAGAGCTCCCAGAGCGGAGCCTGCGGGTTAGGTTGTGAGGCCAGGGCCGGGGGCGGGGAGGAGCCGAGGGGTTTCAGAGCTAGCTCGGCCGCTGGGTGGGTTGGGGCGTTCCGCGCGCCCTTCATTGAAGCGGCGGTGGCCGGGCTGGGCGCCGGGAGTGGGAAGCGACGGCGCGGCTGGAAAATGCCGGTCCATTCCCGAGGGGATAAGAAAGAGACGAACCATCACGATGAGATGGAGGTGGACTACGCCGAAAATGAGGGGAGCAGCTCGGAGGACGAGGACACGGAGAGCTCGTCGGTCTCTGAGGATGGAGATAGCTCAGGTGCGCGACCCAGCGAAGCTGGGATCCTGAGTCGCCGCGCCGGGCGCGCGACAGGCCGCTCTCCGCACGCCGGGTAGCTGCGTCCTTCTGGGAGAGCGGGGCGGGGAAAGAGGGAAGGGGCGGAGACTGGCTCCTGGCCCCGGGCTGCACCCAGACCGGTTGCGGGCTCTGCCCGGCTCTTGGCAGGTCCTAGTCCCCAGGGCAGAGCGGGCGCGGGCCTGGGCTCGCCCAGCTCTTGGACGGGAAGGCATCCTGCTCCCAGTGGGACCCACCTTTGGGACTCCCGGCAGTGCCCTGGGACTCCGAACCCGGGCGGGGAACGCCCCGCAACTTGTCAGAAAGACCGAGGAAATGCCTTCTGTCCCCAGACAACCTACTTCTTTCCTTATTTTCGTATATGCAACCCGTACGTCTCAGTATGGATGGGTTGTAGGGGCTAGGGGTAGATTTCTATCAGTCCGTGGCCACCTTCGAACGAATTAACCTTCGCTTCCAAGCCAGCCCGTCTTCCGCACTTTATTCCAGTGCTCTTTCGGGGGCTAACTTGGGAGCTGTCCGGTTTGTAGTATTTCCCTGAAGTTTTCAAATCTGAGAGCAGGCTACCAACCTCTGGGGTGATTTTAGCTCTTCATAGGCTTGTAAACTGGCTGATTTTGGACAGTGTTTAAATTCTCTAATCTTTTCCTTCAATCTTTTCTAACCTTTGAGCTGTTTCAGATTTGGGGGAGTGGATGGATAGGGCGGATTAACAATATACATTTTGCAAACTTTTAGAAATGGTTATGCAAAAAGAAATGGAATTTGTGATTATCTGGATTCTTTCCTGTCTGTCCATATGAGGTTGAGACTGACTTCTTTGTCTTGGCTTGATTTTGGCCACACAAGGGAAACGTTAACGATGAGTTGATGACAGTCTATTATCACCCCATGCCTTCTTTTCAGAAAATCTCCATGCAAGGTTGTAATTTCTATCAATATATCAGCCGTTCAAAAATACATATGAGCGACTTATTTGTGCAGCCCTGGGCACTACCCAGTATAAGGTGTAAATAAATAGTTATGATGTGGTTTTAAAGAGCTGTCATAAGTTACCACTTGATTAAATTGCCAGATGAATGCTCAACTATAAACAATATTATAGGAATTCAGAGGCAGAGGAAATTTTTTCAGAATTGGGTGGACAGCAAAGGCTAGTTGAAGAAGGTGGGGTTACCTTAATTATCTTGAAGAATGAGTAAAGTTTGGATTGGGGGAGTAATGTTCCATTGTTCCTATGGGACAAAGAATGTAAGTGCAAGTGCAAAGGGAAGAACTTAGGACTTATTCAAAAGAGTGAGAAAACCAGTTTGGTTAGGAGAAGAACTTGAGCTAGGAAAGGAAAAAGGAAGGTATAGGTGTGAAAGATTTCAAAGAAAGCACAAAACAGTATTGATGAATGCAAATTTAGGAGTGAAAGTAAGAAAAACCCAGATACAAGGAGAAGGGTTGTAGCATCAACAAAAATAGAGAAGCAAAACATTTGAGATGAAGATGAAATGGCATATTGATTTTGGAGTTTTTTGTTTGTTTGTTTGGAACTGGGGATTGAACTACTGGACCTTTGAGCCACATCCCCAACCCGATTTTGTATTTTATTTAGAGACAGGGGTCTCACTGAGTTGCTTAGCTCCTTGCTTTTGTTAAGGCTGGCTTTGAACCAGAGATCCTCCTGTCTCAACCTCCCAAACCACTGGGATTACAGGTCTGTGCCACCATGCCTGGCAGGCATGTTGCTTTTGAGGGGATTGTGGTATATTTAAGTAAGAATGCCCAAACTGACAGATGGAAGTAAGGTGTTAGAACCTGCCTGGAATGGGAAGAATAATTCTGAGTCATTTACATAGAAATGGAAGTAGGTAAGATTTCAAAAGTGGGGAATATAGAGAAAGAACCTCAAGATTGTGTGAGATATGTAAAGCATTTTTATTTTCAAGTATTCTTTACTTTTGTTATTAAAATTTAACCCCCAGAGCTGGGGATTAAACCCAAGGTCCCATACATGTTAGGCAAGTACTCTACCAGTGAGCTATATCCCTAGCCCCATTCCTTGCTTTTTTTTTTTTTTTTTTTTTGGTACTGGGGATTGAACATTGAACCCAGGGGCACTCCACCACTGAGCCACATCCCCAGCCCTATTTTGTATTTTATTTAGAGACAGGGTCTCACTGAGTTGCTTAGGGCCTCGCTAAGTTGCTGAGGCTGGCTTTGAACTCACGATCCTCCTGCCTCAGCCTCCCAAGTGCTGGGATTACAGGCGTGCACCACTGCGCCTGGCCCTTGCTTTTTTATTGACTCTAGGATCTCACAGAATTACATCTTATTTGTTATTTGTTAAAGTTTTCCCACTCTCATTTTATATTTTTGTTGTGATTTTTAACTATTTTTAATCTCATTTTAGAGTAATAAACAATGTAATTGGTGAGAATTATAATGATAATTTGAACTACAAGTCAAAAAAATTTTTGTTTTCAGTTGTGGGGATTGAACCCAGTGGTGATTTACCATCAATCTATACCCCTAGCCTTTTTCATTTTTTGAGACAGGGTCTTACCAGAATCTTGCCACGTTGTCCAAGGCGGGCTCAAACTTGCAATCCTCCTGCCCAGGTCTTCTAGGTAGCTAGAATTACAGGTATGCATCACCACATTGACCTACAAGTCGTATTTTTTAAGTGCTAAGAAATTATTTAAGTACATTTTTCATCTCTCCTTCTTGTAAAATCATCTCTATTCTACCAGACATCTTGAATGTTAAACTTCCAGTTTATTCTTCTCAAACCTTGGTACTGAGCAGATTCTAAGACTACCCAGAATCTTCTACTATCCAAAGAATTTGGGAAGTGAGTCATCTTGAGGGACAAGTTTTAAATAGCCAAGGAGTAAGCTAGTAAAAACCAGAACTATTTTAAATCTGTTTTAGAAAATTAAAAGGAATCATATACTTGGTATATGAAAATAACTGAACACAATTTAACTCTCATAGTTTGAACATTATTTTGATGAAGATTAAGATGCATATCAGTTTGTGCTTCATTTATTTTGATGTGTTGAATATATGTGATATAAAAATAGAAGATGTGAAATATAGGACAGACCTGGTAATTAACAGTTGTTTTCCTTTAAAAAGTTTTTTCCTCATTTGCCTTTTCTCACTGACAGAAATTTGGGAAGAGGACACAATGAAGGCATGAATATCAATCCAAGATTACTTGTGGTAAACATAATGAGATTAGTTTTCTTACGAAAAAAAATTTTTCCCCCAGTACTGGAAATTAAACCCAGGAGCATTCTACCACTAAACTATATACCCCAACCCTTTTTATTTTTTCTTTCAAGACAGGGTCTTGCTAAGTTGTCCAGGCTAGCTTGAACTTGTGATCTCCTGCCTGAGCTTCCTGAGCAGCAGGGTTTACAGGCGTGCACTCTAGATCAGCCTAGTTTTCTTTCATATGTGATTGGCAAATCAGCTATGTGAGCAGTTCTGAGGGAAGAACTCCAAAAGTATTTTTGAGCAGTATTAATATTTTAAGGACACAATCATTTTTGGTGCTAAGTTTTCAAGAGTTGTGGAAAACAAACCAAAAGTGGGTTAATTACTTTATAGTCATAGCTTACAGTAAGTCCTTTGACATGATTTTAAAATGAATAAACGTATAGAGATCACTTTAGTTTAAACTCTCATCTTTATTTTAGATTAATTCTTTGCATGGAAATTATTTTTGATAAATGTTTATTTTCTCTTAAAGCTTAATAAAGATCTTGCACATCATGTTACATTTTTTTTTCTTTTTTTCCTCCTTTTTTGGTACTAGGGATTGAACCCAGAGGTGCTTTACCACTGGGCCACATCCCCAGCCCTTTTTATTTTTTATTTTGAGACTGTGTCTCGCTAAGTTGCTTAGTACCTCACTAAGCTGCTGAGCTGGCCTCAAACTTGCACTCGTCCTGCCTTAGCCTCACAACTAGCCACCATACCCAGCTCCTTTTTTTCCTTTTGAATTAACTTCAGATATATTTGAAACACAATATTATCTTTGATATTTGCCTTTTTTTTAAATTAACAGAAATGGATGATGAAGACTGTGAAAGAAGAAGAATGGAATGTTTAGATGAAATGTCCAATCTTGAAAAACAGTTTACCGATCTCAAAGATCAGTAAGTAGTGACTTCAGAAGGTCATTGTCACTGAGTCTCAAATGTGTCACATATATACTAGCACAAGAGCAATTACATTGTTTCAACTTTATGCCTTTTGTATTTTATGGGACTGACTGTTTGAAAGAGGCTTCAACTATTGTTTACCTGCCAAAGACCTCATTAACTAAACTGAGGGTTTTGAGGCAGATTTTTTTGGGTGGTGGGTGGAGTTTAAGATTTCTGTGTGAATATTGGTGATTAAAATCTGTTCTAATCTGTTTCATTCATTCTTTTGTTGAATAAATTCCTAAAGATAGCATTTAAAAAAATTGAAAATAAAATAGAATATTTCCCAAAGATTCTATGTCTGAAGTCATTTTGTTTAGATCTTATTGGATAATATATACATTACATGTTTCATATGTGTTATTTAGCTTCTTGCAACAACTCTGTAAGGTTGAAAGACTTAATAGCCTTATCTCTATTTTACCTGTGAGAAAACTGATGCTTAGAGAGGGTTAACTCCTTCTCATAATTTATCAAAAAGTGATGAATGAAGCCAGGCTTTTTGCCTTCCAATGCTACTGTGTTCCTTCCACTTAAAGCACATTATTTTGGAGGAAATGTGGTAGAGTAAAAAAAAAAAACAAAAAAACACAAGCTCTGAATCCATGCTTTTTTTGACTGATTTAAAGGTGTTAATCATCGAGTTCTTATTATCTGCTGTGAGGATTGAGAAGCAATGTGTAAGATTCTTATCTATTTGCCTGGCATTTGGTAGGTACCTAATAGATACTATTTTTAAATGTTTTAACCTCCTGTTCTAATGCCAGAACTTTTAAGTGAGATTGGCAACACAAGAATGGGCTCCCATGATTTGATATAACATAGAATAGATAGAAATGCAAATTAAAAAACAACTTCTTTCTCCTGATGACGTTCTTCATAGAAATAGAAAAAGCAGTCATGAAATTCATTTGGAAAAATAAGAGACCCAGAATAATTAAGCAGTCCTCAGCAAGAAAAAGGCATCACAATACCAGACCTTAAATTATACTACAGAGCTATAGTACAAAAACAGCATGGTATTGGCACCAAAACAGACATGAAGACCAGTGGTACAGAATAGAAGACTCAGAGACAAACCCACATAAATACCGTTATCTCATACTAGGTAAAGGCCCCAGAAACATACATTGGAGAAAAGTAGCCTCTTCAACAAATGGTGCTGGGAAAACTGGACATCAATATGTAATAAAATGAAATTAGACCCCTATCTCTCACCCTGCACAAAACTTGACTCAGAGTGGATCAAGGACCTAGGCATTAGTCTAGAGACCCTGCACCTACTAGAAGAAAAAGGAGGCCCAGATCTCCATCATGTCGGCTTGAGAACTGAATTCCTCAACAAGACTCCTAAAGCACAAGAAGTAAAATCAAGAATCAATAAATGGGATTTCATCAAATAAAAAGCTTCTTCACAGCAAAGGAAACAGTCAAGAATTTAAAGAGAGAGCTATAGAATGGGAGAAAATCTTTGCCTCCTGCATGTCAGATACAGCATTAATCTCCAGGATATATAAAGAACTCAGAAAACTTAACACCAAAATAATAATAATGACCCAATCAATAAATGGGTGAAAGAACTGAACAGGTACTTCACAGAAGAAGAACAAATATAAGAAAAAAGGTTCAACATCACTAGCAATTAGAGAAATGCCAATTAAAACTACACTGAGATTTCTTCTCATTCCAGTCAGAATGGCAATTATCAAGAATATAAGTAACAGTAAATGTTGGCGAGGATTTGGGGAAAAGGTACACTCAAACGTTATTGGCGAGACTGCAAATTGGTACAATCACTCTGGAAAGCAGTATGTTGATTCCTTAGAAAACTTGGAACTACCATTTGACCCAGTTGTCCCACTCCTCGACATATACCCAATGACTTAAAATCAGCATACTATATTGATGCCGCCATATCAATGTTCATAGCAGCTCAATTTACAACAGCCTTATGGAACCAACTTAGGTGCCCTTCAATAGATGAATGGATAGAGAAAATGTGGTACGTATACACATTGGAATATTAGCCACAAAGAATGAAATTATGGCATTTGCTGATAAATGGATGGAACTGGAGACTATCATGCTAAGTGAAATAAGCCAATCCCCCAAAACCAATGACCAAATGTTCTCTCTGATACGCAGATGCTGACTCACAATAGGTGGGGGAGGAGTGGAAGTTCACTGGATTGGCAGTAGGGTGGTGGAGGTGGGGATGGAATGGGAAGGGCAGTAAAATGAATTGGACGTAACTTTCCTGTGTTCGTATATGAATACAGGACAAGTGTAACTCCATATCATGTACATCTACAAGAATGGGAAATTATACTCTGTATAATATGTCAAAATACATTCTACTGTCATGTATAACGACAAAGAGCAAATCAATAAATGAATAAAAATTAAAAAAAATACCACCTTCTAAAGGAGGAGTTTCAGCCTGGAACTTGCTGGTGTGGACATGGGCATAGCTACATATTAGGAATTGTAAATGCAAGAGAGAAACTTCTGAGAATATAGGGACCTTTATTCAGAAGCTGGCTCTTTTGTGGGCTAGGTGGAGTTTACCTTTAATCCCAGTAACTTGAGAGGCCGAGGCAGGAGAATTGCAAGTTTGAGGACAGCCTGAGCAATTTGGTAACATGCTATCTTAAAGTAAAAAGGACCAGAGATGTAAGCACCTCTGGGTTCAATCCGCAGTACTGGGGGCAGGGGGAGGAGAAAAGAAAAAGAAAAGCTGTCTTTTCACTTTATGAATTCTTCAAAGTTTTTTTTTTTTTTCTTCTTCCCTAGAGAGGTCAAAATAAGAGATGAAAACCCTTTTAATGTATCTGGAATTACCAGAGTAAAATGGGACAGATTTATTTACCATACCAATCCTAATGTTTATGCCATTTCTCTGTTTCATTGGTGTTAGTGATGAATATATAGATATTCCATGCTAGTTCAACAGCTAGTTCAATAATCCAAAATTACCCAAAATTTAAGTTTTGGCTTTGAAAAACATGGTATAATTTTCTTATTCTAAAAATATATATTACTAATTTTAAATTAAAAATTGTAATATGTCTTTAATTTAAACTAAAATTAGTTTGGATCCCCAAAGAATTTGTTATTTGCATTATTTGGGCAATGTGGAGAGTTCATCTAGGATCATTCTAGAAGAGAGGAATTTTTGTTTTTTATGTAGCACAAATAATTCATGAATTAATACTTGTCATGTAATTAAGATTTACCTATTATACATTTTTTTTTTTGGTACTGGGGATTGAACCCAGGGGCACTCGACCACTGAGCCACATCCCCAGCCCTATTTTGTATTTTATTTAGAGACAGGGTCTCACTGAGTTGCTTAGGGCCTCGCTAAATTACTGAGGCTGGCTTTGAACTTGCGATCTTCCTGCCTCAGCCTCCCAAGTGCTGGGATTATAGGCATGCGCCACCATGCCCGGCGAGATTTACCTATTATACTTTTAAAGTGTATCTTATGTTTATCCAAGAACTGAAAATTATCGTAAGTTCTAATATAATATAATATAATATAATATATTGCATAAGAGTACTTTGCACCTAGTCATTAGGCCTCATCTTGTTCATCTTGGGGCAGGGCCTTAAATTTTGTTCTCTCATGGCCAACTGTGACTACCAGCTAGTTTCCCTTGCCAGCTTTATCTGTCTCTGAAGGTATTAAAAGTAGAACATGACCAGCACTTAATAAGGTTCTTTCTTAAGGAATTGATTTCCAGAAATATGTTTCAGAAAAATTAATTTTTTGCACCTAGCATTAATTGTCTTGTTTTTTCTATCTTTCTTTGTTTGTCATCCTGTTTATCTTGGTAAGCTCTCTCAAATCCCCTTTAGAAGAAGTGAGGAAGTAGTAATATTAATATAATTACTCTGCTTCTCCAGTTCTAGCATTACAGGGCACAATAGTCTCCCTTCATAAGGCAGAAAAATCCACTATTTGTAGTTTCTATAGTGGTGGAAGGTAAGTTTTCCACTTCCTTCAAAAGGTAGAGGTAAGGGCTAGCGCTATAGCTCAGTGATACAGCACTTGGCTTAGCATGTGTGAAGCACTGGGTTCAATCCTCAGCACCACATAAAAATAAATAAATAAAGGCATTGTGTCCCATATAAACTAAGAAAATATTTTTTTTAAAAAAAGGTAGAGGGAAATCATTTAGTTTTCCATTTATTTTAATATTCAGCATCCAACAAACATTAATTGAGCATCTACTCTGTAAATATTGTGGTTGCTGATGAAGGACTGATGATTGTTGCCTTTGTTGAATTTATTCTTGACAAGGTTGTAAAAATTGGACTGATTCTGAGGAATCTATTCTTTTCAAAGGTTATTTAATAGACCAATATTAATTCCTATATCCTCTTAATACCTATATCCTCTTCATTCAGGATGCTCATTCACAAATTTGCAACCTATCAGTATTTTGTATATATTTGATATTCTTCAGGTGTAGTTATCTTTGTGTCAGAATTTTTGTTGTTTTACCTATAGTTATAGTTTCAAAAAAAAAAGCATCATGTTGTACTTTTCTGACTCTATACATTCGTTTTTTGTTGTATCTTGAGTTTTGGAAAAATGTGACCCAGACATGATAATGTATTGTTTTGGCAGTTAATTCTCTAAATAATATTGTGGTTGCTAAGGGACCAAAAAACCAAAAAAGGAATATTTGTAGCATTAACACCCAAACTTGCCTTGCCTCTTAATAATGGTCAATGATAGATAATTAATATTGTCTTAATTGTATTGGTTTATATTTTCAAGAAGGAAGAGCAGAATTTAATATAAAAGTTAGGTTTCCTAATTTTTTCAAAAGCCAAATGCTGGTTATATTAACCTACAAGCATAGTCAGTGATATCTTTTGAAAATTAGTACGTGCCATTCTTCTGAACATATTATCACATACTTTTGCTTATGATAAAAGTAATAAATAGAAAATAATTTACAAAATGATCTTAAATTGTTACTCTGCTTTGAATTTTTTAGGATATCCTTAAAATGCCACAAAACCAGGATTAGAAGTAGCTTTCATGGAGGACAATGTAAGCATTTCTCTGTAAAAAGAATTAGTTTTATCCTGTCAGATTTTTGCCAAAAACACTGAATTATCTTACATCATCAGTCTTTGATAATCAAACTAAAGCATTGTGACAGCTGGCACAATTAAAGTATCTATAAGTAGACTCATAAATAGGGGGAATAGGGACTCCCCATCCCCATTTTTCATTTCATCGAATAACTATTTTGTTAAAGTTTCTTCATTTGTAGTTGAGATGAACTGGATATGCCTGATCACAGGTTATTTTTTTGGGGGTGGTGGTGGTGAGTACTGGGGATTGAACTGAGGAGCACTTAACCACTGAGTCACATCCCTGGCCCTTTTTTTTCTTTTTTTTTTTTTTTTTTAATTTTGAGGCAGGACCTCACTAAGTTACAGAGGCTGACTTTGAACTTGTGATCCTCTTGCCTTAGCTTCCCAGGTCACTGGGATTACAGGAGTACACCACTGTGCAGGGCCAGATAACAGGTTCTAGTCATTCATTGTCTTTCCTTCATCACTCTACTTCCTCTGTTCTTTTTAAAAATTAAATAGGCTAAATATTACACTGAGTCATTTTCAAGGAAGATGGAGAGAAGCCAGGGAATTATTTGACAACTAGTAATGTTTCTATTTGAACTACTCATGATTTCCTTGTTTTTTGGTGTTTAAATGATCTGTTCTCTTAGAATAGATCTATTTGTTTTTCAATTAAAAACAAAAATTGAGAGTGCCAAACGTAGTTATTTCAGTTTTTGTTGTTTTTTGAAACAGATTTCACTAGTTGTTCAGGCTGGCCTTGAACTCCTATGTTCAAGCAGTCTTCCTGCCTCAGTCTCTGAGTAGCTGGGACTGCAGGCATGTGCCAATGTCCCTGGCTTTCAGATGTATTTTGTGAGTTGTGAATTAACAATTGAAGAGTGATACAGATAAAAAATCATGGACAGATATCTATTTTATCATTATATGCATGAAGTAAAATGATACAATTGAATTCTCCACTGTAGATTAAGGCAAGAATACATTTGATAGGTTCTTAGAATGTGAATGTCATTAAGAAGAAATAATGTATAGGATCTTTATTGGAATTTTTAAATTAACATCTTAATTTTTGCTTTATTAAGACTTTATAAAGAACGATTAAGTCAGGTGGATGCAAAACTACAAGAAGTCATAGCTGGAAAAGCACCAGAATATTTGGAACCACTGGCAACTTTGCAAGAAAATATGCAAATTCGTACAAAGGTAGCAGGTAGGAAAGTGAAATATTTTTTCCATATAGCAGATTCTACACTTCTTAGCTTTAAAGGTGTTTTTGAAGTGTTTTTGAAGTGTTGATGGGATCACAAATATATTTACATTAAATTGCAAATATATTTACATTAATTATTGACCCAGTTATTTGTTAAAACCTTTTGTGGGTTGCTGTAAGAGATTTAAAAACAATGAAAAACTCTTAGGTTACTTACAGTGTTGTTGAAAAGGTACTGTTTATGTGTGGAGAAACTAAACCATGATACTTTGATTTAAAATACTGTTGCTATCACAATTTAAATCCTTGTGAAATAAAGTTTAAGTACTCCTTAAAAAAATTTTTTTTAATTGTAGATGGACAAAAAACCTGTTTTATTTATTTATTTTTATGTGGTGCTGAGGATTGAACCCAGTGCCTCACACATGCAAGGCAAGTGCTGTACCACTGAGCTATAGCCCCAGTCCGTAAAGTTTAAGTGTTCTTGATATTTGTTTATCTGTAAGAGTGAGAAGGATTTTTATTATTTTTTTTTGGTTTTTAAGAGATAGGGTCTCACTGTGTTGCCCATACTGGCTCCAGTCTCCTGGGCTCAAGTGATCCTCCTGCCTCAACTTTTCCAAATAGTGGAATTTTTTTTTTTTAAATCTATAAAAGCATTTTAAAAAATTTTTGGTCAGGATATTGTAGAATAGGAAATTAGCCTTCAACCGGATAATTCAATGACTTTATTTTGATAAGTTTGGTTAATTATTTATGCATATGAATAAATGAAGATGTACTATCTTTCTATGGTTAAAATTCTGTCTGTTGGGCAGGGGTTGTAACTCAGTGGTAGAGAACTTGCCTAACTTGTGAGGCACTGGGTTCTATCCTCAGCACCATATAAAAATAAATCAATAAAATAAAGGTATTGTGTCCATCTACAACTAAAAATATATTTTAAAAAATTCAATCTGTTTATAACTGGGATCCAGCCTCAGTATTGAATCCTAGCATTCATAATTGGGATATGTGCACTGAAAGATCACTATGGCACCAGGCGAGGTGGCATGTGCCTGTAGTCCCAGTTGGGAGAGTAAGACAGGGAGGATCATTCGAGCCTAGGAGTTTTGGCTAGCCTGGGCAAAATAGCAATAACCTATCTCAAAAACAGTAGATGAATGGATAAAGAAACTGTGGTATATATACACAATGGAATATTACTCAGCCATAAAGAAGAATAAAATTATGGTATTTGTAGGTAAATGGATGATGTTGGAAACTCTTATGCTAAGTGAGATCAGCCAATCCCAAAAATCCAAAAGCCGAATGGTCTCTCTGATATATGAATGATGATGCATAATGTGGGGGGGAAAGATGGCAAGAATGGAGGAAAGATAGCTAGCATAGAGGGAAGGGAGGGGTGGGGGTGGGTGGGGGGTAAAATTAATAACAGAATGTGTGACAGATACCATTGCCCTGTGTACATGCATGAATGCACAGATGGTGTGAAACAATAGCTGTACTCCATTTGTGTTCAATGAATCAATAAGTAAATAAAAGAATAAAAAAAAAAAACAAAAAAACAAAAAAACAAAAATGCTTATAATTTTTTAATGGTGAAACTAGAAAGGAAACTTTAATTAATGGAGATGTTGATTGTTTTTCTTTCTGGGGATGCTAATTAATCCTCATGTACCTGTTAAATAATTCCTAATCATTACTGATAATAAATTCTAAACTCACCTTAAATGAAATTTTAGTCTTCAGATCTTAATATTAACTATGTATATGATATGTGATAATTAACCTGTTATCTTTGCATATTAACTTGGCTTATCCTTAAAAGTAAAAAGGTCCCTCATTTTCTTTTGACATTCTTTTAGACTAAAAGGATTATCAGGAAATATTACGTTAGTGAATTTTTCACATTTTTACTGTGTGGCTTCCCTTACCTTTTTTTTTTTTGTAATATATATTTTTTTGGTTGTAGGTGGATGCAGTACCTTTATTTTATTTTTATGTGCTGCTGAGGATTGAAACCAGGGCCTCATGTGTGCTAGGCGAGCGCTCTACCACTGAGCCACAACCCCAGCCTCCTCCCTTACTTCTTGATTTTGCAAATAGTAGTTTATGTGAATGTTTTGTTAATGGTATAGTTTCAGAATCTATCTCCTGTCTTTGCTATACAAAAAGAGATAATTACATTTTTAGGGCCAACTATGTCACAGAGCTTAGCATACACATCCAGAATTCTTCACTTGACATTTTTGTGATGGCATATTTGCATGGCCATGGTTTCCTCTTTTATACTATTGTCTTGTCACCTATAAGTTAAATTTTCTTGGGTTTCAGTCATCCAGGTGAAGCCCTGTTAGGAATACTGTGAATATCATGAATTTTATTCTTATAGTTTATACATAGAATTCTCTTGGAATCTTTGGACTGAAACTAAATAATAGTTTTTTGAGGGGAATGGTATCTAGCTGTTTTTTGAATATTTATGATTGATGAAACCAGAATCTATTGTCCCTATTGTGAGAAACCTGAGGGATTTTTCCATTTTTTTAAATTGGTACATTATAATTATATATAGTAATGGGATTCATTGTTACATATTTGTACATGCACACAATTTAACAACATAATTTGGTCAATTTTATTCTGGTATTTTTCATAGGAAAAGGATTTTATTTTTTATTTTATCATTCTCTATGAAACATTTAAGAGTATTCTTTAGAAGACGAGTAAGAACAAAAATTATCAGTGTAGTTTCTTTCTAGTTCTTAAACTCTTAGTGTCTGGTCTTAGATGTATATTTTAAATGAGCCCTTTTAGTTTTAGTTATTAAAGATAATGTTAGAATTACTTTTCACTTTCTTGTTTTTTTCATTCTTGTGGTACTGGGGTTTTGAACCCAGTCCTTGCACATGCTAAGGAAGCATTCTACTTTAGAACCACAACTTCCAGTCCCTTTTATTTTATTTGGAGACAGAGGCTCAATAAGTCACCCCATCTGGCCTTGAACTTGTGATACTCCTGCCTCAGTCTCCAGAGTCACTGGGATCATAGGTGTGTGCCCCTTCTTGTCAATTTCTTATTGATCCATCTTCTAAAATATGGTGAGGACTAAATTCCTTTAGGGAAGTGATAATGAAACCTTTCATGGCTAACATAATCAGAGTAATTGTGTTTATTGCAGGAATCTATAGAGAACTCTGCTTAGAATCTGTAAAGAACAAATATGAATGTGAAATTCAAGCTTCTCGCCAGCATTGTGAGGTATGGTTATTTTGCTTAACTCTTAAGCTGTATGTGCCTCTTTGAGCCTTTTCTGAGTGTAGTAGTTTAAAAAGTAAGTAAAACAAAATTAAATAGTACTTTAGCTCATCTCTTGGGTGTGAGTTTTTTGGAAAACCTAGTTGTACTGAAAGCTGTATTAGAAAATGTGCACAGAGGAGCATAGAAAAGAACCGAGATAATTTTAGAAGTTTTCAAGTAATACTCTAGAAAGACTGTGATGATTATGTCATCTGGCATCACTGAAAATATTAGTGTAATTAGGATGATATGGGCTTTTAGACTAAAAAAAGTATACTCTAATGATGCAGTTAGAATATTGGGCTGTAGAATTAATTTCTGACTCTATAGCCATATACAGCAAGTATTCTTTGTGTGAAAAAATGTTTCATTGTGATCTGTTTATTTCAAATAGTGTTTAAAAACATACTGCTAATTTTGGAGGTAGATTTTCATGAAACCTTGACAAGATTGTACATATACTGGTAGAAATGAAAGGACAAGCTTTATATTGACTCTTATCTCACTTTAATAAACTATATGCCAAAAGTAAATCGGTATAAAAGCAATGGAGCTTGTTGCTTAATTTTCTTGATTACAGTTGAAATGCATATCTTTTTGATATTTCCTAGCTGCTTGGATTTTCTTTTCTGAGAAATACTTGTTCATATTTTTTGTGTTGAACTTTTAGTCTTATTGACTGTAGAAGTTCTTCATCTACTCTGAATACAAAGTTTTTGCTGGTTATATGCTTTACACATATTTTTACCAAAGCCATGGCAAGTTTGTATTCTTTTTGATGATTTGAAGTCCCCCAATTTTACATTTTAATGTAGTTGAATTTATTATCTTACCTTTATGGTAAGTGCTTTTGGTATCATCCCAATTTTGAGGTAAATGTATTTTTCCTTTAAAATTTGAAAGTTTGCTTTTAAAATTGAAATTGCTAAACTATCTTTTTTTAAAGACTGTTTTTATAACTTTATTTTATTTATTTTTTATGTGATGCTGAGGATCGAACCCAGTGTGTCACATATGCTAGGTGAGCACTCTATCACTGAGTCACAACCCTAGCTCCCAATATTGTTAAACTATCTTTAATTAATTTTTGTGTATGGTATAAAGTATGGTTCTAATTTTATTTTTTTGAATATAGGTAGGTAAAGTCAACATTTTATTTAATCTTTCATTTTCCAACAAATCATTAATACATCTCTTGTGTTAAATGTTCACATATATGCTGGCTTGTTTCTAGTTTTTTTTTTAAAAATCTGTTACATTGGTCTTTTTGGCTGTTTCTGTACTAGCATCACAATATGCTTTTCTACAACTTTCAGTCTAGTAAGTATGATACTAGATACTCTACCTTGCTCTTTTCCTTCTTAAAATTGTTATTGTGAATTTTCTTAAGTACAACTTTTTAAAAACTGCTTTTTCTATTTTGTACAGAAAAGTTAACTTTGTGTATTGATACTATATCCAGCCTCTTTTCTTACCTACTTTTCTTCTTTTTTGAGGGGTCGGATGGGGCATTAGGGATTGAACCCAGGGTCCTTAACCACTGAGCCACATCCCCAGCCATTTTTGTTTTTTATTTTGAGACAGTGTTTCACTAACTTAGGGCCTCTTGAGGTTGCTAAGGCTGGCCTTGAACATGTGATCCTTCTGCTTTAGCCTCCTGAGTCACTGGCATTACATGTGGGCCTAGCTCCATGCCCAGCTCCTTTCTTCTTCTTTTTTAAATTTTTAAATTTTTTTTTTAAGTTGTAGATGGATACAATATCTTTATTTATGTGGTGCTGAGAATTGAACCCAGTGCCTCATGTATGCAAGGCGAGTGCTCTACCCCTGAGCTACAACCTCAGTCCAGCTCTTTTCTTTTTAATTATAATAATTTGATTATGGATTCTTTCAGATTTTCTATAGAGATAATAATGTTATTTGTGAATAATGAAAGTTTGTTTCTTCCATTCTGGTTTTCCTCATATTTATTTTACTTGCTGTAATGGAACTGATAGGACCATCCATGTTTTCCAGTACAACATGGAATAAAACCAGTAAAATAAGCAATAAAAGCAGACATTGTTATGTTCTTGATCTTGTGTGTATGTGTGTGTGTGTGTGTGTGTCTTACTGGAGATTGAACCCAGGGCCTCACACATTGAGTCACAGTCCCAACCATTTTTATATTTTATTTTGGGACAGGGTCTTGCTGAGTAACCAAGGCTGGCCTCAAACTTGTGATCCTCCTGCCTCAGCTCCCAAGTAACTGGGATTACAGGCATGTGCCACCAAGGTTGGCACATGTTTTTTTTTTTTTTAATATTTTTACTTGTAGATGGACATAATACCTTTATTTTTATGTGGTGTTGAGGATTGAACTCAGTGCCTCACATGGGCTAGGCAAGCACTCTACCACTGAACTATAACCTCAGCCCTGGCACATGTTCTTAATCTTAAGAATGCTCAGGAGTGCTTTTAATAGTCTTAAGAATGCTTGGGAATGCTTCTAATAGTTCAAATAGAAAATAGTGTTATTTTCTTTTGAGTTTAGTAAATACTTTTTGTCAAGTTAAGGAGATTTCCTTTTAATTATTGTTTTCTAAGAATTTTTACCACGAATAGTTGTTAGATTTTATTAAATGCTTTCTCTGAATCTATTGAATTAGGTTTTTGTTTTGTTTTGGTACCAGGGATTGAACCCAGGGTGCTCTACCCCTGAGCTCCTTTTTATTTTATACTTTGAGACAAGGTCTCACTAAGTTGTCCAGGCTGGCTTTGAATTTCTGTTCTTCCTTCCCCAGCTTCTGAAGTTGCTGGGATTATAGTCAAGTGCCTCTGCACCGGGACCTCTTAGCAGAATTTTTTAAGAGTGCTATACAGAATTGTTAACTGTAGGTACAAGATTTCACAGCAAAAGTCCAAAACTTAATTATCGTGCATAACTGAGACTTTACTGTCAGCTAAATAGCAACTTTTATTAACCCCTTTTCCTAGCCTATGGCAAATACCATTCTATTCTTTTACTCCAGAATTTTTATCTAATTTATATGTTTCATGAAGGTGGTGCCTTATAATATCTGTTTACTGTCTGTACCTTATTTCACTTAGCATAATTCCCTCAAGATTTATGCCTGTTGTCACCAAAAACTCTTTCTTTTGTAAGACTGAATTGTATATGAGTACCACATTGTCTTCACCCCTTTTTCCATCTGTGGGTATTTAGATTGTTTGCACATCTTGGCTATTGTGAATTAATGCTTCAGTGAACATTGAGTATCCAGATTTCAGTTCTTTTGGATAAATACCCATAAGTAGGATTGTTGGATCATATACTATTTCTAGTTTTAATTTTTTGAGGGCAAGCCACACTATTTTCCTTTAAATTGATTATTTATTTATTTATTGAATTAACAAATGAAAAATTTTATTTATTTATGGTCTACACATTTTTTTTTTGAGGTGGGGTCTTACTGTGTTGTCCAGGCTGGTTACAATCTCAAGACCCTCTTGCCTTAGCCTCCCCAAATACAACATGCTCTTTTGATAAAAACATCATGGATTGATTAAACCAAATTAATATATTCATCACCTTACGTACTTATTTTTGTCTGATAAGAATACTGAAAATCTGTTCTCTTGCTGATTTTACATAAATTATACATAAATTATTGTTAATTATAGTCACCATACTATGCAGTAGACCTCTGAAAATTATTCTTCCTTACTGAAACTTCAGACCCTTTGACCAGCTTTTCTCATTCCCCTTCCCACTCTCATCCCTGGTAACTACTAGTCTATCCTCTGCTGCTGCTGCTGCTGCTTTTTTTTTTTTTTTTTTTTTTTTTTTAAGAATCCACGTTTAATTGAGATCATACAGCATTTATCTGTACCTAACTTTTTTCACTTAGTGTAATCCTCTAGGTTCATCTATGTTGTTACAAATGACAGAATTTTTCTTTTTTAAAGGTTGGATAATATTTCATTGTGTAAATATATACCACATTTTTAAAAAACCCATTCATCCCATGATATACCCTTAGGGTGATTCCATATCTTGGGTATTATGAATAATGCTGTATTGAAGATGGGAGCACATTTGTCTCTTTGATGTATTTTTTTCAATAGTGATATCATTTCTTTTGGGTATATACTCAGAAGGGAATTGTTGGATTGTCCTGTAGTTGTATTTTTAATTTTTTGATGCATTGCCATACTGTTTTCCATAATGGCTATACTAATGCACATTTCCACCAATAGAATGCATGAGTTCCCCTTTCTCCACATTCTTGCCAACACATGTCATCTTTTGTCTTATGATAATAGTCATTGTAACAGCTGAGAAGTAATACCTTGTGGTTTTGATTTTTATCATGAATATTCGTTAGATTTTATTAAATACTTTTTATCTATTAAATTTACTTATTTTTGCTCTTGATATATTAATGTGATGATTTATATTAACATATTTCCTAATGTTGAACCATCATTGGATTCAGATATATGATTTGTTAATATTTTCTCCTATTCCATAGGTTGCTTTTTGCTCTTAATTATTTCTTTTACTATGCACAGGATTTTTCATTTTAACTGTCTTTTCTTTTTAACCTTTATTTATTTATATGTGGTGCTGAGTATCAAACCCAGAGCCTCACACATGCCCAGCAAGCACTCTACCACTGAACCACAACCCCAGCCCCCGTTTTAACAGTCTTACTTGCCTATTTTTGCTTTTGTTGTCTGTGCTTTTGGGGTCTTATCCAAAAAATAATTTCCCATTCCAATGTCATGAAACTTATTCCACATGTTTTCTTTTAGGAGTTTTACAGTTTCAGTAATTAAGTTTAATACTTCATCCATTTTGAGTTGATTTTTGTGAATGGTATAGGATGAGTGTCCAGTTTCATTCTTTGACTTGAAGATGCTCAGTTTTCCCATCACCATTTTTTGAAGAGACTAACTTCTTCCTATTGAGTGTACTTGGCAAACTTGTATAAGATCAGCTGACTCTACATGGGTGGGTTTATTTTTGTGCTCTCTATTCTGTTCCTTTGGTTTATATGTATGTTTTTAATGTAGTGGCATATTCTTTTGATTACTGTAGCTCTGTGATATATTATGAAATCAGGTAGTATGATGCCTCCAACTTCATTTTTCCTTAAGATTATTTTGGCTGTTTGGGGTCTTTTGTAGTTCCATATCAATTTTGAGATTGTTTTTTCCTTTCTGTACTAAATGCCATCAGAATTTTGATTAGGGATTTTATTGAATCTACCAGTTTGGGTAGTGTGGACGTTTTAACAACATTAAGTGTTCTAATACATGAACTCTGGATGTCTTTATGTTTACTTGTATCTTACTTAATTTCCTCTGTCAGTGCTTATAGTTTTCAACATACAAGTTGTTCACTTCAGTTTATCCCTTAAGTAATTTTATTCTTTTTGTTGCTATTTTATATAGGATTTTTTGCTCAATTTCCATTATTTCCTTGTATTTCTCAGTTTTTTCTTTATACATATATATATTCTACATATACACATATTCATATATGTGTATTCTATTTATACATATGTATACCTATGTTTTATTAGCAGACTCACATTTTAGAATTTTTGTGTATTTTTAGTAGACATAATTTTTGTTCCTATTTTTTTTTTCTGTAATAATGATTTTTATCTTGAAGTCTATTTTGACTGATAATTAAAATAGCTATCCCAGTTTTATTTGGCTTGGCATTTGCTGATTAAATTTTTTAACCTTTTTTCCCCTACCTTTTTTTCTGGCCTTACATTTTATGCATATTGCTTTTTAAAAATAGCATATGCCTTGATTTTTAAAAAGAAACAACCCATTCTAGATATCTCTGTCTTTTAACAGATACATTTTGTTCAGATATATTTACAGTGATATTTTGATAATATCAACTTATTTTCTGACTTATTTGTTCTGATTCGTTCTTATTCGTTTTTGACTTTTATTTGTTTGTGTTGGTGTTGGGATCAAACCCATGACCTCATGCAGGTTCAGACAAATGTTCTACCAATGAGCTGCACCCCCAACTTCAGCTCTTCTGACCTTTTTTGAGGGGTGATTTATCAAGTTTTAAAAATTACATCAAAAGAGTATATCCTTTTTTTTTTTTATAAATTTTTTTTTTTTTTTTTTTTTTTTGTGATACTGAGGGTTGAACTCAGGGCCTTGCACACATGCTCAAGGCAGGCATTCTACCACAGAGCTATATCCCCACCCCTAATGATTACTTCTATGCCTTTGTTTGTTTATTTGCAACACTGGGGATTGAACCCAGGGGTGCTTTGCTACTGAGCTACACCCTCTGTTTTTAATTTTTATTTTTAAAAAATTTTTATTTATTTATTTTTTGTGGTGCTGGGGATTGAACCCAGGGCCTTGTGCTTACAAGGCAAACACTCTACCGACCCTGATTTTTAATTTTTTAAGTTCTCCCTAAGTTGCTGAGGCTGCCTAGAACTTGTGAACCTCCTGTCTCAGCCTTCTCAGTGACCAGGATTGCAGGAATGTGCCACCATTCCCAGTCATTTCTATTATTTTAATGATTGCCTTAAATTTTCAGCATGTGTGGGTACATTAACAGAATCTAAAAATTAATCATTAAATCTGAACTCCCTCCTGAGTGAGAGCATGCCTAACTCTAGGTACTCCCTCACAAATAACCAAGTTGTAGATTTTAGTTCCATCTTGTTTCTTTCCCCTTCAGATGAGACTTTATTTTGGCTTCCTAGAATTAGTTCTTTTTAGGTTTATCAGTTTTTCAGTATAACCCTTCCTTATAGGTTCATTTTTTGATTCTTGAAGCAAAATACATCCTAGAATACATCCTAAGTATCCTCTTACCGAGAATTCTCTTAGGAGAAACTTGGTTTTCACTTGTCCCAAAATAGCTTTAATTAGTAATGATTCTTGAAGGAAAGTTTAGGGGAATATTACATTCTAGGATGGCAGTTCTTTTCTCTTAAATTATAATTATTACTATTAGTATTTTTGTGGTGCTAGGGATGGAACGTAGGGTTCTGTACATGTTATGCAAGTGTTCTTACCTCTGAGCTATACATCCCAGTCCAGTTTCCTCTTACAATTTTTAGAATCTCACATTCTGCTTTTTGTGCTTAAGTCTGCAATCATTTTTTAGATGACTGTTTTTTTCCCCCTTCAATGGCTGCATTTAAGCCCTTCTCTTTGTTTTTCTTTAGTTGTTCTACTGTATGTCTCCATACAGATTATTTTTCTCTCCTGACTGGAATATTTTGTGTATTCTGAATTCATCTCTCCTGATTTGAATTTGTTGTAACTTTCTGAATTTATGTTTTCCATTATTTTTTGAAATTTTTCAGCCTTTCTGATATTGTGTCCTACTTTGTCCTTCTGGAATTGTGATCATATGTAACTCCTCATTTTTTATTCCATATCTCTTAATTCTTAGTTAAATGCTTTTGTTCAATAAATCATTACCTGAAATTCTTTGGAGTCTAATTCTACTTTTATTTCTGCCAATTTCACAGGTTAATTCCTCATTTCATGATTCTGGATTATGACAGACTATTAATTGGAATTCTTTGAGCCTCAGATGAAGGTTATAGTCCCTCAGGTAGCATCTGCAGCTGGATTATTTCAGCTAGGCATCAAGTGTGCCATCTACCCATGACTACTTTATTTTTAGTGCTTGGGATTTCTTGGAAGATGCATATACTCTATGTTTGAATCTCAGATATGTAGATGGTCAGGTGTGAATGATATATTGCCAGGGAACACTACCCACCCCAACACTTATTGCCAAAGATGACACGTATTTCCCTCTGGTGAATAATTTCAGTCTACCTTTTTATGAAGTTATAACCCTTTAGGGCTTTTGCAGAGATCTCAGTTCCAGTTTTGCACTTACTTTCCTTAGGCCCAAGACCTTTCTTTTTTTCCCAAGCAGAGAATGAAAAACATGTTTCTAGGTTACTGAGACGAGCAAATTTTTCCAAGGAAGCTACTGCTGCAAGATCAGGCTAACTGGCTGGTTTCTTGCTCCTTGGAAATAGCACTTATTTTCTTAAGAGCTTACCTATACCTTTAAAAGGATGTTTATTTGTGTACTTTATCCAGGATATATGTCTCAGTATATTTGGAGTTTTTGTTTTTATTTTTTCAGAATATCTGGTCTACCATGTTGTCAGAAGCTAAAGTTGGGACTGGGATTGTGGCTCAATGATAGAGCACTTACCTAGTTTGCGTGAAGCACTGGGCTCAATCCTTAGCACCACATAAAAATAAGCAAATGAGGGTGGACCCTGTGGTAGAGCACTTGACTCATACATGTGAGGCACTGGGTTCGATCCTCAGCACCACATTAAAAATATAAATAAACAAAATAAAGTTAAAAAATAAATAAAACAAAGATACAAAAAAATTTTTAAAAAGAAACTAAATTCAGTAATTATTATTACTTATTGTTTTTGCAGAGCTGGGGCCTGAACTGAGGGCCTTATGCATGCTAGACAAGTACTCTGCCATTGAACTACATCCCCAATCCAGTAATGTGTTTGAACTGGATGAATATATGCTCATAGTCTTTCTCTTCCATAGTTTTTCAGCTTTGAAAATCCTCTCTCCTCCATACAGATGCTAAGTATTTACCTAAATTTCTTGTAGTTTAGTTATAGATTGGTATTTTTAACATATAATTAATCTGTTGTAAATAATCTATTTAATTATATAATTACTTGGAAGATACCAGTAGTTCAAAGGCATTGCAGAAAGAGGAAACAAAGGGTAAAAGGGAACTTATATTTAGAGTGTTATGTACTTTGTAATTCATGTTCTCATTTTAATCCTTGTAACACATTTCGGAGTAGAAATTATCTTAATTGTGTAAATGGTTAAGTAAAGCTCAAGAGAGGTTGAGTAATGTGCTTAGGGTCACACAATTAATGAACAGCAAAGCTGGGATTGAAATGCTTTGATCTTTCTAGTCACTTGTGCAGTTTACCACTAAATCTGAATTTGCTTTTTATCTGCTTACTCCTTAGTTTTTACATTTGACTTATACAGAAATAACTGAGAGGTGAGGGAAGTAGGAAGAAGGAAGACACCTGCCAATTATCAGAATAAAAGTTTGGTTAGTAGGAGAGAGGGACCATGAACTCCCTTATTCCACTTCTAAATTCTACGTCCTAGTGGCAAGGGCCAGAGAAGGGATATGTTCATATGGACATACACACACAAAGTATATCAGAAAACCACAGAGACAATAGAAGCAACAGGTTAAGAAAGGAAATCACATGCATAGAATATATAGTTTGTCAGACACTAAGACAGATAGAGGTGTTTTATTTAGGTTATGTCATTTAAGCCTTACCACAGGGCTTGAGATGACTATTAAGGTCCAACAGTAGGGGTAACAAGGTCTCAGTCAGAGGCTTTCAGGGTTCAGAGTTAGCGTTACAGCTCTTGAGAAGTTGCTAAAAAGTTATTCAGGGCTCTGATCTTTTGGTCTGCGAGTCATTTAATTATTTTTTTCTGATTATAACATTAATAAGTGCCTATTGAGAAATAAGTCTAAAGAAGGAACTAAAATCAACCATAATCTACCAGCCAGAGGTAATCACTTAATAACTGAACATGTGTTTATATATATTTTTATAACATAGCTGGTATGATTCTTTACATATTCTTTTGCATCCTTATTTTCAAATAGCATTTCTTGAGCATGCTGGTTTTTTTCTCCAGCAGGTACTATGTTTATATATTTCTGAAGGCACAGACTTATAATGAAAAACAGCAGTCCCCTGTCCTACTTCTCAATCCTGCATCCCAGTGGCTCACTGCAACTTTGTTTTCATGGAGATCTCTTCATCATCAGCTTGGAAACTCCCTTCACCTTTCTTCTGCCAGATCTTATTTTCTTTTTCAGTTTGGTGAATTGTGTCTTCCAGTAGTATCTTGAGAGAGGGTATATAGTTTTGTGAGACTTCCTGCTTTGGTTCTCTATTAATTTATAATAAATTACTCCAAAACTTAGTTACTTTAAAACAGTAATAAACATTTATTATTTTAGTCTTTGTGACCAGGAGGAATTTGAAAGCAATTTAGATGAGCAGTTCTTTGCTTAGGACCTTAGGCGAAGTTGGAATGAAGATAATACTTTGACAGGAATGCTGTTATCTGGGGGCTGGACTAGAGACTGGAAGATCTGCTTCTGAGGAGACTTACTCACAAGGCTGACCAGTTGTAGTTTCTTGGTTGGGAGTCTTAGTTCTCTCCACTTGGTCCTCTCCACAGGTGTTTGAGTGTCCTGATGGCTGAGTTCTTACAGACTGAGTGATTCAAGAAAACAAAACAGAAGGACAGTGTTTTTAATGAGCTAGATTTCTGTCTAATCCTGCTTTTTAAAAGTGAGTCACTGATTTCTGCCCACATTCAAGGAGAGAGTAATTAGTCTGCATTTTTTTTTTTTTAAATCTACCTTTTTAAGTTAGGAGTGTCAAAGAATTATTTAAAACACACTCTTCTTATCCAAAAACATCTTCACTCTTGCACTAAGATTATGGAATTCTAGACATCCTAGTATGGATAGTATGGAATTCATGTTTCCTCAGTTTTTTTTTTTTTTTTTTTTTTGTACAGGGAATTGAATTCAGGGGTGCTTAACCACCGAGCCATCCCCAGCCTTTTAAAATAATATTTTACTTAGACACAGGGTCTCGCAGAGTTGCTGAGTTGCCGAGGCTGACTTTGAACTTGTAATCCTGCTGATTCAGCCTCATGAGCTGCTGGGATTACAGGCATGTGCCACCGTGACCTGGCTGGCTCCTCAGAATTTTGAAGTAATGAACGGTGTCTTCTAGCTTCTAGTATTACAGTGAAGTCTCTTTATCATTTTGATTCCTGATCCTGACCTGTTTCTTCCTGAACACGTTCAGGATTTTCTCTTTATCCTTGGTGTTGAGAAGCAGCAAGATGATATACCTTAGTGTGAGTCTTTTTTTCATTCATTGTGCTAATACTGAGAGGATTATTTCATTTATTAGCACAGTGGATTAAACCTAGAGGGTCTCTGCCACTGAGCCACATCCCTAACCTCCCCCCTTTTTTTGTTTGTTTGTTTGTTTTGCCGTGCTGGGGATGGAACTCAGGGCCTTGTGCTTGCAATGCATGCACTCTGCTAACTGAGCAATATCCCCAGCCTCCTACCCGCTTTTTTAAATTTTTTTTATTTTTTTTATTTTTTATTTTTTTTTTTTTTATTGAACACAAATTGAGACAGGGTTTTCATGAATAACGTAGGCTGGCCTTGAACTTGTGATGCTCCTGTCTCAGCTTCCCGAGTCACTGGAATTACAGGTGTGCCACTGTTCCTGGCTTTAGTCCATTTTTAAAAATGTATAATGTAAAGCAAAAATTTACTAGTTGTTTCTCAGGATATAGTTAAACTCATTTATCCATTGTCATTAGCTTTCCAGATGATTTAAAAAATCATCTTTTTTTATTTTCCCGTAACGAGTGTCTGTTTCTAAGTTTTAAAATTCAAATCTGCATATTTTAAAAATTTCAATGCATTATACTTTAAATGTTGCTTTTAAATATGTGTCACTTTCTGATAATGCTAGTCCTTCAAAATCTTCCAGGGCTTCAATCCTGAGGGAAGTTGAGAACTGTGAGGTATCTCAAGTCAGTCAACTACCAAAGGGAGTTGATTTAGAACACAGCTTACCGTGAGACAGTACAAAAATGGAACCTTGGGGCCATTCTCCTGGGATTCTTTAAAGCTGTGCAGAGGAGAGCAACATAGGTGTCATTTTGGGAAAGGGCTGGTGATCAGGTTCTAAGTGTGAGAAGTAGAGTGATGTAGGATCTTGAATCCAAATATGTATATGTAAGTAATTTTTTTTCCTTGTTGTTTTGTTTTATTTGTGGTGTTGGTGATTGAACTCAGGGTCTTGTGCATGTTAGGCAAAATCTGTGCCACTGGCTACATCTTCAGCCCAGTAAGTTGTATTTTTAAATGACTAAATTACCTATTGAACATAGAAAGCTCTGAAGGCACCAAAGCTGGGAGTTTAGGTATTCTTTTCTTTTCCAGCTATCCCCTAGCTGCTCTATTCTGACTTTCTTTCTTCTTTAGGGAGCTTTTGAAAGTCCTGCAGGGTGAGGAGAATTTTCTAAAAGAATGGAAGAGAAACAAGAAAGGGAATAGATTCAAGGAACTCATATCTGTACCTTTAATAAATTTATAAATGCCTTCAAAGCTTTAAACATTTCAGTCTCATTGTGGCTTTTTTATTATAAGAATGATTAGTGTACTTTTTTTATTATAAGAATGATTAGCGTACTTAATTATAGAAGTTCTGCCTGGCCTTGGAAGGGAAGAGAATACATACCAGTAAAACGTTCATATTCTTAAAAGCAGAAGCCTTATCCCTCGAGTTTTGTGTTTAGAGTCATTTTGGGAAGGGAAACTGGATCTGTTTATAGCTGCTATAGGGTCTTAACCATGGAGGGGGCCTACTCTTTTCTTTACTCTGATAAATAGCACTTCCTAGTTCTTATAGCACAATGTGTATAAGGCTGGAATATTTCATAAAACTTTACCAAAATTGGTACAAGCAAAGAGAAGTATAAAAAGCAACATGCAGTAAGATAATGTTTTCATATGGTACATGATATCTAGTTTTAGTCTTCTCCAGTTTTGCTTTTTCTCTAGCTCTTGTTTTCCTTCTTATTGACAAAGGCCATCTTTTCCCTACCTTGTGGGACAACCTTCAAGCCTTCAAGCATATATAGACTCTAAATTCTTTCAAATTCAGAAGCAAGGTAGGTGGCTGGGGTTGTGGCCCAGTTGTAGAGCACTTACCTGGCATGCGTGAGGTCCTGGGTTTGATTCTTGGCACCACATATAAATAAATAAATAAAATAAAGGTCCATTGACAACTAAAAAAAAAATACTAAAAAAGCAAGGAGTCATGCTTCCTGCCTGAGTGTAATTTACTGTCTTCCATAAAAAGTCCAGTGTAACTATAAGAAGCTTCCACAAGACAGTTATATCTAGCTATATCCCAATAGCCTAATATCCTTTCTAGAGATAAGCATGTGGTAGGTGGGTTGGGAAACTGTCATAGGCTTTTCATGTAGTGGATCTGTATATTATATGTATATTTTATGGCTTTTATAATAAGGGATGTAGTGTTATATAATCAGAAACAATGGATTGGACCTAACAGATCTGGGTTTTAATCTGATCTGCCAGTAAATAGTCTGTCTTTGCAAGTTACTCTGTCTCTGGTTTATAGAGAGATTTGGACATAATTAGTGTAATTTTGACTATAATTGAATGATTAGTTAGTTATAATTAAAATTTGTATTTGAATCTTTCTCTTTGTGATATATTGGGCTATTTTATATAATTCTGCAACAGTAAAGGCCCAGTTATCATCCTATGAGAAAATATGATCCATTTTATAATGATATATTTTATGTGTCAGATTCTCTACTATGGTGACAGGTGAGAGGCCATGAGAGCTTGCTGTGAGTTTTTTGTAAAGTAAATATTTACCTCTTTATTCTTAAGTAGAATATAATTTCATGTAGTTAAATCTGTATTTAGATTTTTTCATCTATTTGACATTTCTTTAAAATATTTAAGTAGAACCAAAACCAAACAAACAAATGAAGCATCATACATTAAAGTACCTCATGAATAAATTATTTGGTCTTAAGTGAAATAGACCAACATTTTCATTCTACTTAAGTATAATCTGTTTTTTCCCAGAGTGAAAAGCTTTTGTTATATGATACAGTCCAGAGTGAGCTGGAGGAGAAGATAAGAAGGCTTGAGGAGGACAGGCACAGCATTGACATTACCTCAGGTGACGGGAGTGACATGATGGTGATGTTTGTGACTCCAAACCTACTGTAGTATCTCATAATATCTTTGTCTTCTACTATTAATTTTATGTAGACAGAATGTCTTAACAGTAGGGAAAAAGGGTGATTTCTAAAGAATTCATTCTAAAGATTTCTAAAGAAATCATTCTAAAGAATGATTATGATTGTAACTTTGATTTGAACTTACTCTTTAGAAGTATGTAAAAAAATGGAGCACACAAAAAGAAGTGCTGACAGACTGAAGTGTGACAAGAACCTACTCTAAGAATGGTACAGTAGTACTGTTCTTGTATATAGTGGACAGTTTCAGTTTATGTTCTTCACTCTGAATTTTGAAAGACTGTCATGTGGGACAAGGAATACAAACCTTTTCTCTTTGGCATCAAATTATGATGAGTGGAGAAATGTTACAGGGTGGTAGATTTTTGTCTCAGGAAAAGGAAACATGTATTTGTAATTAGATCAGTCCAGTATGAAATTGGCCATTTCAGAGGTATAGAAAGGTTTTCTATATTGTGTGGAAGGTTTATGTTTTAGTCAGCTTTTGCACTGATGTGACTGGAATAACTTGATGAGAATGACTTGGAGGAGGAAAAGTTTATTTGAGGCTCTTGGTTTCAGAGATCTCAGTCCAGAGATGGCCAACTCGATTGCTCTGGGCCCAAGGTGAGGTAGTGCATCATGGGGGGAGGCCCTGTGGAGGAAAGCTGCTCAGCTCATGGTGGGGTCAGGAAGGAGAGATAGAGTGGGGAAGGAGCCACAGGGAAGACACACCCTTCTAGGGCACACCCCAGTCACCTACCTCCTCTAGCCATGCCTTCCCTGCCTACAGTTACCACCAAGTAAGTCCATGCAATTTAGGATGGACTGATGAGGTTACAATTGTCATGATTGAATCATTTTACCTCTGAATATTTCTACATGAACAGGAGCTTTTGGGGAACACCTTGTATTGAAACCAAAACAATCTGCCCCTGGCCCCTGAAAGCTCAAGTAAATCTTACAGTGTGAAGTACATTTAGTCCATCTCCAAGAGTCCCATAGTTTTAACATTTTCAGCATTGCCCATAAGTTCAAGTCTACTAAGATGCTAGGCAAACTCTTGGCTATGAGCCCCTGTAAAGATCAAAAGCAAGTTACATATATCCAATATATAGTGGCACAGGGTAAACACTTCCATTCCAAAAGGGAGGAATAGGGCATAAAAAGAAAGAAGGGGGCCAAAGCAAGACTGAAACCCAGCCAGGCAAGTAGGTCCCATAACCTCACATACAATGTCTAGGACACTTGGCTGCTGAATGTTACTTCCAGAGGGCTTGGGTAGCCTCGCCCTTGGCCTTGCTGGTTGTTTAACACACTTGGCCTCTCTCCGCAGCCAGCACCTTTTCTCAGCAGACGGTTCATATTACTGGCCATCTTTTAATTCCTAAGATCTCCATTCCAGCTTAGGCTTCATCTTCACAACTTCATGCATGCTATCTTAGAGCACTACACTTTACTTGGACCCTCTGACCTTCCTTTGAAATCTCAGTGGAGGCCTCCATGACCCTTTAAATTAAACATCCTGCATACCTACAGAAACAGCTCAACATGATGAAACAACTTCTAAAAGCCCCTTCTGCTAGCAGATCCTCCCCATGATCTGTTCTCAAAGGAAATTTCCCTTCTGTGCCCTGGAGCCTTATAGTGGGTGTGGTCTTGCAAATTCCTGAGGTGCCCACACAGTCCACTGTGAAATTGGCTATTTCAGGGGTATTATAGAAAGGTTTTCTATATCATGTGGAAGGTTTATGTTTTAATCAGCTTTTGCATTGATGTGACCAAAATACCTGACAAGAACAACTTAAAGGAGGAAAAGTTTATTTTGGGGGTATGGTTTCAGAGATCTCAGTCCACAGACAGCTATCTCTATTGCTCTGGGCATCAAGGGAAAAGCTGCTGAGTTCTGGTGGGGTCAGGAAGCAGAAAGAGAGAGGGGGAAGGGGCCACAGGGATGGTGCACCCTTCTAGGGCACATCCCCAGTCACCCACCTCCTCCAGTCATGCTCTAGCTGCCTACTGTTACCACCCAGTCAGTCCATGCAATCTAGGATGGACTAATGAAGTTATAACTTTCACAATTGTATCATTTTATCTCTGAATATTCCTGTATTAAAAGGAGCTGTTGGGGGATACCTCATATCCAAACCATAATGGTTTACTAGGTTATCCTATAATTCTTGAGTATGTATTATTTTATACATAATAAATTTTATTTCTCTGGTATAGAATAGGCATGGTGGAATCAGATATCCTGAGGTCTGATGTCATTGCTCCCTCACCAACTAGTTGGGTGGCATTGGACAATTATTTAGCTTTTCTAAACCAGTCTCTGAGTTTGTTAAAGTGAAATAGTAAGAATACAAACCTAAGAGGGAGCTTTGAAGATTAGGCAAAGCAATGCATGTAATATATCTTTGGTGAAGTACCTGACATATGCTCATTAATTATTAATAACCAAGTGCCAAACTGATTTTCACTTTAATAAAAGCAGAGGACAATTCATACATATATAGATGCTCATGAGTTATATGCATTCTAATGTGTATAAACTTTGTGTATGTTTTATATGTAGATAAATAGCAACATGAAAGTATATAGTCCTTTTTTTCTCTTGTTTTCTCACTGAAAGTCAGCTAATACTTAATTTTTGTTTGATTGCCAGAGTTGTGGAATGATGAGCTTCAGTCAAGAAAAAAGAGGAAGGATCCTTTTAGTCCTGACAAAAAGAAGCCAGTTGTTGTCTCAGATATCCTTTTCCAAAGTTTTCTGAGTTTTTTTTCCTTGATGTACATTTTTGCCTCATATAACTTTATAACTTTGACTAGTACACATTGACTGTATTTAAATGGTACTATAATAAACAGAAGGTGATTTATAAAACCGATTGAAGGCAGAATATATAATTTAGATTAAAAGGGGCATGGAAGAAGAAATTAGTCCCCATCTCAACTTTGCAAAGTAATATGGTTTTATAGTTCACCAGGGCTTTGATGTGAAACGTGTGTATAGCATGATTAATTCTGCATGCTTTTTAAAAACATTTTTATTGTTTTGCAGATTGGAACCCCTTAGTGGTTTCATTTCATCAACAAATCATTTAAAGAAATGTGTAAATGATAATTAAATCATTTAAAGAAATGTGTACATAAGTCTTGGCATTTCCTGTGATACCTTCCCCTTGCCCCTTTTTCCCCCTCTACCTCAAAAACAGTGATTAATTGGTGGTGTATTTTATAACCCATGATAGCCTAGGATTAAGGGTGCTTATGGCATTAGAAGTACTAGAATATCCTTATCTTAATACTAAGATTTTAAAAAATAATTTGAAGTCATAATTCAGAATGCCAAAGAATTATATCCTTAAATCATTGTTCCATTCTCTGAAAAATAGGAACTTTGAAAATAGAATTCAAAATGTGGTATTCTTACAGCTAAATTAACCTTGACTTTTCAACGTCCATATATAGTTTATATGCTACAGGATCTTGATATTCTTGAAGACTGGACAACAATTAGGAAGGTATGATTAAAGAATGATGGAACACAAGTATATTTTTATAGTCTGTTTAAAGATTTTATGTTTTTTCACTAATATATAAAAATAGAATTATTGTAAATTTGCTTTGGCAACATTTTCTCTAAGACAGGTAACACTATTTCAAGTAATAGTGGACTGCAAAAGTATTTTAAGAATTAGGCACATGTCAGTTTGTGATTTTTCTATCAAGTGTGACTAATAATTTATCAAGGGTATAGAAAAGCATTTATTTAGTTTATCCAATAATAATAATAATATCATCGTTCTGTGTCTAGTCCTTAGCTTGGTCCTGGCTCATAGAAGACACCCAATAAATATTTGTTGAATGAACAAAAGCGAACTTTGAACCCTTATATGTTGTATATTCTGTCATTAAATAGTCAAGAATTATACTTTTCTGTGCTTGTTTAAAAGTGGAGCTTTATTGTCCTTATCAAAGTTTTCCATTTTTAAAAACTTTTTACTTGAGAGTTAGAAATTATTTCAGGTATTTATAACACTTCTAGGAAAAATTATTATCCTTTGTGTGTATATTCTTTATGACCTTAAACATTAAGAATTTATTAGAGCAGCTAGTGGTTTTATTTTACTGTATTTGTTATTGAGCCAATCAGTGGTGTGGTTTATATGAAATAGATACTAAAATGTGTTTTCAATCTCAACTCAGACAACTTCTCCCTTCCCCCCTTTTTTAAATTAAGGCAATGGCTACACTGGGTCCACACAGAGTGAAAACAGAACGTAAGTCGTGAGTTGAGAAGACTTGTTAAATCAGAGCTGTTAAATCATCTGCATACCATGTAACTCCCCCCTTAGTGGTTTCATTTCATCAACAAACACTATACCTGAAATTGGGAAGAATTCTGGAATCTCTTGTTCATGTAAAAGTTTCAAAATTTTTGGATGCAATATATTTCTTCTTTTAATATTCACTATTTGCTAAAAATGAATCAGTAATTTTAAAAGTATTTATTTTGTATTCTTTACAATAGTGATTTTTTAGGGGAGATGTTTGGCATTTGTAGATTGACTTCAGGGAGCCTGAATTCTCTGAAGTTGTGTAATAAAGTTTCTTGTGTGTGTGTTTTCTAGGGGGAGAGAGATTAAAATGCTGACAGCAGAGTCCATCCAAGAAATTTATCCTTCACCAAGATTTATACATTTTGATATTCCTTAGTAAAATTTACATCAAATTACATTTTCTTGATTTTTTTTTTTTTTTTTTTTTGTAGTACTTGGCATAGAACCCGGGGCACTCTACCACTGACCTATATCCCCAGCCCTTTGCATTTTTTATTTTGAGACAGGGTCTCACTAAATTGTTCAGGCTGGCCTTGAACTCACAATCCTCCAGCTTCAGCCTCCCAAGTAGCTGGGACTACAGGTCTCAGTCACTGTGCCTGACTTCTTGACTTGTTTTTAAAGTCTAAAATCACTACCAGCATTTCAATGGGCATTAGTGTCTAGGATAACTTTCTCTATTTCTGCCTTTTTTCACTAGAGGGAAGATTTCCTCTATGGATAGTGAAGCTAGGTTTTTAAAAAACACATTTCAAATACTAAGAAAAAGTCTTTCTTGTCACATTGTAACAGATAATCTATTAATGGTTTGATTACCATTTTATCTTTAACTCAGAAAGTCCTCTAAGCTTCATTTCACATCAAGAAATTGCAGCAGTGTTATACTGAAGTACCACCCTTAGGAATTAACTGCAGTTGCAACTTCCTAAATCTCTAGAGCAGTGGTTCTCAACATTTTAGGGTCTCCCATAATCTCTCCTATCTTCCGTATTGCATCCTATTTGTTTTCTTGCTAGCACTTACCTCAGTTTGTACTTTTAAATTAATTGTTTACTGATTGAATTGTAAACTCCATGAAGTTTATCACCTTGTCTCTATTTGTCCACATTTTTTCCCCCAGCACAGTTCATTGTGTATAGGAAGTGCTCAGACATTTATTGAATGAATGAATTAACAAAAGAATGCATACTTACCACCTTCTATATAACAGGAACCATTTTAATTTATTTGTATACAACGGGAAAAGGGATGAATCTCTTGGAACCTCCTTGGGGGAAGTGGAATAATATATATGTAAATAAATAATTAAGATAGTTCCAGATGTTAATAATTGTTGTGAAGGAAGTATAAAGTTGTGGTGACAATTAGCTAAGGAGTGGGTAGAGTGGTTAGGGAAGATCTCTCTGAGGAGGTGACATTTGAATGATGAAGAGGTGCCTTCTTCATGTGCTTTTGACCATGTGCTTCTATAAGGAACATTTTTTTTTCCCTGCATGAGTTTATCTAATGCTAAACCATTTCTGGGATTTAAAAATGGAAGTTCTACTTTAATTCTTTGTAGAATTAAAACTCTTGGAAACTCTTGAATATATATTAAACTCTGCTTCTTTGGAAGGGTCAGATCAGATGCCTTGCAAAGGAGAAAATATAAAAAATACAATTTTCAGTGGAAATATGGCAGTTGTTATTTTCAGTATTACTTAAAACTGGCAATTACTACTTAATGCTAGTAATTGGTAATGTACCTAATTCCCCTTCTGGCACTTATCTAATTGATGATTTATTGTTCATTACTTAACTTGATTTATATGGAAAAAATGTGGAAATCAGATTTTCTTGTGTTTTTTAGATTTTAGGTTTGTTACCTAGAAATATTTTTAGTGCTTTTTCATATATGTGCATGGATTGGTGTTAGCTTTTAATGTCCTGACACTTTTGTTCTTCTGACAATGTCTTATTAATATAACAGTCTTTGAACTGATCCCTTTAGCACCTGTGAAACTGGAAAAACATCTGCACAGTGCTAGATCTGAAGAGGGAAGATTGTATTATGATGGTGAATGGTACATACGTGGACAGACAATATGTATTGATAAAAAAGATGAATGTCCTACAAGGTAAGTAGCTTTTATCATTTTAACGTTGCTTGGTATTATTAAAGTATCATTGTCAATAAATATTGACAGCCTCCATAGAGTATTTATAATGCATCATTAATTGTGGGTGGATCCTTTTTTCATATGATTTGACATATGATTTGATTACACAAGTATACACAAGAGTACATATTAAGTTCATGAACACAAGCATTAATACAGGTGGAAGTATTGGAATTATTTAGTCAGAGAAGTGATACTATTTGTTGATTCTTACATTAGATGAACTGTTATGATTCTAATCTAATGGCCTTTAAACCAGACTATTTGATTCTAATGTAATGGCCTTTAAACCAGACTATTAGGAATTTTTGGTGGAACTATTATGTTAGTCAGCTTTTTGTTGCTGTGACCAAATTACCTGACAAGAACAGCTGAGAGGAGGAAAAGTTTATTTTGGGCTTGCAGTTTTAGAGGTTCAGTTTGTAGTGGCTAACTCCATTGCTTTGGGCCCAAGGTGAGGGAGAACATTGTAGCAGAGGAAGGTTACTCACTTCATGGTAACCAGGAAGCATAGATAGAGAGAAGGAGGAGCCAGGAAGACAAGATAAAATCCCCAAGGGCATGTCACTAGTGATCCAGTTCCTCCAACCAAACCCTACTTGCCTATGGTTACCACCCAGTATAGTAGTACTTTCAAGTTATTAATCTATGAAATGGATTAATGTACTGATTAAATTATAGCTCTCCTAATCTAGACATTTCACCTGTATTAATACAGGAGCTTTTGGGGGGCACCTCATGTCCAAACCATAGCACCTATTAATCCTTAACTTTTTGAGTCTGTTACAATATTTTGGGTGAAATGAATGTGTATGTGTATCAAGTAAGGTAGGAAAGAAATGGAAAATTAATGAAAATGTAAGAGTAATAATAATTAAAGTATAACTGAAAACTAGAAATTGCCTTTTCATAAAGAATTGGAAATTCTAAAATAAAGTTATTTAGTTATTTATATAGTCTTCTAAATTTTTTTTGACTGTGGCCTTTTGAAAATATTAATGTGAATCATTGCTTTCATTCTTCCAGTAGTTTAGGATTTAGTTCTCATAGTAGTAGCCTTCTACAGTTAGAAAACATCTTTTTCTAGGTAACAATGGTTAATAAAACATTTGAATTTAGAACTCATTTTCCAAGTACAGTGGTTTAAATTGGATTATAATTTCATCATTTAGTTTTTAGGATTCCAGGAGTGCAGTATATGGCAACTTTTCTCATAGAAAATTATTGAGCTAATTACTAAATTATGTTTGATACTCCAGGATTCTTTTTATTTCATTGATTTTTGAGACACTTTACTACTATGTAGCATTAAAGTAGTTAAAAAAGAGGTAACAGGTAAAATAGGATAAAATAAATCTGTTTCTAAAAAAAATTTCTATGTAAATATTAGAAGTATTAAAAATCAATTTAATATTGTAGATTGTGTGACACTGTCAATTAGGGATTAGTATTTGAAAGATTATCTATAGTCACGTTTGATATGAGTTGGGGGCATAATTACCATATAAGTAATTATTTTAGTTTTACTCTATTTTTGGGGGGAGGTGGAGTAGGGATAGATTGGTAATGATGTGCAATTAATACAGCCATATGTTGTATAACAGCAGGGATATGTAATGAGAAATGTACCATTAAGCATTTTCCAGTTGTGTGAACACAACTGAGTGCATTTACACAACTTAGATGGTATAGGTCAATCACTTGAAGTGGCATTGATGCAATTAAGAGATGTGGTGTACATGAGATGTGTGAGACTCTTGCTGTTTTATAGTGAGCTGTTTTACGGTAAGCTTTTTTTTTTTTCTTTTTAAATGAATGGAAGGAGTATACTCTAAAATTATGACAAAAGTATAGTATATAAATATATAAATGAGTAACAAAGTCATTTATTATCAAGTATTATGTATAATACATAATTTGGCTCTATTTTTATATGACTGGCAGCTGAGTAAGTTTTTGTATATCAGCATTGCCACAAACAGGCAAGTGATGCGTCATGCTCTATTTTAGATATGACCCTCAGGGGATAGGAATTTTTCAGCTTCATTATAACATTATTGGAATGAAGTTGTATATGAGGTCCATTACTTACTGAAATGTTATGAAGAGCATGACTAGATCTAATAGTAAAATTTACCAACTCTTATTAAGAAAAGAAAGATTATTATCTATTATGTCTTACTGAATGTGATATTCTTGACTGCATGCCCTGTTGATAGGACAGTTAATAATCTAAAATGATGAAAGAAGGCTTGTTGTAATTCATTCATTCATTCATTTTTTTTTTCTTTTTAGTGCCGTAATTACAACAATTAACCATGATGAAGTTTGGTTTAAGAGGCCTGATGGAAGCAAATCTAAGCTTTACATTTCACAGCTACAGAAAGGAAAATATTCAATTAAACATTCGTAATCATGATTTAAGTGTTATCTAAATCTACCTTATTAGTGTTACCAAGTGTGATGTGCCATGGGAGTAAAAAAATGTATTCAATAACTTAATATTCTCATCAAATCCTGAGAGAATGTGTATTTGTAGGTAGTACTCTAAGTAGATCTCCTATTGATATGTTATTAAAAGAAATAGTAATAATGATTTAATCATGATCAGTATGTTTATTTGCTTCTTAGGTTCAATGACCAATAAGTATATGTGGTAGGGATTTCTTTCTAAAATTTTTTCTTTGTTTTTAAAAAAATTATACAAATCTGTCTCATCATTAGCAAACTACAGCTAAATTTATCTGCAATTTTTAAATTTTCCATATCTTTGTCACTCGTTATGTTTGTAAATAAGACTGACAAAATGTTTCTTATGAATGGTTTGTACCAGTACATTAGTGTGAAATCACGATTGCAATTTAAACATATATATGTGAGTATGTATATATGGCATCATCAGCTTATTTAGAACTGATGGATGACCTTACCTTACAATCTTGTTTTACCCAAAATTAAACTATTGGGTTTGAAAGCTAAAAGGAGCACTTTTGTAGAATAGCTTTCCTTCTCCTCTTCCTTGATTGTATGGTGGTGACCTTTTTTAATGAATTATACTTAATTAGTAAAATTAGTGTCAAGTGATAACATGTTTTTACCTGTATTTCTTGTGACCCTTTCGAGGGCAGGTGTTCATGCCTAGTATTTATGATGCAGTATGTTAGTGGTGAATAGTTCCTGGCAGTATTGTGGTGCTTGCTGTACATGTCTGATCTTTTGAAACAGATTTTAGTAAGCATTTTCCAGAGGTAAAAACTAGGTCCTTATTCTAATTTTATTCATAGGGCAAAATAGGGATAATTTCCTTGAATTTGTTCCCAAATTAATATTTTTATCTTTGGTGTTTTTACACTTTTGGGCCATTTGGTGCAATTTAGAAAATGTTGGTCTCCCTTCTCTTAGCCACATTCAAAATGAACTTCCAAAGCCTCAGGAACAGCACAAAGAATTGAAACCCTCAATATGGCAGCACAGTTGGCTGTAGTATATATTTAGGGTACAACCAAATCAAGTATTCCTGGTGGTCTTATGCACTTTAATTTCTGTTACAATGAGACTTAAGAGGATAAGGAAGAAATCTACATATTAACACTTAGTGCAGTAATATCTGCATGATTCCGTTTGTTTTCTTACTGTTTTACCTCTGCAAACCATCCTGTGCAGATCACTACTTCACAGTTGCCAAATTTTAAAACATTTGACTTCTGAAATTCAGTATCAGCAATGTTATGCTACTTTGTTTTATTTCTAATTAACCTTAGCAACTGTACATAATGTCATAATCCAGTATTTGACAGTTCTTATGTATACAATGTTTGATAAGCATTTTTAATAAGATTTGTATTTTTAAATTTAGTATATAATAAAAAGATGTGCTTGAGTGTCATTTGTAGTGTCTTGAATTACTTATGCACTTTTAGTTCTTTTATTATTTGTAACCTGTCTACTTCTAAGAAGGATTTGAACTACTTTAACATTAGTAGATATGGAGTGCTAGAGTGTTGCACAAGTGTTTCTGCTTCCCTAAACCACAATATAACCTTTTTTTGGGTTATATTTAGATGTTAAAGAAAGCTTTATACTTAATTAAAAATGTACGTGCTTATGTATTGTACTTTAATAAAAATGTACTGTTGAGGGCTGGGGTTGTGACTCAGTGGTAGGGTGCTCACCTAGCATGGGTTTGATCCTCAGCACCACATAAAAATGAAATAAAGGTATGGTGTTTATTGAAATTATAAACAGAAAAACTTTAAAAACTATGATTTAGTACATTTATTTTCAAAACTTTAAGATTTATGTCATATATACTATTCTACCATAATATAAGATTCAGGTAAGTATATACTCATCTTTGATTAAAATACTATCAAATGTATTTTGCTTTTGGCAATTTCTTCTTAGTCTTCTGGTCAGAGGTTTAATTTAGGGAAACTTAGAAATTTTGAAATGTTATATAGCGGCAGCAGCCTGCTGCTGTTTATGATCAGCTTCTGTCTTAAAATCAATTCCTAGGACTTTCCTGGCAAAGCTTCCAGTTTTTCATGTTCAGTCCACTTTTTCCTGCCATTTCCCATTAAAAAAAGTATCCCAATCATCACTAATCTAATTCATCAACTAATAATTAACAAATGTTAATGGTGTGCTCCTCACTCATACCTTTTTTCATTGTTCATGTTGGTGAACTGGGTACTGATTACTTTTCATTGCAGCCTTTTCATGTAAAAGTTGTTTTGACATACATGTTGTTACTCAGGACTCCACTTACAGAACCACATATACTTCACTGATAATTATTTAAAAGAAGAACAGGGAAGTTGACTATTCTAAGATTTTGCTTTTGGACCCACTACAATAAAATTGAATGATATTGAATTTCTTTTATAAAGAAAATGGACGTAGGATGAATGAATACATTAGTTAGAATTTATGTTGTCTCTTGCCAAATTGGAATATTTGCTGAAGATGAGGTGATCTAAAATACTTAAAAAAAATTAAAATTAAAAGGTAGTTCAGAATGGGGCTAGAGAAAATGCTTGTCTCTTACATTTTCTTTGTGGATGAACTTCAGAAAGTATGTTGGTACTGTAGGTGGTATTTGTAGATCAGAGTCGTGTCATCTGACAGCATCATCAAGTTCTTTTTAGACCATATATCTTGCCACTCTGGCCAGTTTATTGGACCACTGTGGCCCTTAACTGATGGGCAGCCAGTGATAATAATACTTGTGATTTAACTGCCTGTTACGTACCAGGAACTGTTTAAAAACTGAAAGTTAGTATTTAACATTTTTTCATGTTTAAAATGAAATGAACATAAATGTAAGAATTCAGGTATGTTTACTCTTTACATATTTGCCATATAGTGGGACCTTCTGGTCATATTTTTTTCTTAGCTATAGAAAACTATAATTTGTAAGTCTAGAAATTCTTTGCTCCTAAAATTGAAGCCAGTGTATTCTCTTTCAAGACACATTTTATTAAAGGAAGGTCAAAATAAGATATAATATTAGTCTCTAGAGTCATTTTCTCTTTCCTTCCCTTTCCTATTTTCCTGTATAGGTTTGAAGTGGGTGACCTTGTCAGATTGTTGTGTTCTAGAGAGAGAAGTTCTATCATTCTAGTCCAGGAGGAGGATATATGGTATCATGCCATCTCTGTTAGTAAAGATCACAGATTATGTTGGGGTTCTAAACCCCAGAACTGATTTCTTTTTTCCTCTCTCTAACTGGACTTAAGTTACTTTGCCCACCTAGCGCTCTGGTTCTACTTCCTCAGGAAATGTTTCTTTCCCGATCTGACCTAATAGATGGTACTAATGCCTCAGCATTCTTGGTTCCAGTTGACTGGTTTAGGTGTTCACGGTACTCATGCTGCCCCAATTAGAACCCTTTCCTGGAATTTCTAAAACTGTAACTGTGAAAGGGGATCAGTTTCATTTTGATGTGAAACTGGGGTAATCAAACTTGGGAACCATGCACAGTTATATTTCTTGCTCTGTGGAGAGATCTAAAGAGGTGAGAGATGGATAGTTTCTTGGCATTTTAATTTCTTGGTATCAGCTGACCTCTAGTCCAGCTATGTAGTCTTCCTCATGTTACATGGGTCTTCTAATAAATTTATCTTTTTCTAAATTATTTTGAGCTGGTCTTATTCTCTTGTAATGTTTCTGATAAATACTAGCGTTTCATATTCTGTTGATTTCCATCTTGAAAATAATAATAAACCATAATGGCTTGGATTTTAAGTGTCCCCTAAAGACTCATGTGTTAAAGGCTTTATCACCAGTATATGGGGCTATTGGGAGGTGGGGCCTAGTAGGAGGAAGTTAGGTCACTGGAAAGGGGACTCTGGCCCCTCCCTTCCTCTCTTTTCTTTGCTTTCCTACCACCATGAGGTGAGAACTTTCTTCTGCCATGAACTTCACCTAAGATGTTCTGCCACACTAGAGGCCTAAATCACCATGAACTGAAAATTCCAAAGCTACAAGTCAAAATAAAAATTTTCCTCATGAACTGTATATCTCAATTATTTTGTTAAAGCAACACAAATCTAACAGAAACTTTTATAGTTTAACTACAAATTCAGAAATAAAACATTCAGAGAATTGCAAATTTACACGTGAGAAAGTGAAAAACAGTCTTTGACTACTAAGAACTGCCTAGAACTCAACAACTAGGCCTTCCTTGGTCTTTCCTTAGTGAACATCAACAATTGCATGGAATGCCAACGTCAAACAAGGCCACTCTGTGATCACAATAAACTGAGACAATAGAGATCCATGCCATGTCCCTCAAATCTTGACTAACAGAGACATATACAAGGTCAATATGTAAATCACAAAAATACTAAGTATTCCCTTATACTGACATCTGTGAACGACTACTTCTTTACTAATTAAAACTTTAGCCTCACTTCATTCCTCCTACTTTATAGATAAGATTTGATACCCCATGATAGTATTGCCCTCACTTCCTGACAGTATTTTATCCATGACCTTGAAGTAAAGCCCATTTCCTTGAACCCTACTCAAAAATATTCTAATTCAAGCCCAAATTCCATTGGTCCTCTCTAACACCTTTTTACTCAGACACCCACAGTTCCCCATGGTGTACTTTCTTTCCTCCTCAGTACAATGAGCAAGAAATCCAGCTTGTTCAACACAGGTATGCTCCTGGTCATCTTTGGCTGGAAGGCATTGTCACGTGGATTATTTAAAACAGTTTTGCTTTAAGAATTTTCATTAGATGTAGCCTAGTAATACTTTAGTATGTTCTGGACAGTGTTCTTTGAGCTTCCATGATATAATTATGATTGATAAAATATACTTAGGTTTTAATTTTCAATTACACATTATTGAAAGATTGCAAGAGACAAAAGACATAAAAAGGGCATTTCCTGAATGGACTGCAATCTAACTTCGTACTTTGCTTTCCCAAACAAAATATTAATGTTTCAACCACACTAACCAGGGGCTGTCTTCTGAAAATGAAAAAGTTGTAGTCTCAATGCATTTTGACTAAAACCTGAAGGTGGCAGTAAATTCCTACGAGACTTAAGTGCTTAGTTTAGAATTTGTACTTTTTTTCTAATTATTTGAAATTGCATAATGAGGCTGTTGTATTTAATCCTATTGCATACTAATTAAAGGATATTAGGAAGAAGATAAAGTTCTAAACAAGGATTATGTTTTTATTACTGTTTGCTAACTGAAAATAATTCACCATGTAAAAGGCTTAGGGACATTGCAACTGATTATGTACTTTAGAGTTACTATAGAAACAAGCACGCAATTAAACAAAAGGAAACAACTTTTAATACAGATCAAAGTGCTCTGAAGGGATATGGAAATAATATAGAGTTTACATTTGTCTATTAAATCAATAACCATGTTGTAAGTTTTTGCCTCATTCCTGTTGTCACCTCAAAATTTTTAAAATGAAATTTTGTATGGTTATGTTTTTACCTAATTATCTACTTAGAATTTCTAGAATATTCTTTATCAAGAATGGTCTAACTGATAATATGGGAAATTTACAGATAACAAATTTATAAATATAAATTCATTACTGGAAAATGAAATTCTTCATTGATTGTTTGACATAAAGATCTAGAACTAAACTGTTTATATTTTTTTATTGGGGGATAAACATTGTGATTGTCGGATTGAGTTATACCGAAGTGTGGGGAGGTTTTAATGACTTCAAAATATAGTCATGAGATTATTAGAACTTTGAAAATTAGGAAGCATAGGATTTCTACAATTTTTCTAGTCAAAATTTAAGCAGGTATGTATGTGTTATTCTGTAAATACATAAGCTAGCTAATTTTATTGAGAGATAAATGATGCTGAAACTTTATCTTTCTGTGATTATGTTCACACAGGAATAAATGTGCAATTTAGAAATTAATTTGATGTGACTTTTCTAGATTTATTTTTTCTCTCCACTTAATTTAACTCTTTTAAATCCACCTTCAAAATAAACTACATTATTAATTCATAAGATGTAAAATTAATTTTAATAATTCTACAGAATTTACTTTTATTCTTATTTATAGTCATCTTTTTAGCCAGGTAGAAATTTTAATTTAATTTTTTATTTTTTTGTTAGAACTTTATGGTTGTACATAATAACTGGGTTCATCTCAACAAACTCATACATGCGTGGAAATTGATCTTGATTCATGATCCTCCACTTTTCCCTACTGTTCTAACTTCTCCTTCCTCTACTAGATTTCCTTTTACTTATCTATTAATTTGTATTTGATTGGTTCTTTATGTAATTTTATCCTTCCCTCTGAAACCCTTTCCTTAGAAATTTTTTATAATGATTGAAAGAGGACAGTCATAGATTTGTTTTGTTTAGACCAGGGAAATACCTGTTTGTTATACATAATTTCTAAAATGGTTATTTCTAATGTAATGGCTATTCTCAATAATTAAAAATTACTAGTGCATTTCATTTTCAAATAGTATATAGATTTATTTTATGTGTAATATTTGAAAACTTACAGCACAAAATATCTTTTAACTATGGATTCTGTGAAATTTAGATCTATCTTAACTAATGGGGCTTGAATTCCCTTTTGTTAGTTGGAGAACATAATATTAAATAAAAATACAATTCCCCATGTATAAGCACCAGCTTGAAGCTTGGTTAAGTGCCAGTGAAGTCTGCATTTTGTTCATTACTGATTAGTGGTAGTTAGCACTGGCTGCCAGCAGAGGGCACTTTGAGGTTTTTACATGTCAGAATTCCACGATGGTTTTCTAGGAGTATAGATTATTTGTCTTCAAGCTGTTTCCTAAGAATAAAAACATTTTTAACATTTCTTGATCCCCAATGACTTCCTGTCTCAATTTACAAACTTCTGGACTGTCCAGGATGGTCCTGTTTAGTGAAATCTGAGGGAGGCTGGAAAATCCCTGGATTTTTTCTTCCAGCCCCTTTCAGCTCCATCACCACTGTCAGCATTTCTCACCTAGAGACCTGAATGGAGCCCAAGAAAAAAAGCTTGTGATTTTATAATGGCCTAATTTCATCAATGATGAGTTAATACTAAATGGAAAGGATGAAGTTAGAAGCAATGGGCACCAAGGAAGACTTCTGGGTGAGCTAGGATAGTTTTTAAAACTTTGGCACAGCCTAACATATATGTATATATGCAAACAGGCGTACTTTAATGCACACCTGAAACCAAAGTTTTTTTTTTGTTGAATTCTGTTATACTTGTTTGCATTTTTTTCTTATGGTACTGAGACTTGAACCCAGGGCCTCATACATGGTAGGCAAGCACATCCCCAGTGCCAAACAAAAGCCTTGCAAACAATATTTACCTTTTAAACTTATGATATGTATATATATATGTGTGTGTGTATGTGTAATTTTAAAATACTAAAGTATAGAAAAACATTTATAAAAATAATTTTAAGTAATGTATAGATATGTTTGCCTAATTACAATCCATACACATGTAGGTTACATTGTTGAGCTTGTTTTTTACCTTTTAAAAAAATTGAGGTGTTAAAATCTTTGATTAAAATGTGCTATCATTATAACTGATATATATGAGATCCTTTCCTCTTCCTCTGTATTTTTTGTGTGTGTGTGTGTGTGTGTGTGTGTGATACTGGAGGTTGAACTCAAAGATGTTTTACCACAGACCCACATCCCCAGCCCTTTTTATTTTGGATCTTTTCTTTTGTTGTTGTTCTTTTTAGATATACATGACAGTAGAATTTATTTTGACATATTGTATATACATGAAGTATAACTTATTCTAATTAGGATCCTATTCTTGTGGTTGTACATGATGTGGAGTTACCCTGGTTGTGTATACATATAGCAGGATAGGAATGTTATGTCCAATTAATTCTACTGTCTTTCCTATTCCCACTCCCTCCCTTCCCTTCATTCCCCTTTGTTTAATCCAATGAACTTCTATTCTTCCCCTCCCCTCTCCCTTGTTGTGGGTTAGCATCCAAATATCAGAGAGAACGTTTTGCCTTTGATTTTTTGGGACTGGTTTATTTCAGCATGATATTCTCCAATTTCACCCATTTATTTGCAAATGCCATAATTTCATTTTTCTTTATGGCTAAGTAATATTCCATGGTGTGTGTGTGTGTGTGTGTGTGTGTGTATGTGTGTGTGTGTGTGTGTGTGTGTATCACATTTTCTTTATCCATTCATCTGTTGAAGGTACCTAGGTGGGTTCCATAGTTCCATAGCTTGGCTATGGTGAGTTGAGCTGCTATAAACATTAATGTGACTGTGTTGGTACAGGGTCTTGCTAAACTGCTAGGCTGCCCTCAAAGTTGGGATCCTATGGCCTCAGTCTCCTGAGTTGCTGGGATTATAGGCATGTGCCACCATGCCTGGTTTATATATGATCCTTTTGATTTTATTTATTCATAATATAGTAAATTTAAAGGAAATTATCTTTCATGAACTAGAAAATTACCAATAATTTATTCTAATTCCTCCTCCTTCCCCTCCTCTCTCTCTTTATCATTGTCAGTTTCCTCTCCCTCTCGCTCTTTCTCTCTCAACTATTCACAGAAGTATTAGCAGAAGGGGCCTTATTTCTACTTTGACCTGCCAGTGACATAGCTATGGTGGCCAGTGACCTTGGTGTGCTGGCCTCAGACAAGAAGGCTCTAGAAGTGGCACAGCTCTTTTTTGGCTAGAATCTTCAATTGTTCCAAGTTTTCATGGAACCAGTTTTCCAGATCATTGGCCAGAACCTGTCTGTATTTTCCATCCTTTACATCCTTTTGTCTGTTCAAGTACCATGCTAGGATTTTGTGCTGGTATAAGATTCTGTGCACTTTCTATCTCATCCTTGGTGAGTTCTCCTGCCCTCTCAGGTCTGCTTTCCTTAATACCACGTAAATGTATCTTTATCCCACATGCTTAATGACAGCGATGGCAAAGATTGCTTTCCTCTGGCCATTTATGTTAGTGTTGACTACTTGCAAAATGTGTTGGAATATCTCAGGGATCACTAGAGACATGATGGAGGCAGCAGTGGTGGCGTGCAGGCCTCCTGTGGAAGAGTTCTGCTTTTATTGTCCTTTCCAGTCTGTCCATACCACCCCTGCCTTCTACCAGGAGGAAACCATTCAACCAATTTTGTTTATTCTTTTTTTAAAAAAAAAAAGTTTGTATGCACATTCACATACCCACTACAAATACACAGGCACACACATTTATATATATACATATATATATATAATATACATATACACACATGTATTTACATAGACATATTATGTTCTTTATGTACACATATGTATACTTCTTTGTTTTCAAAGTTTCAAAAAATAGTTTAAGTCCAAGACTTGCTTTTTCACCCTTCTACATTATAGCTAAGATTAATCCATATTTTTACATGTATCTATAGTTAATTGTTTTACTGATATAAATACTCTCTCTATTCTTTTGTTCATAAACGTTTAGGGCATCTCCAGATTTTTGTTATTAAGATCAGTGCTTATCCTCTTGAACAAATGGTGCTGGGAAAACTGGAAAATCCGTATGTAGCAGAATGAAATTAAACCCCTATCTCTCACTCTGCACAAAACTCAAAGTGGATCAAAGACCTTGAGGGTAGACCAGAGACCCTATACCTACTAGAAGAGAATGTAGGCCCAAATCTCCATCATATTGGCTTAGGAACTGACTTCCTCAATAAGTCTCCTAAAGTGCAAGAAGTAAAATCAAGAACCAATGGGAATGTCTCAGACTAAAAAGCTTCTTCACAGCAAAGGGAACAATGAAGAACATGAAGACAGAAGCTACAGAATGAGAGAAAATCTTTGCCATGTGCACTTCAGAGCATTAATCTCCAGGATATATAAAGAACTCAAAAAACTTAACACCAAAATCATAATAATAACCCAATCAATAAATGGGCAAAGGAATTGAACAGGCACTTTACAAAAGAAATTGAATGATCAACAAATATATGAAAAATGTTCAACATCACTACTAGCATATAGAGAAATGCAAATTAAAACTACACTGAGATTCCACTGGCAATGATCAAGAATACAAGTAACAATGTTGGTGAGGATGTGGGAGAAAAGGTACACTCATACACTGCTGGTGGGACTGCCAATTTGTACAACCACTTTGGAAAACAGTATGGAGATTCCTCAGAAAACTTAGAATGGAACCACCATTTGACCCAGTTATCCCACTCCTCGATATATACCCAAATGACTTAAAAATCAGCATACTACAGGGATGCAGCCACATCAATGTTTATAGCAGCTCAATTCATAAAAGTCAAGCTATGGAACCAACCTAGGTGCCCTTCAGCAAATGAATGGAAAAAGAAATTGTGGTATATACACAGTGGAATATTACTTAGCCATAAAGAATAATAAAATTATGGCATTTGTTGGTAAATGGAGCTTGAGTCTATTGTGCTAAGTAAAATGTCAATCCCAAAAAGCTGAATATTCTCTCTGATATGTGGATGCTGTTAGACAATAAGGGGTTGAGAAGGGAAGAAGAGAAGTTCATTCGATTAGACAAGAAAATGAAGGGAAGGGAAGGGGGGATGGGAATAGGAAAGACAATGGAATGAATCAGACATAACTTTCCTATGTTCATCATATGAATATACCACAAATGAAACTCCACATACATCCACAAGAATAGGATCCTAATTGGAATAAGTTATACTCCATGTGTGTATAATATGTCAAAATATACTTCCATGTATATCTAAAATTCATCATGTCATTGATGAATGAGATTCCTTTTGATATGAAATAAAAAATCAGTGCTTATATATGTTTCTTAATATTCAAATGCAAGATCTCCACTTGGTTATGTAGTGGAATTTCTGTATACACTGGGTATACTGATGTTTATCTTCACAAGATAAGTCCAAATTATTTTACAAACTGTTCCAATTTATCCTCACTCTAGCAACACATAATAGAATGTTGTTGATTCACATCTCTGTGTCAATTTCCCAATTCTCTATTTTCATTTTCCAAGTAGTTTACTTGCACTCACATCCCTGCCTCAGGGTTTGCCATCAGGGGTCACTTTTTGTTCAGAGATTTGTGTCAGCCATATTTATTTCCTTGTATTGCATCAAATGATTGCTAAGAGGTAGAATACTAAGTAGAATCTATAAATTCTAGTTGAAAAGATTGCTTCCAATAATATTGCTGGCTAGGTACCTGCACATATTTTCTTTTTGTGAGTAAGAATGCCACAAAATTATTTTTAACAGTCTTCACAAAAATGTTGAAGAGCTTATGAGATAGTAAGTGATTTATCAAAAGGTAAATTTACTTGAGAAGTTTTGTTTTAAAATATCTAATGGTCAAATAAAGATCCAAAGACACTCAAGGAAAGGAAGTTTGATCCAAGGATTTTATTTTCTGCAAAAATGACTTGTAGAGATAAAGAGTGTAAGTTGTTGTCAACCAAATAAGAACTCAGGGAACATTATTCTAATGAATGATACCTATGAGAGAATGAACTTTAGAAAACCAAAATGATTAGAGAGACATTAAGATGAGAACTGTGAGCACTGACTATATTGTTAACTCTATATCTAAGACTAATGGATGGAAAAGAATGGCTCCACGTTATTTTAGAAATAACATAGATTTTAAGTTAAAATACTTCTTCAGCCTATAGTGCCTATAATTTTCGTGTGAAATGCTATTTCTTTCAAAATTCATACCAGTTTTTAAAATGGTCTCTCCAATAGTGTAAAAAAAGAGATTATGAATAAATGCATGACTATTATCTGATCTAGCAAAGAGGTCATTCGTGTCATTGATGAATGAGATTCCTTTTGATATGATTGTTTTTTTTAAATTATTTTTTTAATTTTTACAGACTTCAATTCATTGTACACAAATGGGGTACAACTTTTAATTTCTATGGTTGTGCATGATGTAAACTCATACCGTTTATGTAATCATACATGTACGTAGAGTAATGATGTCTGCCTCATTCCACCATTTTTCATACTCCCACCCCTCCCCCTCTCATTTCCCTCTTCGTAATCTGAAGTTCCTCCATTTTTCTCTCAGCCCCCCTCCCCCAATCCTGATTACATTTGATATGAATGTTGATTGATATTTTTGTTTATGTTAATGAGTAAGACAAAGGTGAAACAATAAAGATGTGCTGAAGTTCACTCATATGTCAACAATGAAAGAGCATTCTTTGATGAATTAGAAAATAGTTTTCAAATATTTCCTTACTTTTGGAGTAGTATTCAAAATGTAATGACTATAGACACAACCCCCATTTAAGTTTTTTTTTAAATTTTATTTGTTCTAATTAGTTGTACATGACAGTAGAATGCATTTATACATTTTGATAGATCATACATAAATAGTGTAATCTTCCCACTCTTCCGATTATACATATTGCAGGATCCCATTGGTCATGCAGTCATACAAGCACATGAGGTAATAATGTCTGTTTCACTCTACCCATTGAAGTTTAATCTGCATAATTAACATTTTCCTCATCACATTTTTAAGACAATAATCAAAAACTGCAAATCTAATCCTGTTTGTAACATTTGCTGATTTCTATGGTGTAAATATTTCCACCATGAATGACTTCAGGTTATCAACACAATAGCTCTTAATGTGGTGTTGGGAAGAATGTGCATTGCCACACCATAATTATGGTATTTATACCATCTACTATAATAGATATAAATAACCTTGAAAGTATATAGCTAATAATATGTAATAAAATAATTTGGAAATGATGAATTTGGATATTTCTAAAACTATGCCTTTAATATAATTGATTATAAGTTCACACAATTTAATTTTAATAATGGATATGTTTAACACCCAGCTTGTAAAATTCCTGAAAATTTAACAATTGTCTCTCCTGAGCTGATATGAGCTGGCTACAACATATCACTGGTTAAGAGGTAGGGAGTACAGTGTGTAATAGCTCTGATAAGTAAATACAGCACAATTTAGGAATAGGGAGAGCATAGGGATTTTTTAAATGTTTTAAGTAATAATATTAGTGATAGTGTTAGTATTATTATTTGAAGACTTTTATGCAGTATGAGATACTACAAGTGAATAATTATGAGATATACTAATTGTTCATTTGTTTTTGATGCTGGGGATTGAACTCAACCACTGAGCCACATCCCCAACCCTATTTTGTAGTTTATTTAGAGACAGGTTCTCTCTCACTGAGTTGCTTAGTGCCTTGACTTGGCTGAGACTGGCTTGGAACTCACAATCTTCCTGACTCAGCCTCTCAGTGCTGGGAGTACTGTTGTGTGCCACCATGCCCAGTGAGATGCACTAATTCTATCATCCTTTGAATACTTGAAAACTAAAATTGTCACATGGAAGAAAGGAAATACAGATATAATAAAAAACAGGTTACATAAAAGCTTGAGGTATTATTATGGCTGTATTAAGTATTTGAATATATTTCTTAGTTGTTCCTACTGGGCAGCCCTAAAAACAATGATCATTCTAGTAGCAATAAGCATTCTTTGTGCACAGCCTGTCCAAAACTAAATGGCACTGAAAATTAACAAATGGCTCTGAGCAAAGGTCAAATCCAGGGCACTACAAATAAACCAGAGGTATGAGTGTCAAATTCTGGGTTAAGAATGATCAAAAGAAGTTCTAGAGAACTATTCTAAGGAGCTTATAAGGGTTTGGTATCTCAGTAGCATCAGCAAAGACCCAAGGTAGAAAGGGCTTAACTTCAGAGTGGGTTTGGATTTTGTATAATAAAATGAACTCCACTAAGGCTGGAAGAAGATTCACACACACAAAAAACTGAAGATAGGAAACACTACCATCTTGGACTGAAAGAGACAGAGACAATACAAAAGAAGAAAAGGACTTTGGACCCCAACTTCTATGACAGGAAGCAATCTGAAGAAATTGAAAATAGGACTGTCTTTTATGGAAAAGGAAGGAAGGATCTGAAGTCAAAGCTACCTTGCCAGAGATCTGAGAAAAGAGTTGAGAGTTATTCCCTGGCAGGAGTGGGATGGACTCAATCAAGGAATTTCCAACGTTTACTCTACTGTATTTCAGAATTGCTATGAACTGGTCCATGTGCTTCCCATTTTTTCCTTTGAACAGATGTGTTCATATCTCTACTAATGCACATGTCCCACGATGGTATGTTAGGTGTGGGCAGGACAGATAACTTGTCCTTCTAGATTGAGAACTGTATATGGCAAGCAGTACTTAAGAATTACACCTGAGAAGCCTCATTCTGGACTTCAAGTTGGTTCTTTAATGTGATAAAGGACTAACTTTAAATAAAACTAATCTGTTCAAGATTTACACATTGTCTTAAGAAATAATACGGAGAAATCCTGCATACCCTTTAGTTAGTTTTGCCCAATAGTAACATCATGCAAAACTGTAGTACAGATGATCTCTGATGCATGATGGTTGAACTTGTGATTTTTCAACTTTATTATGGTACAAAAGCAAATCATATTTAGTAGGAATTGTACTTTATTTTTGTGGTGCTGGTGATCAAACACAGGGCCTTGTACATACTAGAGAAGTGCTGTACCACTAAGCTGCACCCCCCCCCAACCCCAAACCGTGCTTTAAAGTTTGAATTTTTACCTTGGCCTGGGCTGGTGATATGTGGTACAGTCCTCTTTCATGATGCTGGGCAGCAGCCGCAAGCTTTAGCTCCCAATCAGCCGCATGATCATGAGGGCAAACTGACACTCTAAAATAATGTGTTTCCAGTGTTTTTTTGGATATTGTGGTTTGTGTTTTTCACATCCCATCATGTCTGCAAACTATATATCTTTGTGTATACATGAGATATTCAACATTTTATTTTAAAGTAAGATCTGTGTTCAATGATTTTGTATGTTAATGTAAGTATTCTGAGTATGTTTAAGGTAGGCTAGGCTGAGCTATGATGTTTGATAGATTAGGTATAATTAAATCAATTTTTACCTTACAATGGGTTCATCAGGAGAAAACTCCATGTGAGTCAAGGAGCATCTGTCCAGTATCACAACCAGGATTCTGACATTTCCATCACCACAAAGGTTATTCAGATTGTCCTTTTATAGCCACACCCTCTTCTCTTTCCATCTTATTTCCTCCTATGCCTTTGGCAACCACTAATCTGTTTTCATAATTATAATTTTATCATTTCAAGAATATTGTATAAGAGGAATCACACATGTGTAACTTTTTTGAACTGGCCTTTTTCACTCAATGTAACTCTCCATTCATTCACTGAAATGTTTTATCAGTAGTTTGTTTCTTTCATTATGTCTGAGTAGTGTTCCAAGGTACTGATATACCACTGTTTTTAAAAACCATTCTTTCATTAGTTACTGTGAATGAAGTGCTATAAATCTTCATGCGCATGTTTTCTGTGAATATAAGTCTTTGTTTCTCTTTGATAACTGCCCAGCATACATTTGCTGGGTTGTATGATAGCTGCAGGTTCAGCTTTTAAGGAAACTTCCCAAGTGTATTTCAGAGTGGCTGTAGGATTTTACATTTTCGCTAGCAAGATATAAGTGATCCAGTTTCTTCAAATTTTCCTTGATGTAATTTCTGTTTTTATGTAAGCCATTCAAATAGGCATGGAGTCATACCTTATGGTTTTAATCTGCATTTCCCTACTGATTGATGATACCGAAAAATATTTTCATGGGCTTATGTAAGATTTATAAAATGTCTCTTCATGAGTTTTGCTCATTTTATAATTGGATTGCTTAATTTTTTTACTGTTCGATTTTCAAAATTTTAATATATATTCTAGATATTTACTAGTTCCTTGGCAAACATGCAGCTTTAATAGTTCTTCCTGTTCTGTAGCTTATCTTTCACACCCCTAACAGAGTTTTTAGAAATCCCAGAAACAAAGAGGAAGAGACCATGGGCTGAACAAGAGCTAAAAGAAATAATGTTTTTAAATGTCCCTAGATTGGCAAGAGATCTAAACCTATAAATGCAAGAATTCTTGCTAGATGAGCTTCAACAAAGAAGCAGTTTAAACCCAAAGAAAGCCATACCAAAGACCCATTATAAAAATAATTTTTTTGTTGGTACTGGTGACTGACCTCAGGGGATCTTTACCACTGAGCTACATCCCCAGTCTTTTTTTTGAGATACTCAAGACCAAGATTTTCTCTGGTGTCTGATTTCAAGATGTTTGGCTTATTCTTGACTGTTTTATCAAATTACCTACTTTTAAATTCTTGTTTCTGATCTTTGCCCTTTTGTGCATAACCACATATGGCAATCCTGTGAAATGTAAACTCCTTCTTGCCAGGCTTAGCCCTAGCAACCTATCCAATCCTCTACAGATGTAGATTTTCACCTGAAAATTTGACTTTATGCATCCAATTGGGCATGCAGCCCTGTTACTTTTGTGTCTTAGAAATTTCTAAAACTGATTTCCTTAGTTATAGCCAGGACTGTTTCAGTTGCAAATTACAAAACTGAGTTTAAACTAGCTTACAAAAAAAAAAGAAAGGGGTGAGGGGAGAATTTATCTTCCCCATTAGTAGGAAAGTCCAAAGCTTGAGTAGACTTCTGAGTCAAATAGAACCATACAATGTCCTCAGGAACCTGCCTGTCTCCATCTTTCAGTTCTGTTTCTTCTGTGCAATATTCATGTTGGCAAAAAGAATCTAGTTTTGGTGGGAAGCTAGCACTGCGTAGCTCTAGACTTACACAGTATCTGCAGCATATGACCTCTGGCTCAGGAAATTGGGGGACTGGGACATGAGGTGGGAAGGAGACTTTGCAAGATTTAGTCTTTTTATCTTGTGGTTCTGATTAAATACATATGCTAATATATCATTATAGATTGTGTTACAAAGTGGAAATTCAATCCATAGAGAAATGAGCTAAGAAGAAAATAAAAACCCTGTTTATTAGTTTGACATTGAAGAGAATATGATCAACAGCATCAGTACTGTCTAGGAGACAAGCAGAAGAGGAACGGTAACAGCAATTGGATCTAACAACATGGAGGCCAGGGACAAATTTGACAGGTTGGAACCAGTAGCCTGAATATTGTGTGTTATAGAAGAAAGGGCGAGGAGGATATGAAGGAAAGTAAAAAGGGAGGGGAATCATAGATCGGAAGATGTTGGAAGGCTGCCGGGAAGGAACCAGGAGGAGGAAGAGTTTGAAGATAGAGGACAGAGGAAACCTTGAGAGTAAGGTACTTGGGAAGGAACAAGCCATAGGCTACTTCTTCCTCTGAAACAGGAAGAAGATTCACATACAGATAGGTTTGTATTATTGTATGGAATACTTTCGATGACTTTCGTTTCTCCATGAAAGCAGGCCTGATTGCCTCAGGTTACCTGCTGAGTGATTTACCAGCAGAGGAGGGGGCAGAAATCAGAAGTTTGAGAAGAACAGAGACGATTTCTGTTACTGAGGTGTAGCGAACAGGAAAGCAACACAACTAGAAACATAGTTCTATAGTTGTCATTCAGAGCTGAGAGTCCATTAAAGGTTGATGACCATAAAACTATTATAGATCCATCTTCTTGACTAAGATTTTTTTCTCCAACAAAGCTCAGAGGGTTATTGGATGAAACAGAGAGTGGCCACACCCAGGGTAGGAAGGACAATAGGACTATGGAACTTAAGGCTGTGCTTTTCATATATTGTATGTAGACTTTTCTGTTTTCTTTGATAACTTTCCTCATTTTTCCATGATTACTGACTTAATGAGTATTTTTAAACTTTATTTTATTTATTTAAAGTTTTGTAATGTGGTGCTGAGGATCGAACCCATTGCCTCACAAGTGCTAGGCAAGCGCTCTATCACTGAGCCAAAACCCCAGCCCTTCATGAGTATTGTTGATAGTTTTTATTTTCTCACAAAATCCCTTCATAAATCTCTCTCTAGCTGGGGTTCTAGCTCAGGGGTGGAGTGCTTGCCTTGCACATGTGAAGCACTGAGTTTGATCCTCAGCCCCACAAAAAAATAAAATAAATAAAATAAAGATATTGTGCCCATCTAGAACTAAAAATATTTTACAAATAAATCTCTCATTTTATATATATACACATACATACATAGAGCTGTTGCTAGTGTTTTATAAAGAAAAGCTTTTTATAATTATGTTCATAGCCCCATTTCATTCATTACTTTCTTCATATATTAGTTTTTTTTTTGTTGTTGGTTAGCTAGAGGCTTGTTTAGTTTTTTTTTTTCATGGTTCAGAACCTAAAGTCTTGTGCCTACTAGACAAGTGTTTACCATGAGCCACCCACCAACCTTAGGATATGTTCTTTTTTAGAAAACCAGTTCTTAGATTTACTCTTATAATTCTACTGTTTTTAAGCCAAATTTTAGATTCACTTCTGTTTGTTTCTTTGGTTAGAAGGTAGGTCCAGGTGGTAAGGACATGGCTGCATCCTTTTTCTGTAACATGGTATTTAATTCACTTGACTTAAATTTTATCATGTAATAATTTTCTTTTAAACATCATAAAAATAAACTAGAGTTTTAATTATATTTACCCTAATGTTTTCTAGTTCAGGGCTTATCTGTATTTGTTATACTAATCCCCCCAAAATCAATTAAACATTTTACAGGTTAAAAGACTGTACTTATTGGGGGCATGTGGGATAGGGAGGAGACATCAGGAAACTCTATGTTGTGATTATTGAAATGGAATTTAAGAGATGATTTTTGAATTGTTTTCTAACTAGCAATTTGGTAGCTTGGGGTATAGGTTGAGTATACATTACTTATTTATGTGAATACAATGGAACTGAAGGGGTAATTCTATCTACAAAATGTTTTGGTAGAGAGTTAATGAGTAGAATGGACATTTGGGCATTCTTGTATACTCTTTGGGGAAATGAACTGTATGGAAGGCTGTTTTATAATATCGAAGCTCTTAAATATGTACATGCCCTTTATCTCAGAAATACTGCTGTTAAAAATGTATTCTATGGCAATAATATAGCCAAGAGGGCATTGTGTATATACCTAGATTATATATTGTGTATATACCTAGATATTCATAGCATCATTGTTTAGAATAGAAAAAAGGGAGCAATATAAATTTCTCATATCAATTTGTATAGATTTGATATTACTATACAATAGCTGGTATATAATGCAGGCATTTTGTGCAAACATTATGAATGTATAATAAATGTGTGTGTGAATGTGTGTGTAGACATATATGCAGGAATTTGCATAAAGAAATTAGTCAAGGTAGCATCAGGATATAGATGGCATGCTCAAACTGAGTGATTTGAGTGGGGTCCAACATAGAGATGAATTATTCACAAGATGTAAGCAGAATGTAGAGAAACAACAAGGAACCAGAGTTTGTGAGGGTGTGGGGGCTAGGATGTTCTTATCACATCTAGACTTAGGTCCCCCCTGAAGGGACCAGAGGAATTAGGTAAGGAGAATTATGTGGAGAGGGGACATTTGACAGTACTTGTGACTTTTCATAAAGGGATATAGACCTTTTGTAGAAACTCTATCATGTGGTTGCTCGGAAATGAATGTCTTGACTTACCTTCTTGCTTCCTTTTCCTCTCTAGTGTTCCTCATTGGCTAAGCAAGTCAGAAGTCAGCCTTTGATGTAGTCCACATAGATTAGTTTCCTAAAGCATAGAACAGGATAGAAAGGACTGAGAACAGAACTAGCAGGACAAACAGAAAATATCCAGCTCAACATATGTGTACAAACATGTTAACAGAGGTGATCTCAAGTGTGTTAGTCAGCTTTCCATTACTGTGACAAAACACCTGTGATAATTAATTTAAAAAGGAGGAAAAGTTTATTTTGGCTTATGGTTTCAGCCCCATGGTCACTGTCTCAATTTGGAGGGGCCTGCAGTGATGCAGAATATCATGGTGAGGAGTGTGTGGTGGAGCCAAGCTGCTCATCTCATGGTAAGCAGGAAGCAAAGAGAGAGTAAGGAAGAGACTAGAATCCCAGTATCCCCTCCAAGGGCATGCCTCCAATGATCTAACTTCCTTCCACTAGGCCCTGACTCCTAAAGGTTCTACCATCTCCCAATAGCTCCATAGGATGGGAATCAAACCTTCAATATGTCAGCCTTTGGGGGACATTAAGATAAAAACTACAGCATCAGGCAGTGGAATTAGAGGTTGATATTCTTGTCCTTTTATTAATTTTTTCCTAATTTTTTGAAAATAAATAGGTAAGGTAAAAAAATTCCTTAAAAAACCAGAAAAAATTACTGACTGGCCTCTTTTAATCTTTAACTATTATTTTAAAAAATATCAACAGAGTTTCTTTAGTTAGAAAACAGGAACTTTCGTAATTCCAACCGGTGTTATCATTTGGGAGTGGGCTAGGCTATTGGCTTTATCTGGGAATATTTATTACTGCTTGATGAAATTTTTGGGATCATTGTGATAATCAAAGCCATATTATATAAAAAGCTTTTCTGTGTTCCTTTCAAGAAAGGAGATTTAAAAGCCCAATATACTTCTATAATCCTGATAGAATTTAGAATTGAGATGGATCAATAGATAGCCTTTTTAAACCATTATTCTTGAAACAAATTTATTAAGTCAAATGAAGGTAGAATCGCCTATTTTGAGTCCTTTGGTGGTACATATCAAGACATTTGTATTATTTATTTCTGAGTTCTGCTCTCACATGCAGCAGTATTAATATACACTTGTTTTTCATTCGTTTCAGTCAGCTTTTTTGCTGCTGTGACTAAAGGACCCAACCAGCACAATTGTAGAGGAGGAAAAGTTTATTAAAGGGCTCATGGTTTCAGTGGTCTCCATCCATGGACAGCCGGCTCCATTCTTAGAGGTTTGAAGTGAGCCTGAACATCACAGAGGAAGTGTGGCAGAGGGAAGCGGCTCACATGATGATTAGAAAGCAGAGAGAGAAAGACTGCAATCTCCTTATACAAAATATATACCCTATAACCACGCACCCAATTAACCACACCCCACCTGCCTCCAGTCACCACTCAATTAATCCCAACAGGGATCAATTCACTGATTAGTTTAAGGCTATAACCCCATCATTTCTCCTCAAACCTTGTATTGTCTCACATGAGAGCTTTTGGGGGACACCTGACATCCAAACCATAACATCCTTCTTTTTAAATCAAGTCTTAGGACTTTTAAAATAATGTATAATCATTCTAAAAGTATTGCTGATATTGGTTACACTTAACTAAGAGATTAGGAATGTTCTTTTATAGTTGACTTTTAATAGAAAGTGTTCACTTTGTGTAAATAACTGTTATGCATTGTCAAACTTCTGCTTCCTTTTTTTCTCATGTATTGATTTTTTCTTTACCAGCCAAAAAATGAAAAATTGCATTTTTTACTGGTGTCTTTTCTAGGGAAAAGATGAGAATATATTCATACTTTCATTCATGTGAAAATGCCATGTATCAAAATCAATGATAAAAAGAATCTTCTCTGGATACAGTTGTGCACACCTGTCATTCCATCTACTTGGAAGGCTGAGGCAGAAGGATTGCAAGTTTAAGGGCAGCCTGAGCAGCGTGGTGAGACTCAATCTCAAAAGTAAAATAAAAAGGGCTGGAGGTGTAAGTCAGAGTTAGAATGCTTGGCTAGCATGCCTAAGGCTCTGGGTTAGATCCCCAGTACCACACATATGCATGTACACATACTCACGTACACCAAGACTTCATGTTTTCTGTACTGTTGTATTAATTATGTCAGTCTTAGAGATTGAAAAAAATACCAACTTACAGTTACAGTTATCTTACAGTTCTGTAGCCTGGAGGAATGACATGGATCTCAATGGGCTAAAATCAAGGTGTCACCAGGGCTATATTCCTTTCTGGAGGTTCTAGGGAAGAATCTCTTTCTTTGTTTTATCCAGCTTCTAAAGGCTAGAAAATACATCTCTGATATTGTTTCCATAGTCACGTATCTTTTTCTGACTCTCTTTTTCTCTCTCTTTCACTTTAAAGGCCCTAGTGATTGATTTGGTCCCACCCAGACAATCTAGGATAATCTCCCTATTCTAAGATTATCTGATCAGCAAACTTAATTATCATTCAACACATAACCTAGGTTCCAGGAAATTCCTGGATGTGGATATTCTTTGGAGGCCTAGATTTTGCCTCGTCTACCTTCTACCTTCTGTCCCACATGTGAAACACATTCACTCCATTCCAAGATCTCCAAAGATCTCATTCCATTGTAGCATCAATGCAAAGTCAAAAATTTCTACTATATTAGCTCAAAGACCCCAAATCTTATCATGTAAATCAGGGTGGATGACTATTCTGCTTACCACATACATGTTACATATAGAAGAAGGAAGGAAATGATGAGAGCAGATTTTTTTCATCTGAAACAATATACATGAGGAAAGAGTGGACAAGCATCTTTCAAGAAATGAAAGAAGTCACTAATCTAGTATTGTGTACTCACCAAAAATATATTTATTTTACTCAATTAATCCAAGAGAAGGCAGGAAGAGTGTTTTGGGTTTAGAGTTTTCATGTGTTTCCTCACATTCCTCTAGAGGACTAACTATTGCTATTTTCCAAACATGGTAAAGCAACAAAAGTATATTAGTCAGGTTTGTATTACTACAGTGAAATATCTGAGGTAATTAACTTATAGTTCATGATTCTCAAGATTGGGTGACCTCTCCCAGTGCTTTGGGCCTCTGGGGAAGGTGCCAGATGGCAATGGCACGGAGCATGGGTGGTCCCAAATTGCTCTTATTACAAGTCAGGATACAGAGGAAAAGAGCAAGGAAGAGACTGGGATACCACAACCCCTTCACACACCACTAATCACCTAAGAACTTCCTGTAATATTCAACTTCTTAAAGCTTCCCAGCGCCTCCCAATACCACCATCCTAGGGATCAAGCCTCTAACTTGTAGACCTTTGGGGAACACTATCATATTTAATCAGTAGTACACAGCCAGTTGAAGAAACACATTTTAAATATAAAGACACAAATAGGTTAAAAGTAATAAGATAGAAAAAGATAGTCTAAGCTAATATTAATCAAATAAAAGCTGGAGTGATTATTAACAGCAAACAGAGTAGATTTCAGAACAATGACTATTACAAGGAATAAAGAATACAATTTCATAATAATAAGAGTCAATTCATCCAGAGGACATAACAATCCCTACCAAACATTTAAGGAAAAAAATAATACCAATACTACATCATATTTTCCAAAAACTGAAGGGGAAGGAATACATTTCAATTTATACTTTGAGACTAGCATTACTCTGATGCCAAAATTATTATAAGAGGTGAAAACTGTGGATTCATATCCCTCATGAATATAATATGCAAAAGTTCTAAAAAATGTTAATACATCAGATAAAAAAATCATTTTAAAAAAGGATATACCATGACCAATAGATCTTATTCTGGGGTTTTTGATTGGTTTAATATTTGAGAATCAATCACTGAAAATTAACATATTAACAGACTAAAAGAGAAAAATCATACACTCATCTCACTGGATGCATAGACAACAATGGACAAAACCCCAAATCATTTCCGATAAAAACTTTCAGCAAACTAGGAATAGAAAAGAACTTTCTCAAGCCAATCGATAGAAAGCATTTATGAAAAATCTAGAGTTGATACTATACTTAATGGGCAAAGATTCAATGCACTTCCCCTAAGATCAAGACCAAGCTGAAGACCCAGATGTAGTAGTGCCTGCTTGAAATCTTAGTTATTTGGGAGGCTGAGACAGGAGGATCAAAAGTTCCAGGCCAACTCTGGAAAGCAGTGTGGAGATTCCTTAGAAAACTTGGAATGGATCCACCATTTGACCCTGCTATCCCACTCCTTGGCTTATACCCAAAGGACTTAAAATCAGATTGCCTCAGTGATGCAGCCACATCAATGTTCATAGCTGCTCAATTCACAATAGCTAGATTGTGGAATCAACCTAGATGCCCTTCAGTAGATGAATGGATAAAGAAACTGTGGTATATATACACAATGGAATACTACTCAGCCATAAAGAAGAATAAAATTATGACATTTGTAGGTAAATGGATGATGTTGGAAACTGTTATGCTAAGTGAGATCGACCAATCCCAAAAATCCAAAAGCCGAATGGTCTCTCTGATAAATGAATGATGATGCATAATGTGGGGGGG